>JAPSGF010000004.1:14347963-14720753 GCA_035772895.1 Perdix hodgsoniae | reverse complement strand
GTCCTTAAGTTGCAGCAGGGAAGATTCAGGTTCAAAATTAGGAAAAACTTCTCTGAAAGAGTGATCAGGTACTGGAAAGGGCTGACCAAGGAGACAGTGGAATCACCAACCTTGGAAGTGTTCAAGAAACATTTAGATGTTGTATTAAGGGACATGGTTTAGTGGGAAATAGTAGTGGTATATGGATGGTTGGACTGGATGATCTTAGAAGTCTTTTATAACCTTGGTGATTCTATGATTCTATATGTTAGACTGCTCATCATTAAAAAAATCTTATTTTAATACCATTATTGAATATATTATTTATGATGAGCTAAGACTTATAAACATCAGGTATGTAAAAAATGCACAAGCAGCCTAAAGAGTTATTCCAGTTTTTGATGTCTGTCAGAATTTTGACATTGATTTAGCAAGATTCAGCAAAACACTACATATTTATTTAATTAGTTATTTTCTAACTATCCTTTTTTCTAACTTTTTCCTTTTTTTTTTTTTTTAATTTCAGTAATATTCAGTGGGAACAAAAATAGTAAGTGAATAATACCTATTCATGTTCAAGAGTAACACTGGAAACTATGAAAATGACAACTTTCATACATACATAATTCTTCACACCTGTACATGATTTACTTTAGAATTAAAAACAGATTTGGCATGCAGCTAGAGAGTCTTCTGTTTGGGCAGTTCCTGTGTTCTTCTGACAATCTGTTATGCATTGTAATAAGTAATATTTAAAAATACTGAAATTATTTTTTGATAAAAAAATATTGTGAATTTTTCTTCTGATAAACTTTCCATAAATGATATTTAGATGCAATAACCATAAAATGAAGACTCTGACTAGATTTAAAAAAAAGTTTCTACTATGTTATATAAAATAATTCCTGCAGGTTACAGCAAAAGCAAACCACAATGATGTTGTCATCAACACAGCAGAACAAACTTCTGTTCTATCACTCATATATGCATAGTAGCACAAATCAAAAGATTTGATCTCAAGATCTGAAACCTGCCGAAAATATTTTGTGAAATATTGGTTGTATTTTTGTGGGGGTTTTTTTGTTTGTTTGTTTGTTTGGAAATTTCAGGAAACAGTTATTTCCTGCACAGGTGACAGAGTAGTGGCATAGGTTGCCCAGAAATGCTGTGCTGTCCTCTTTGGAGTTCTTCAGAGACCATCTGGACATGGACCTGAGCACTCTGCTCTGGGTGGCCCTGTTAGACCAGAGATTGGACCAGATGGACCCAGAATTCCCTGCCAACCTCAACAATTCTGTGATTGCATAAACTCTTAGAATATGAAGACCATGTTTTGAATTTGCAGTGAGGAATTCTAAAAGTTGGTAGTTGGTTGAGATTAGAGGTGGAAGATTTTATTTCAAATGATTTTACCTAAGAGCACCATATGTTTTGAGTCTCACTCTTCATAGAATAAAATTTTGAGTAACTCAGCATTCTCTGATGCAAATTTCTTTAGTTAAATATAATTATTTAGAATCTATTAAGATTGGTTAACAAAGCTGTTTCTAACACTTTGGAGGTTGTAGAGAAGCTGTTCTGTTTTACTATTTAAAATTGTTTATATCACTTCAAATGAATTTATCCACACTTACACAAAGCTTCTTAAGTAGTAGAAAAATATCAATCCTACTAATGCAAATCCATGTTTCAGGCAAAAAGCCAGAGCAAAATGTCTGTTTCATATTCGTAATTTAAATCTGGTGCACCTGAATGTAATTCAGTAAATGAAAAATGTTACTTAAAATACGGATTAAATAATATCCCAAAATATCACAAAGTTTTGCATGTTTTTGCAAGGTTCTCAAGATGAATAATAGCCAAAAGGAGAGCCTGATCAGGTGCTTGGGTCCTCTTCATTCCTTCTGCATGAGCTGACCTTGCTTCATCAATTCAAATAACCCATTACTACAGTGAGGTGCTTACATGCTAGCAACAGCTAACATAAACTAGATTTCTAGTGTTCTCTGTAAACTGGAATATCAAGCATATATTTTGGTGGTGCTGTGTATTTTCCAGCAATTACCAGTTAACCTTAATGCAAAATTCAAGGTGTTGGCACATAACCCCCACTATTTAACATCTCCTGTCTGTGCATAGCCACGTTCCTATATCTTGTTGCCTGTCCCTTGAGCAGTGAAGTCACATGCTATTCACTCTGCTGGGCTAACATTTCTGGAACTACTTCTTGCTGGATAAGTGTGTAACTACTTTGAGCTATGTTCAAGTTTTCTACTTTGTGTCTCTTGTCATTTAGACTCCCTGCAATTTCTTTTTGGCTCTTTGATCTTTTCAGGGACTTAGTTCACTTGCTGCAAGGGATCACACTATCTTAGAGAAAAATTCTCCCTTTCCCTTTCATCATGTTTAAATCCTGCAAGGATCCTGGATATCATGGAATGGGAGTTTTACATATGTTCATGTCAGTAATTGTAGTTAAAATTACTTAGAATCTGTGCTGCTGTACTAATTTGGGAGCAAATACCTCTGTTCAAAGAACAATAAGTCCATTACAATACAAATAGCAGGAAATTTTGTAAGCTTTTTTTTCGCAAACATGTGAGTATATATATGATTTGTGGCAGTTAATATCAGACTTTGAAAGCAATGTTTCTAGTAAAATCACTCTATCCACTGTTATAATACTCATAACATTGAATGTCATACCTTTCAATAGCTTAAGTGAGAGAGAAGTGAGAGAGAAAAACATTCTGTGTCTTCCAAATTTGAGTTTTTTATCACCCATCATGCATTTACTGATTATATAAATTTTCACATCTTTGCTTTCATTTACCTGGTATAAGAATGACCAAAAATGTCAACAAAGACACATTTTGTCTGGTATTGACTGCAGACATGTTGTTAGTCAAGGAATACTGCAGCAGAATAGACTTATTTCTCCTTGTGAATTCTCCCAACTTCAGCTCATCAATATTTTAAGGACTTTCTGAACCAAAATTTGCATCCAATCTATTTTGTTTAGTAGCGTACAGTGAAGCTTTTTTTATTCCAAAGTCTATGGTCACTTTCCTAATACATTTAAAATTCTAGCATTGAAAGCACCTAATAGCAATAAATGCCCCAACTGAAATAGCTGGAACCTAGAAAGACCTAGAAAGACCTTTCTTATTGTTAGTTTTAAATCATATGCTTATTTCATTTAATATTTAATATTAAATATTAAATAATTTAATATTCATTATTATTTCATTTAATAACCTTATTAGGAGTAATAATGAATAAATAATTTCTTGTTCACACTTTTATCACATTTGTTGCTGCACTGATATTTATAGCCACACCTTCTGCAAGCTGTATACTGTCAACCTCTCCCCTGTACAGTTATAACTTCTCAGATTACGGAAGCCATTCTCCTTGTTTGATCTTCTTATCCCATTTTCTGCATCTGTTCAAGTTTTTCAGCTTCATATATTTGAAGATTAGGTAAGTAAAACTGTGCATATTATCCATGGAATGATACCACGACCTTAAAGAAAAATAGTGAACATAGTGACATTTTGGTTTGCTATTGCCTTCTCAATAATTCCTAGCAATTTTTTCTAGCTTTTTTTTTTTTTTTTGAACAATTCTGATCATTAAGCTCCAATTTTAAAAACTGTCTTCTATGAGCTCTTTCTAGATTACATGGACTGGAAATATCATTTTAGAAGCTACCTTCAGGTGCAGTATTTTCTATTTTACCAACACTATATTTCATCTTGCTTTTTTGTGGCTCAATTGCAATGCCAACTAATTTCCTAAATCCATTACAGTTCCAGATTTAACTGGCCTGAAAAATTTTGTATTGTAGAGATCAGGAAGAGTTTTGAAGTGTCAGACATTTGCACAGTGCTACATATATTCATTCTTCATTTAATATAATTCAGGTGATTTCTTTTTCTTCAGTTCATCGTGTATTTATTTATTCTATGACTTTTTATTCTAAAACCTATTCTACTGACTCCAGTCTATAATGTTCTAGACTTATGCCCAAAATAAAAGAAAAAAATACCCTCTTAATGAACATCTTTAGAAAGAATTTGTTCAGTTTTACTGCTCTGAGCTGCTCGTGCAACACATGCATCATCTCTAAATACTGCAAACCTTTTGGCTGATTGAATTCTTCTAAAGTTGCTTTTAAAAAAGATTCTTTCCTGAGTTTAATACATTCACAAAGTAGATCCTCAACATATCTTTTTGGTTTGCATTGTAATTCTTTTACTTTGAACTTCCTAGATAATATGTTATCTGTTTTCTTCTGATCTGGACACAAATTAGTTTTTGAAAGGTATGTTTTACTGCTAATAGCCTCTCTCATTTCTTTTGGTCTGCTTGAAATCTTACTGATGCATGTTTATTGCTCTGATAAATACACTCTTTCTGAGGCACACAAAGTCACTCAAATTTACATAGGTTTTGAGAAAGGACAGACAAGAGTTAACCACATCACAGTCCTTTAGTCAGTGCACCACAGCAGTAGCTAATATAGTCACACCCATTGATTTCTTCTGAAAATCCTTGTTGTGTTTTGAACACTACCCAATGATAACTCTACACGTTTTGTTTTTAAGCTTCTCCTTTTCATTTCTTTTCGGTAAGCATCCTCACTATGTCAATTAGAAATTAGGTATTATTTGGATTTTACTTTTAAAGTATATTTCCTACAATTCTTCAGATCTTTATTTTACTGTGACTGTAGCAACATGGATCTTATAGCCAGTATGCCTTAAGGCAAATTCTGTGCAGCTATACATTTTAACATAAAATTGTTAATAGATTTTTACATATGTGCATCTGTAAAATAAAACTATTGAAATGTATATAAGAATATGACAAAATGAATAAAATTTTACTTACCAGTGAAATATATCAAAAACTGAAGATTGCACTTTGAAAATCAGGTGTAAACTCTGCTAAGATGAGAGAACACCATCAAAGAAAAGCATTTTTAACAAAAGCAGTTACACTTCATCTACTGCAGGCAAAATCATAAATCCATCATAAATATAGCTACTATTATTATGTGGCAGAACAGCGAAAAGCAGATGGACCTTATTTGTAATAATGTAGCTGGGCTGAAGGTATTTTTCCACCTCTCTTCCTGTATTAATAATGACAGGTGGTGTTGAAGATAATTTTAACCAGATTATGATGAGCTATAGTTCAGATTCAAAGACATTTTTTTCCAGCTTCTCATGGTTGGTATATGACTGAACATACTTTTAAATGCAATTCTTCAGAAACAGCATTTGAAGATTTGTGTGTGAGAGAGTTGATGAGGTGCTTGCCTTCTCTGAAAAGAATTCTTTGAAAAACTTAAAAAGCATATATTTCAAAAAAGGTTCCTCTGACTTTCATGTGAAGATACCTATTTTGATATGAAAATGCTTGTAAATGGAATTTCCGTACAGCAGATTCCCCTCTTCTTAAAAATAATAGAAAAAAAGATCATGAAGAACAAAAAGAGGATTCTGTGCTTACTTTAGATCTTGCAAGCTAACAAGATAGTGTATTAATTACTAACTGATTGCAAGGTGGTGTTTCTTCTTTTTAAGAAAGAAAGATGTTTATAAATTTATGTGGTACTTGGTTTACCTCATAGCTCAGTGAGATACTTTCAAAGCTAGCTCAGCCCTTGAAAAGAATTTCAGTTTCTTAATTCATCTTCTTTGAGTTTCACCTTCTGTGCTATGTGTATTTATGCATATGTACGTATGCAGATATGTGCAAATGACTGCATATGTTCAAACTTTCAGTAGTTGTTTAACAGTCTGTAGGGGGAAAATAATGTAAAATTACATAGTGCTTAGGCTATAATTTATCATTTAAGTGTGGAAAGAAATAATTTTTGAAAGAGTTAAAACCCATAAAAACCTGTTAGTGTGAATGGAGATATATTTTAATGAAATATCAGATAGATAACTTGTGTTTTCTCCTTTGTTTGTGATAGAAAATTTCATTTTTGTTTTCTGGGGGAAAAAAAGGCTACTTTCAAACATATGAAACTGAAGATGGATTTTTTATTTTTTTTTTAAATTGAGTCTAACCCCAGTGCTATTAGGAATGACATTTGAAATAGCAACCTTTAGCAAGATTTGAAAGAATGTTAGCTGCAGGTAGTTGATCATTTCAAAAGGCTTAATTTGCTTGAGAAAAACAGTACAAAGAACAGTGGTAATGGAGCATATTTCCAGTCACTGAATCTGAATAATTTCAACTTCTGTGAATGTTTGTTTATGCTGATTGTTGAAACTAAAACTTGATGCACTTAGATTCTGCCATCTGAAATAATTCTGCAAAGTTTGTATAGCTGCAAATACATTAAAATAATAATTCAGTGCTTTCTTAGACCATGTTTGAATTCATTTTTGTCATGTTCCTATCCTGAGACAGCTGCTTGGAGCCCAACGTTATTGCTAGGAGCATGGTCTCCTTCTTCTTTCTGTTTGTACATTAGATCGTTTCTTTGCTAACTGCCTAGCCAAAGTCCCACCCATGCTTACAGCAAGTTTACAGTCTGTTTAAAAATTCCTCATAACATGCCATCAGTTCCCATCACTCAAGTGATCCCATGTGAACTCACAAAGGCCACTAAAAATAGTTCAGAAAACACATGTTTCTCCCACATCAATTCCCTGTCATAAAAAGGATCTGCATAAGACAGAGCCTTCCTTGTAAACACCTTGTTGTGTTTGAAGATTGTGCTCCAATCCAAGATTTTAATTTCTTCTTGTTATGAAGTGTTTGGTAGAACCTTATCACATGCTTTATATCTCATTTGCATGCACGGTGCAGTAGCCCTTTTCAGATATTGACTGTTAATTACTGTCCAAAGCTGCAAGATAATTAGCAATATCAGCAGACATCTACTGCTAAAATTGCTAAACCTGTGAAGCAGCATTTTAACTTAAGATATCAGAACTGGATCTGTGATACTGTTATCTTGGTTCACCAAGATGTAATAAATCTGACTAATTTAACTAATCAACAAAATGCCTCTTGAACACTGCCAGGGATGGTGACCACCACCTCCCTGGGATGGTCTTTCCAGCACCTGATCACTCTTTGAGAGAAATAACTTTTCCTTATATCTAATCTAAATCTCCCCTGGCACAACTTGTGGCCATCTCCTTCCCTTCTGGAAGTTGTAGAGTGTGATGAGGTCTCCCCTGAGCCTCCTCTTCTCCAGAAAAATCACATAAAACTCTTTGAGAACTATGTTCTTGTCCCTTTAGGGAGATGTGAGATCAAAATGAATGAACTAGTTCAAGGGCTAGATTGTTTTCTGCAATGAAGACAGTGGACTCTAATGATTATTTATATTAAATAATGATATATTAATGGTCTTCCAATATACTATGAAAAAGTGATTCATTTTGTATGCAAACCAGAGTACAGGCTGAAAATTATTTTTAACATTAGCACTTAAGATAAACTGTTATTAGTCTTCAGCATATGCTTCAGTTCTATTGAACTGCCAAGTAAAGAGAGCCTTAAGTGTGTACTCATGGACATCTTCAAACTGGGACTCATTAATGGGCATCATTATTAGCTCTATTGATATAAGCACAGGTTCTCTGGACCTATAGTTGATTGTACCTGAAAAAATGGAATATCTCTTTGACCAGTTAAATTCAACTGTCCTACTTCTATTCCCTCTCAGCTCCGTGGCCCCCTCACTATGAAAGGCCTCAACTCTGTACAACACTGCTAAGCAGCAACTATAAACATCATTGTGCTACCAACATTGTTTTTATCGTAGAACCAAAACATAGCATCATACCAGACACTCTGAAGACAACAGTTCCATCCTAGATGAAACTAAGACATTATTGAGGTCTGCAGATCTTCTGGAGGCAGAGCACAGTATTTGCACTAGCAAGTTATGGAAGAGAAAATGATGGACAATTTCTCCCTAAGAGGAGACTCTCCCTTTCAATAGCAGAGTCTGCTCTTGATGAAAATGTAAATTGCATTTGGACAATCAGAGAGAAGAATGTGGATATATTATTGTTGTCCTATAAGGATAGTCAGTCACTAGTAAGGGAGGGCATTGTTAAGAGCACAAAAACATTTTTGTTGAATGGAATGAGGGAAAAGAAAAATCCATCTTAGGAAGGTACTATGTTTCCATAGCAGAAGGCTAACATAGAATATCTAACTGTTTTTAAAATGTGTGTTTCATCCAGGATAAAATGTTGCCAGAATCCAGTTATTTAAAAATAAATAAGCAGCAGCTTGAATGCAGATAAAGGTACCCAACTCAATTAGGAAGGATTTTTTTTTTTATTTTTTTTTCTTCCAAATCTGAAAGCAGGCATTATCCTCATTCGATAGAAAAACACAGCTGTGCAGCACTAAGATACTAATACAGCCTGCATTCAGCAGATTGTAGAGAAAACAGGCATTCTTATTTTGGATAGAATTCAAACTTTTGGCAGTGTCTTCCAGATTTTGGGGCCATTCACAACATTTTGTTATAATGCATGCACATTGTTCATACCTTGTTGTATGCTGATTAACTGTAAGTAAGTATTTACATGTTATTGCTCCATAGCTTGAGAGGCATTTCATTTCAGAATTTTAAATATTTAGTGACCAGTTGCTTAAGTGCCAAATACAAATTACCGCATCTGCTTCTCATGAGGAAAAAATCTAGCTGATGCAGTAAGACCATACCTAAGCAGTAAAGTATATAAAAAATGTAGTGAGCTAAATAAATATGCAATGGTTCCTATGAAACAAAAAACATACCACCATATATATTTGATTTTAATTAGAATTTAGATTCTAGTGTATCAGTATGTTAGTGATATTTTATGTTAAAACACAAATACAAATGAATGGAATCGCTAATCATTAGAGGAATGAAGAAAACAAAAAGAAAGTGTCATTAAAGCTTTTTTTTATTGTCATTTTCATCTTTTTCCAATGATTATTAGCAATTTATATTTGTTTTACTTGGTTTTCAGAGTGCTTTGTGATTTTGCTTTTTCTTTAACTTGATGGATGACTCTTAGACTCTTAAACATGTACCTAAACAAAAATGGCTTGATTTTCAAAGTTATAATACATCTTTTGCTCTACTTGATTTTTCATTATTTGACCATACAATTAATATTAAAATGAGTGCAATGGGATCATAAAAAAGATAGATGAGCTATGTTAGGTAAGGTTTTTCCAGTAGAAAATGCAAAATACAAGAGCTATTTTAGATTTGGCTGAATCTTCAGATAAAGAATACAGGGTATAGTTCCTGCGTTTGCATCAATGTACAAAGAATTCAAAAGCAACAAATGTAAACAAAAGCTATTGGGATGATCAGAGGTTTGCAGAGTTTACAAAAACTGACTGAAATAGCTTGCTTATTCAGTGCAAAAAAAAATGCTCCTGAGAGAAGTTATTGTTGTCTGTATAGGCAACAGGGGCTAAAGACAAGCAAAGAGAATCTTAGAAGACTGTTTATGCAAGAATAAGTTTTCCATGTGAAGAGTTGGGGCATGGAGCTGAAAGATAGTTATTATGGAAAGTAAAGATTTTACTGATGAAATAGTACACATCTTTAAAGGGTGTGATTTTCTGATGATAATTTGAAACCAGCTAGGAATAGGAGTACATTCCTTTCACTGCTGACCTCTGTATTGGCAACTATCCTAAACTGAGAATCATCATCATCACTTCCTAAAAGGTTATGTACAAATAATGGTCATACAACTTCATTTTTAGGTTGGAAAACAGTCTTTTCCAGGATGTTTTTAGGAAATGCTTTCACCTCAAGTTGAAGTTAAAATGATCATACTGAATGAGACCAAATATCAATTTATCCTTGATTTTTGTCTCTGATAGTAATGTTTACTTAAAAAAAAAAAAAAAGTTAGAAAAAGGGTAACAAGACAGTGTCCTTTTCCTGATATTAGTTTGTAAATATTTCCTGATATTAGATTGTAAATTAGTGATTGTAGAACTTTCAGAATTGTAGAAAGCTCTTCTATACTCATATCATCCTTGTCACTTTATGTGTACCATGAATAATATCATAAAATATGTCTGAGATAAATAACCTAAAGGGTGTACACAGTTTATGAGATTTCCGTACATTGTCTACTTTTATAGTAGCATTATAAGGTTTTCAATTTTCCCACTTTTCTTTAGTTTCTTATCTTGCTTGCTCTAGAATATAATTCAAATTTTCTATTTGTCTTTCTATTATTACTGATATTTTCAAAGTCATTATAATTCCAAAATCTCTTTCCTGAGATAGGACTTTTCCTTGAAAAGTAGCCAAGGTTTTTGTAAATTAGGGATTTTTTCTTTATGTGCTTTACTTCATAGTAATTGGTGCTGAACTTCATTAGCCACTCATTTCATTCACATACTATTTATACAGAGTTAACTGGCCCTTGTAGATAGGCTACATCTATTTTACTAGACCTAAAAGAATTGTGGTGATGAGTTGGATCAGTGGCTCAAATTCTTGGAGTTATCAGGCCAGGAGTGCACAGCTTAGCTTTACGATTAAGAGGAATTTTTATTATTTAATCTTCTACTTAATTCTGCCACTTCTGTCCTATTTTTATGCAAGAATAATAGAACAGTTTACTTACTAACAGTTTCTACTGTGCTCCACCTCAGATTTTGCCTTTATTTTGCAGATAGTCTTGAACAGTTTTTTTGGATTTTCATGGCTTCAGCTCTTTTTCTTCTCTATTCTGTGTGCCTGTCAGCCACAGCTTTTTTAGGGCTGGTACCCAGCACAATTGTTTGAATTGCTCCATCAGAGGCATTACCAGTGATGGTAAGAGAAAAATGTTGCCTTGCATGTCTCAAAGAAGAGACTGCTCTTACGCTTCTTACTATGGTAGTAGCTATTAGAACTACTTCCTCTATTTCTGTCTATCTGCCCTTCATGAGTTCCCTGTTGACATTAGTTATTCCAATCTGGGTCCTGATGCTTCTCAGTTATCGTGTTTGGCCATATAATAGGTTTTACAGTTCAAGCATATTTCTGTACCTCTCACCTTACTGTAGTGGTGTTCATCAATGAGTTTTCCTGATATCCAAGCCTGTGATTGATAGTGTAATCTCACCACCACCACTACACAGTGCAACTGGCACTTATTTTTCTGACCAGCAGCATGTGTTTCAGTTTACCTACAAGCTTTTGTAACTAACTACACCATGGGTCTTTTAGTTCTATTAGTTCACTGAAATATCTGGTATCAGAGAAGCCAAAATATTCTTGGCAACATCACTGCACAATCAAATAATAATCTCCATGAACCACTTGCTCTTCACCATAGATGACCTTCCAATGTCCCTTCCAACTCAAAAGATTATATGATTCTATGTTAATGCAAAGGGATGATCACTCAACTCTCCCTTCCCCAGTATGAGAGATTTTACCAGTAGTACATAGGAAACTGATCTATTTCCCTAACATGCAACTGTTTTCTTCAGGGATATTTCACTAGAAAAGCTCTTTAGAAGATGTTCAACAACAAAACACTTTCATTTCTGAATTTATTAATCTTCCTGTATAGTTGATTTGACAGTATAAAAGCCAATCACCTTTTACCAAGGCTTCCATTTATTTTAAGCAATCTGAACCATCTTAACCAGATGCCTGAATTTCATTATAGTGTGTAGGTGTGCCTTCTTTATTCACAAACTTTCAAAGACAATGATTAATGAATGAGGTTTCTTAATCAGGGTTAATTATTAAGACTTGAGCTTTTAATACTTACTCTATATCATGGACTTGTTCCTTTTACTATTTTAACTTAAAGCATCGTGGTCATAAATGTTTCATCAGACAAATACAGAGAGTCTTCAAATAGCCAAGTATTCTATTAGGTCAGATGTCAGTATAGGAAACTAAAATGAGTTGATAAAACTTTGAAGGAATGAAGTTTCTAATTTGATCTCTGGTTAAAATGTTGAGAACTATTTTATATTTCTTTTTCTTTTAGAGGTCCATTTTTTTTAAGCTACATAAAAAAAAAAAACGTGTTTTATCATGGAACTCTTCCAGATACTTTCTTTCTTTCTGCCTGAATCACTAAGGTAAAATGGAGATGAAAGTGTGTGAATACAGGAGGAATTAGTTCTTTATAAGAAGCAAATCCTCTTTGAATTGCAAGTAGAATCACTATGGACACTTTTGTTGTCCTAAGTCTTCCAAAAACAATTGCAAAAAGTCATGTTGTAAGTCATTCAAAACTAGAATTTTTGGATGTGCTTAGAATCACAGAATCATAGAATCACAAGGTTGGAAATGACCTAGAGATCATCTAGTCCAACTGTCTTCACATTACCACTGCTACCATGAGCTACTAACCCAGATCTCACAGCTCCTCATACAGATGCCTCTTGAACACCGCCAGGGCCGGCGACTCCACCACCTCCCTGGGCAGGCCATTCCAGTGCCTGACCACTCTCTGAGAGAAAAAGTTCTTCCTTAAGTCTAACCTAAACCTCCTCTGATACAACTTGCAGCCATTTCCCTGGGTCCTGTTTGTTGTCTGGGAGAAGAGGCCAAACCCCTCTTCACCACAGCCTCCCTTCAGGAAGTTGTAGAGTGCAATGAGGTCCCCCTGAGCCTCCTCTTCTCCAGACTAAACAATCCCAGCTTCCTCAGCCGTTCCCCATAAGACTTGTGCTCCAGAACCCTCACCAGTTTTGTTGCCCTTCTCTGGACAGGCTCCAGGGCCCCAATGTCTTTCCTGTAGTGAAGGATCCAAAACTGAACACAGTACTCGAGGTGCAGCCTCACCAGTGCTGAGTACAGGAGGATGATCACCTCCCTGCTCCTGCTGGCCACACTATTTCTAATTCAGGCCAGGATGCTGTTGGCCCTCTTGGCCACCTGGGCACACTGTCAGCTCATGTTCAGCCAAGCATTAACCAACACCCTCTGGTCCCTTTCCTCTTCACAGACACCCAGCCACTCATCCCCAAGCCTATAACACTGCATGGGGTTGTTGTGGCCAAAGTTCAAGACCTGGCACTTGGCCTTGTTGAACCTCATCCCATTCATCCCAGCCCAGTGATCCAGGTTATCTAAATCCCTCTGAAGGGCCTCCCTACCCTCAGGCAGATCCACACCAGCTCCTAGCTTGGTGTCATCTGCAAATTTTCTGAGGGTGCACTCTATCCCCTTATCTAGGTCATCAATAAAGATATTAAACAAGATAGGCCCCACTACCGACCCCTTGGGGGCGCCACTTGAAACAGGTCACCAGGTGAAGTCCATTAACTACCACCTGTTGGGCATGGCCCTCTGGCCAGTTTCTTACCCAAAACAATATATACCTGTCCAGGCCATGGGCAACTGGTTTCCCCAGAAGAAGCCTCTGAGAGACCATGTCAAAGGCTTTGCTGAAGGTCTAGGTAGAACTACATCAACAGCTTTTCCTTCATCTACCAGTCTGGTCACCAAGTCATAGAAGGAGATGAGGTTGGCCAAGCACAACCTGCCTTTCATGAACCTGTGCTGACTGGGCCTGATCCCCTGGACACCACACACATGCTGTGCGATCTCACCCAAGATGATTTGCTCCATTACATTCCCTAGTACTGAGGTCAGGCTGACAGGCCTATAGTTCCCCAGATCATCCTTACAGCCCTTCTTGAAGATGGGAGTCACATCAGCCAGCCTCCAATCCTCTGGGACCTCTCCAGTTAACCAGGAGCGCTGATAGATGGCCGAGAGTGGCTTGGCAGTCACCCCCACCAGCTCCCTCAGCACCCAAGAATGTAGGCCTTTTGGTCCCATGGACTTGTGACAGTCCAGATGGAGGAGGAGCTCTCTGACTGTCTCCACCTGGATTGCTGGGTGTATATTCTGAGTAGCATCCCAGACTTCCAGATCAGGGCATAAAATGCTCAGAGGATAACTGGTCTGGCTATTAAAGGCAGATGTAAAGAAGGTATTGAGGACCTCAGCCTTCTCCTTGTCCTCAGTGGCCACATTCCCTGCTGCATCAAGTATAGGATGAGAATTATCCTTGGATCTTCTTTTGCCATTGATATATTTATTAAAGGATTTTTCATTGTCTTTTACTGCAGTGGCCAATCTGAGTTCAAATTGGGCTTTTGCCTTCCTGACTTCCTCCCTGCATACGTTAGCTACTCCCTTGTAATCTCCCCTGGTAGTCTGTCCCTTCTTCCAGAGATAGACTCTCTTTTTCTCCCTGAGTCGCAACAGTAGTTCCTGGCTCATCCACACCAGTCGTCTACCCCTGCGGCTCGCCTTATGGCACTCAGGGACAGCTTGTTCTTGCACCTTTAAGACTTCCGTCTTGAGGAGTGTCCAGGCTTCCTGGACATCTTTACTCTTAAGAAGCGACTCCTAAGGGACCCATGCTACAAATGCCCTGAACAGATCAAAGTCCACCCTCTGGAATTTCAAGAAAGTGGTTTTGTTGGTCACTCTTCTGACACCCCCAAGAATAGAGAATTCTACAATTCCATGGTCACTCTGCCCAAGACGGTCCCCAGCCTTCACTTCTGCCACCAGTCCTTCTCTGTTAGTGAAGACCAGGTCCAGCAGGGCACCACCCCTGGTAGGCTCTCCTACCAGTTGCATCTTCCACACAGTCTAGAAACCTCCTGGACTGCTTCCTCTGTGCTGTATTATATTTCCAACATATATCAGGGAAGTTGAAGTCTCCCATGAGAACAAGTACTGGCAATTGCATGACTTCCGTGAGCTGCTCATAGAACACTTCGTCCAACTCTTCATCCTGGTTAAGCAGTCTATAGCAGAACCCCACCAAGATGTTGCCCCTACAGGGCTTCCAGCTGATCGTTACCCATAGACACTCAACTCTGTCATTACTGACCCCAAGCTCTTCAACATCAAAACAGTCTTTGATATGAAGGGCCACACCACCACCCTTCTTTCCTCGTCTATCCCTTCTGAAGAGCTTATAGCCATCTATCATAGCACTCCAGTCATGGGAGTGGTCCCACCATGTTTCAGTAATAGCAACAAGGTCATAATTAGCCTGACTCACAATCGTTTCCAACTCTTCCTGCCTGTTGCTCATGCTGCCTGCATTGGAATAGGTGCACTTCAGTTGAGTCATTGCCTTACCCCCAGCTTAAGCATTGTTCCTCATCTCTTGTGAGGCCTGTTTTGTCCCCTTCCCCCTTTGTAGCTAGTTCAAAGCTCTTTCAATAAGCCCTGCTAGCTCTCGTGCTAGTATTCATTGCCCGCTTTGAGATAGGTGGGTTCCATGGACAGAGAACAGGCCAGGGGCCGAGTAAAGTGCCCCATGATCAAAGAATCCAAAGTTTCTGGCTCGACACCAGCCTCCGAGTCAATTATTCATTGCTCATGCTTTCCGATCCCACTCGGTGTCCTTTACTGTCCCCCCTGAAGGTATAGAGCAGAAGATTACTTGAGCTCCTGCTTCTTGAACTAAATGCCCTAAACACCTGAAATCTTTTTTCATAGTTCGTAGATTTGTCTCAGCAGTTTCATCACTGCCCACCTGAACTAAGAGTAATGGAAAGTGGTCAGATGACCTAACCAGCTTAGGGAGTTCCCAGGTTATGTCCACTGACCCGAGGCCCAGGAAGGCAGCACGCTTCCCAATGTCAGGTCTGCATATGGGGCCCCCCATTCCTCTGAGAAGGGAGTCACCCACCACAACCACCCTTCTTTCTTTCCTGTCAGAGGCAGTCTTAAGGCGTGGGGGTGACCACCTCGCCCTAGGCTCTCTCCTAGGCAGATCCCCCATCACCTCTCCACTCACCTCCCCTCCAACTTCCAGCAACTGGAACCTGTTGCTTAGAGGGAGTTGGGGAAGTGGGCTAAGCAGGCTTGATAAAGGATCCATAAGAAATGCTATAAAGAATTTGTACACTGTGATGCTTTACCTTTATATTACGAATGATTATTTTTTAACATATTTTACTGGGTTTTCTTTTGCTTTTCATTTTCTTTTATAATGTAACTTATCCAATTTTCTTTATTTTTCAAATGCATAAATATACAATCTAAAAATAGATGTTGCTGAATTTGTCTTCTCACCTTCCATTTTCCACACATTTGGAAGTTTGTCATATGTGTTTTTTTCACACAGTCAGATAGAGAATCTGGACACATACATCTCAGTAGTGGTGGAAGGTATCTGCTCAGTCAACTGCAAGGCGGTTTGTTTTGAAGTCCCGTAAAGTTTTTTACCTCTTCTATGACAAGACACTTAGAATCATCTTTCTTGAAAATCTGATTATTCATGAGAAAGCCTGAAGTAAGTCCTGTACATAGTTTCACACAATCAAACATCTCATGTATAAAACTTTAAATTCCAGTCTCCTGACATTCATTAGCCTTACAGGAGAAAAGAAGGTGCCTTCTAAAATAAAACAAACAGAATGCGCTATTGTAAATATCAGGCTGTCAAAAATGTGACTGTTTTCTTGCTAAGACTTTATCTGATCTAGATTAAATGGTAATGGCTTCTGAAAAATGACATTTCTTAAGTACTAAAAGGATCTCGTAAAGGCATCACCAAGCAAAGTTATGATATATGGGCTCAGAAAGTTGTCTCAGTGTAACAGATATTGTCCTTACAGTAGTCTTACTTTCAGATATTTTCAGTTTTGAATGCTAGCAATCACTGACATGAACACAATATTACAATATTGATTTTGAATACAGGAATATTCAAATTAGGTGGTTTACTATTCCCTTCTCTGCAAAGCAGAGGGCTTCGCTTTAGCTTCTGGTAATTCCTTTCCCTTGTTGTGCTATTATTTATGTGTTCTTGATTGCCAAACTTAAGAGGATGCCCAAGTTAGGTTATTTTTTATTTTTATTTTATTAACTCCAGCCTTGGTCTCTTGTTCACTTACTCTCGCTTAGTGCCATTGTAGACCTTTCATTTAACGAGTACTATCAGGAGTTATGAACAAACAATAAAAATGATTGAGGGTCTAGAAGGGACTGATTTATGAGGAATAGAAGAAGTGCTAAATACTGAGCACGTGTCTAAATTGTGATTCAGGAATATCTGTGAGTGTTTTAGGGTAAATGAGAGAGGATTCATGTAGAGTGGTTCAAAGTAACCAGAAATGACTGAATAGAACTAAGTAAAGATTATGCACACTCTTCTTTGTAGCCATAAAAATCTCCCGGGGCACTTAAAGAAGTGCTGCAATTTAACTGAATCAAGTGCATCCTCGAACTACTTTAAGAAACAAATCATTAACAGTTGTAAGAGTTGTTTTGGTGTGAGTATCTCAAAGTGCTATGCATCTGGCACTTAACAGCTTCTGATATCTTTTGTGTCAGGTGAAGAATGAAGTAAAATCAGTCTAGACATGGATGTTTGCAAATTTTACAAAATTTAATCTGAAAACCTTTAGTTTGAACCACAGAATTAGGGAGGGAAAAAAAAAAAAAAAAAAAAAGCAAACAAAAAACCAAAACCAAAAACAACTCCTGGCAGTGCTCAGAATCCACTAGCCCCTTGTCTCCTAAGGAAAACGAGTCACTCACATACCAGTCACTCATATATAAAGCTAACAAGTATGAAATCTGGGGGTTGCAGTATTCCTATTTTTAGATAATTAAGCTGATTTGCTTCTGAGAAAATTCTTCTGTTTCAACTGCAGAAGAGTAAGAGTAACTGTGTGATGCTGGCAGTCCTTTGGAAAATATGCATCACATTTCTCTAAGTAGAGGTAGATAATGTAACTTCCAAAAACTGGTGAGTATGCAGATCCTGACTGTGATGAATGTTTCACATAGGTACACTGATACTGTGTAAAAGGAACCCAAAGAACTAAAACATTTCATTCATCCCCAGTAATGTTTTATTTTGTGTCCTTTACCCAATTTTGTATTCACTTTGAACTGCAATTTTTTTTCTGTGTGTCAGTTGAGGTTTGAAAACAAAAAGTCTGTCAGACAGTTGCCAATCACAAGTGAAAGTGTTGCCTTTCCCTTGTAAGTCCCAAATGCCCTTTTACCTGCAAAGCTGGATGACCTAGATATAT
This sequence comes from Perdix hodgsoniae, assembly GCA_035772895.1. NCBI lineage: Eukaryota > Metazoa > Chordata > Aves > Galliformes > Phasianidae > Perdix > Perdix hodgsoniae. The sequence continues at coordinate 14,702,726 of JAPSGF010000004.1, read as the reverse complement.
TCATATCACTAAGATTAAGTGAGAAAGCCAGCTGCCAAGTATCTCACAATAATACCAGTGAGACAGAGAAAAGGGGAACTTTGAATCTCTGTGAAGTTGTTCTTTTCAGGAGATCCAACACACTTTTATTTTTTGTAATGCAGAGTTATAAAGAACAGTTACAGTGTGCCTCCTCTGGTCTATTATTTTATAGCTTTATTTCCCTATTAGAAGAGCCTGCTGAGTTTGTAATGTTCAAGAAAATGTATTTCCATTGTAGCCCCTGCAGAAGATGCAGTTCTCAGGAGATGACAAAGAGGTTTATGATGCCAATTCTAAAACAGTATGTGGAACGGAATGCAGAGTCACAGTATAGTTGATTTTGGAAAGAACTTCTGGAAGTCATTTGGAGCAACCTGTTGCTTAAATAGGGATACCTAGATCCACTTGCCCAGGACTATGTGTAGATTTTTCAAAAATCTTCAAGGAGGGAGACTGCAGCCTCTCTGAGTAAACTATGCCAATGCTCGGTCACCCTCTTGTAAATAAAGCACATATAATATGAAAATATTAAAAATATCTTTTTTCTTGTATTCAGACAGAACTTCCTGTGTTTCAGTTTGTGCTCATCACCTCTTGCCCTGGCACTGGGCACCACTGTAAAGAGCTCTGTCCTCTTTGCTTTCTCTCATCAGGTATTTATATATATCAATAAGATGCCCTGTGAGGCTTCCCCATGCTAGACTGTCCTGGCTCCCTCAACCTCTTCTCAAAAGTCAAGCTTCAGTACCATCATCGTATTACTGCTCTTCTCTGCACTGTCCCCAGTATATCTGTGTTTGTCTTGTACGGATGTACTCAGAACTGGACAGAGCACTCCAGCTGTGGGCTTAGTAGTGCTGAGCAGAGAGGAAGGATTACCTATCTTATCTTTACTTGCTGGGAGCAGTCTGCCTAATGCAGCCCTGGATGTCATTAACCTTCTTTGCTATAAGGATATATTGTTGACTCATTTTCAACTTGGTGTCCACTGTGATTCCTGGGTATTTTTATGCTAACCTTTTTTTCCAGGTAGTCAGCCTCCAGCATGTACAGGGGTCATCCTTCCTCATGTGTAGGAATTTGTTTAACTATGATGAGATCAGGATAACAATGTTCCAAATTTACATGAAAGACATTTTTTTCCCTATCATTCCTTTTTGCAAACATCTTGTCAGTTCACAATTTCAGTTTGTTCATATACCATTAGCAAGGAAGTTCTATATTGATAGTAGGCCTACTAGCATATAGTAACATATACTCATTCACAATCTGCCCTGGATTTTGCCAAGTGTATCTGGACAAGATTAAGTCAAGATGTGTGTGCCAGTCAGGAATCAGTGTGTTTGATTTTTGGCTTCTTCAAGGAAAGCTGATATGCAAAGGTACTTTGATTCTTAGTATAAAGGACTAATAACTTTCTTTATCCTAATTTAATCTCTTGCCAAACACACTCTCCATTAGCTCTTATATTTTTCTGCTTTTACATTGTACTTCTTGCAAGAACTTATTGCAATAATGAATTCTCTCCAACAGAAGCAGTGAAACAATTTTTAGGAGAATAATGTTTTTCCTCATTGTCTAATCCTACCATCTTTTTGGACTTGCATTGGTTCATGTATCAGTATTAATTACAGCAACAGTAATTTATTAGTATTATCTCTCTAGAATACAGCAACAAGTGTAGATGTTGCACCATATATCATCCATGTACATAGATGAGTATAACTAATACTAATGCAGTGTACATCAAAAAGAAATCTACCCTGTGGTAGAGCATGAGTCACAGATTCCATAGTATTATATTTAGAATAATAATAGGACAAGAAATAACAGACTCACAAAATTTAATGAGATCATTTAGTTAAAAGTATGTTTCCAGGTTGTGTCAAACTACAGGCCAGTGTTATATACACTTGGTCCTTTTTCTTCTTTTCCTTTTTTCTATTAAAAACCACGTGCAAAACATGTGCAATGGTAATATAAATTGCTATGAAGTTAGGGCATAACCTTAACGAGGCAATATGGGGTATCTGCAGTTTTTTTCATAATCATATTGCCTGCATATTATAGGAACCAGTGTAATGAAAGTAAACAACTCCAATATAGATTGTCTTATAAGTGAGTAAGACTTATGGTATCACTGTAGCTGATAAAGGCAGTTTAGAAAGGCTAAGACCTGATACTCATACAAAAAGGTAGGTGACTAACCTTTTAAAAAGGTCAGAAATCAACAGATGCATTGCTTCCTCAATCTGCTTGGAAGAGAAGCTTATGACATGTTAAACACCAAAGGAATGCATTTCAAAATGATAGCATCAGAGAGGACATTTTGATCAGTCTCTGATATATCCTGGAAAAGGGAATAAATGTTCTAGTAACTTGAATAAATGATACAGTGATGGAGTAACTGCCAAGAAATTTTCAGTTTTCCAAAAACTGCTGTGATGTGTTCTTTCAGCATGAATTTTACCTATCTGTAACGTTCAGGATGAGCAAATGCTGCAAAATCCTGGTATTTTGAACTATTAGTGAAATTTTGAACTGAAAGAAAACCTAGGAGAACTACAAACAATCCACTATAAAAGAAAAGGCTCTATAAATGTTAATGTCTTCATTCTTTTGAACATTCAATAAATTCGAGGTGAGGCTTTTTCAATAGATAACCTGTTACCATGAAAATATATAGTTATTTCAGCATATGATCTCTCTTCACTCATCATTTGCTTTTATTTGTTTTTCTGAGATCTCTTTATTCTTTCAGTATCTTAACGATACACACAGGGCAACATAATTTAATTGTCCTAATATTTCAGTTGTAGATGGCATTCTTTACTTCTCTAGTACTGAATCTATATGCTAGCCCTGAGTTAGCAGATATTAATGGTGATTATCTATCACTGTAGAAGTACAGAACAAACTTATTTAAAACCAAACAAGTATGCTAAGCAGAACTAGCAAATGACCCACTGGAAAAAGAAAGATTATTTGAGAAGGCCCTTCTATTTTGTCAATTAATTGTTCACCAGCATAAATCTTGAAAAGTCACCTTCATCAGATGGTGTTTGCTGTTCTTGACATTGGACATGGCAATAGAAGAGGTTAATTTGAAGATCATTATTTAGGATGCTCTGCACTTTGCACAGTATGCTTAATACAAATAAGCTGATTTTATCATAAAGCAGAAAATGGAATGTATTAGTATTAAGAAAAATACTTTGCTGATACTTATTGAGAAAGAGGACTTTGGACTGATGCCAGCATGTTGGATAATTAATTGTGGTGGTCAAAAGTTATGATGCTGTCAAAGACTCTCAACTTCTATATAGTGTTGGTGTGTTTTTATCCCCCACGGAGATAAGAAAGGGGTTGCTAGGAAACACTTGAGCATAACAACGAATGATATAGAAATCTTGTCTATGAAAACAATATGTGTGCCAAAAGCTTTGTTACTTAATGAGCTGCATACTTGCCCTAGAATGCCTTTTTTTCCTTGGTTTGCAGTGGGTGGACAGGGGCACCTGTGCCTCTGCACAGAAATATTTTAATTCTGATCACCACTGTGATATGTTAGAGTGTACCTAAATCTAACTCCAAGACTTCCCTGAGACTTCTTGGAATTATTTAATTACCAGAAACATACAAGTGTTCAAGATGTATCAATGAAAGCATCAAGTGACAATAACTTGTCTTGCCTCAGTCTGGGGGCAGGAAGGGGGAATTCTTTGTTTTTGACTTTTAAGAGAACTGATTCTCTTCACATTAGCCCTGAAGACTAGGTCTGTGCAAAGTTTGGGACTTCCTGTTTATGAATGCAGCCTTCTCCATATGAATACACATGAAAGAGCATTGAAAATACTCTTGTGCCTTCCTTATTTTGAAATACAATAATGCTTAAGAGAATTCAGACAACCTAGATGATAGGGTCTATTAGACGCTGCCCCTGTGTTATCACTATACCTGCATAGTGTTTAAAGAAGGTTTCTGTTCAAGCAGGAATCTATGTGAAGGCAGTGAATACACTAATGTACCTCTCTTAACCCACTGACATTTTGCAGCAGACCACAGTTTTACTGTGATCTTATTCATATCACCTGCAGCCTTAGGCAGGCACTGTCAAGATGATAAACTGGCATTGTAACTTTTCTTTGAAACTTCTTATGGAAATGTTCTGTCCCTTGTTTGAGTGCTATTGGTTTTATTACTGTTGATATAATAATCTTATGAGTTAAAAATAACATGTAAAAGGGAAAATCAAAACAAACCTTTTGGTTTTCAGTCTGTTTACCAGATTCTTCACAGTCAGAATCTGAAATCATAGACATTCAGGATATTGAATAGGGGTTCCAAGTGTGAAGGTGAATAACATCTTTGAGTTATAAGTATCATTTCAGAGGGAAAATTATTTCTCAAAACTTCAGTCAAAAGTACTCACTTTACTTAGCAAATTGTGTTTTCTTGAGACTGGAAATTCCCCTGTCAAACTTGAATCGCAAACTACTCTGTTTTTCTGGAAGTAGACTGGCACTAAGCATATGGTTTGGATAGGAATGGCTCCTTCTAGGAGAAGTATTTATATAGCCAGAAAGATTAATCTGTAACAGAGTAGTAAGAGAGAAGTACCCCAGTCCTCAGGCATCTCAGGTAAATATGAGATTTGGAGAGACTACCGTGTATACACCAAAACTTTCAGAAGTTAGAACTATGGAAGTAATAAGAACTGCATTTTTATGGTTATGAAAGCAATTTCGGAACAGAGATTTGATTAAGGAAGTAAATGCAACCACTGTGGTTAGAAGAGAGGAATCTAGAAAGGTGAAACAGGGAGACTTGTGAAACATTAGGGGATTACATCTGTCAAAATCAATCATCTGCTGAAAGTTAAGCAGTTTATATCAAACCACTTACATACAATGAAAGCTACACTATTATTCATATTTCATATTTCAATGTAATTGTTCTAAATATAAAGATAATAATCAATATTGTAAATATGCTTAAAGTTCACTGATTCACAAAGGAATATGAATTTGTCCCACACTGCCTGAGTAAGTTTGAAAAAAGGATAAATAATCAGAGATTCTTGGTTCATGAAGATCTGAACTAAGAAACACTGATCACTTGTAAGATGGAAATTTGTGCTCAATTCCAAATAGGCAGAAAATTAGTTTCTTCAGGTTCTTCAAGATAAAATGTGCTACCAACTGAGTTTTTCTTACGATGAGAAAAAACTTGATGAGTCTGATGATCCTGAAAATGAGACACTTCTATTTTGCCTCTCCATTGAGACATAGTTGCAATGATAATTGATATTTCTTCTCTAGAGTTTGCAGCAACATTTTAATATCTGTCATATTCAGGAGCAGTTTTTGTTCATTTCCAGCATCCAAAGCACTACAAAGATCAATCTGTGCTGTATGACATAAAAAGAGCTGAAAGCTGTATACTTCGACTTGATAAAAAAAAAAGCTGCAGTTTCTTTTTATACTAACAAAATTCCCTTCAATAATGAACAAAATCAGCCTTAAAAGTAGTGACTGGAAGGCTTATGTTCACAGATTTGCTAACAAATTTTACAAGCAGAAAAAATTACAGGTAATGATAAAGGAAAGATTAAGGCTTAGGTCTGGTGAAGGTCTGGTGTAGGTCTGGTGAAGTGGCTATATAAAATGAATGCTGAGCTAAAGAAGCAGGACCTGTGATTTTAAAAAATATTATTCAAGTTCATCTGACCATGAAGACATTATCAGATTCCTCACTGTTTTACTGAAAAATTCTTTCACCATCCCAATTCTTCAGTAATCTTTTCCTGCATGTGTTCTGAATTGCCCTCATTTGAGGATCCTGTTTCCCACCTAAAATATAAGCTTTGTATATGCCTGTATTCTCTAAAGGGCCTAATATATTATAAAATATAAGGTGTATTTTTGGTACTATAAAATGGGTATATTTCTTATGCAGAAGACAGGCCAGGCAGATTCAGTTCTCTCCTTCCCATACTAGCATTTGAAAGGATAAAAATAATAGTATCCAATCTCCTAGCGAAGTCCTTTAGTCAATAATCTGTGCATAAATACTTCAGAGTAAACATCTCTCCATCATTTTGAAGCAGAGACCCTCAGTAGGAAAGAACTTGAAGCTGAAAGAGGGAATGTAAAAGAGGGAGCATGATTCTCAGCCTTGTAATCAGAGCATTCATTTTCCAAGAGAAGTATGTAAGTTCAGTTTTGTTTGTGTATTTTATGGTCCACAGTCAGTGGCTAAAATATTAAATAACATATCTTAGAGAACAGATCCAAACCCTGATCTCTTCTCTCCTGAGTGATTACCTTATTACCATGCTTTCTAAAGTTCAGGGAATGTGAATTCTGCCTTTTATTTTTACATTCAAGACCTGACAGAGGGGCTCAGATATCAAATAAATTATGTAACACGGGAGTGAATGTAAGTTTTATAGAAGGCCTTTTTTATATAAAGCCTCTTTTTATAAGGCTAACATTTGCTTGTTCAGTGTGCAGGTCTTTTCAGTTGCAATTCATTTCACTGGGGATCAAGCTGCTCCAGCAAACATTAAGACAGTCTTACCCTTGTGATGTCAAAAGGGTTGGAAAATCAGTGATTTCAAATCATACCCTGGAATGACACAGAACCGACTTTACAGAAACCCTACCAGCTCCTCAGTACCACCTTCACCAGAATATCACCTATTGCGCAAAGTTGTCTCATGTCTCATGCAATGCTATGATGCTCTCAGTACTGTGAACAGACTCACAGTGCCATGAAATGCACAGTGGAGTCTAAGCAAGTTGTTTCATACTACAGTACATATGTATTGCCTTATCTGAATCAGTCCTAAGACTCCACTGACTATCTCCATTAACTACAATGAAGCATTATATTCCATGTAATGGGAATTTAGATACTTGTCAAATGAGCAGACATGTATGTGAAACAATTGAAGTTATAGGTCTTGCACTGGATTTATTTCTTGAAATCAGAACATTTTCTGTCTGAAGTTCACAAAAAGTTTTGTAAACGTCAGTAGAGTATTCTTGTTCAAACCATTCATGCTAGGATGATTCTATTCAGTGTAACCCTTTATAAAAGTTGAGCATTTATGAAGGAGAAGATTTTGAAAGTAACTTCAGGAAGAGAATGCCAGTATCTCAGAATAGACTCAAAAAGCTGGCTTCCCTATACGTTGAAACTAAATTACTTAATACTGTGTTTTTGCAGAACTATGACCTTTTCATTTAGAACATGATTTTTTGTTTGTTTGTTTTTGGAATAAGTATGTTTATTAAGTAAATTTAGGTTTTTCATTTTTACAGGATTTCAATCAAACAGCAATTTTTAGAAATGATTGATTATCAGGGAGCTCTTGCTGCCAATGAAAAATTCTCCCTCTCTTTGGCTGCTGCTATCTATTCCTCTCTTTCAGAAGAGCAGTAACTCATTTCTTCATGTGCTGAGGGACAGATTGTTCATCTTATGTGCAACAGACACAGACAGTGCCTCACAGCTGAAGGCCTGAGGTCACCTCTCTATACTTAAATCATTTCTGTTAGCTTTGCGGTTTTTGGTAATACTCCTTCCAGTTCCTTTTAGTTCTTTCTTTTACATCATCCATCCTGGAAGGTGGAGGGCAAGATCTCTCTCAGTTTTAGAGTAGCAAGAGTTCCTCTTTAAGAGGCAAGGAAATCTTTTAAAGACGTAGATTATTTGAAACAGATTCTTAAAATGTAGCTGAAATGGGATGTGTACCATCTGTAAAGAAAAAAAATATTCCAGAACTAGGAAAAGTAAATGCTTTAGAGGAGGTGAAAGTAAGAAAGAGAGTAAAATGCTGGAAGTTTTTTGGTAAGGGGATAGAGTCAAAATACAGATGGTGGTATGTGAATAGGGGAATGCAATTATGTCTTTTATGAGGAAAATGTATCCTTGGATACATCTTTGGATGTAACATACTCAAAAGGCTACCTTTTTGATATCTTGGAAGCAGAAGAAAGGAAATAAATTGTTTGCTGATTTTTTTTGTTGTTTGTTTGTTTTTCCTTAGTCTGTTGGATTGTTTTAATTTGTTTTTCAATCAAGATAGAATGGTTTCACAGAAAAAAAAAAATCTTTCTGAGGATGCAGTCACTTCAAGGTTTTTTTTTTTTGCAGTTTGCGTATGTAATAGGAGTGAGTAATATCATTTGTTGCTTTCAAACACTTCATCTGTGCTTGAAGTGAAGAAATATCATTTATTACATGTCTGCTCACACAGTTTCTCTTCATTGACCCCAATTATATAAGCTATCACTGTTCAGACTTAAGAAAATACTTAAGCACATACTTGAGATCCATTAATTGGACTTCAGTGGGGAAAGGCAGATACATGCTTGAGTGCTTTGCTGAATAGGAGCCACTAGCCTAGCCAGTACTAAAATCCGTACATACAAGAGTAACCTCACTGATTCCAGCAAGGCACTTCACACACATAAAATGTCAGACTTAATCACGTATCTGATTACTGGAAGAATCAGAAGTTTAATGTCTGTTGGTGTAGTGTATGACTGCAAGACTGCTTCATCCACAATGCAAGTTGGCAGCATATACACTAGGTCAAATCCTATGAGTGTTGTGGTAAGTCTAGGAGGATAGAGATAGACCATTTGTTGGGGAACTACTGTCTCTGCTTATTTGGGTCATCAATCATATATCATTGCACAGCAGTGACGTACATCACTGGCTCAGTTCTGGATTACAGGACAGGAAAAAAAAAACAGTCAACAGAAGACTCCATGCCTCTGCATTAAGCATTTCTTTTGTTTACTCAGTCTGTGAACAAAAGAGTGACTCAAAATGTCATTCACAATTGTATGGTTCATATGTAGCTGCTGGAGTTAGACATTTGAAACATCTCCTCAGTTCTTACTTGGAGAGCATTTCCACAGAGTGGAACACCTCATGGGCATTTGAAGCCGGAAACAAGTATGTGTTTTCTCAGGAAAAGAAGAAATGGTGTAGATAGCCAAGCAAAACTTGGAAATTAAAATAATGTTTTTGCCAACACAGTAATTTTTCTGTGATGTACTGAGATTCAATAGAAGAAGGGAAGCTAAGAGTAAACATCCATGGTTAAAAAATTCATAATCATTATTTATATCTATACACAGCCAAAAGTATTCAGATGAGCATGAAATTTCTAGGGAGGCAATGTCTGTAATTCTGCACTAAACCATGAGCCACATTCACAGTTTGTCATTCACTGTACTTTGATTATTCCATGCTCGTACTGCTGAAATAGATTTTACATTCACATGACAGTACTTTGAATTTAACACAAACATCTCACTCCTGTTCTTGACAGACTCACCCATCCTTGTAAGATGGGATTACACAAAACAGCCTTTCTCTCCCTTCTGTCACTATGAAAGTAATGCACTGATGCTTCAGGTGCAGAACTTGTTGCTAAAAATATAACCTGCCAAGAAGGAAACAAATGTATAAATTGCCTTTGGCTAGCCATCATATTTAATTGTTTTCCTAAGCTGTATTACCTCCTAGGCACTTTCTGCAATGCTCTTGTATCAGAACAGGTAATACAGCATCGTGATTTTTCAGAAGAAAGAAAGGGATTTTAATGAAAATGCCACGTCTAATAAGAAAACTCAATAATATTCAGTCTTGGTTGTTCCAGCTGAGATATTAATGTCTTTGCACATCTTTCTGGAATTCAATAACAGAGAGGGGAAAAGGTAGAGATGCAGAGTTAAGGAATATTGGTTGTGCTGAGAATATAAGGTCACTTACATGCAGCTCTCTTAAATGTTGGCGGCACTCATTTAACAATGCTTGCTCTTTAAAGACTCTTAGACTATTTTTCAAGTCAGCTAGAAGGGAATTTCTCATCTGCCTACAGGACAAAAGTGATAATGCTTTTACTGAGAGGCAGAAGACATATTAGACATTGTCTAAGAAAAATCTGAAACAATTTGGAGTACAACTTCTTTGTACCACTGCCACTTTGTCCACAGGCACAATGACAGAATGTAACTACTCTTCAGTGCCCCAGAATGGTGCTAGAGAAGACATGGTGATCAGATATTGAAACAAGCAGGTTTGATATCCACATTTCCCCTTTAAGATGTTCCATATGATCTAAGAAGTCTTATGTAGAGACCTGCTGGCTAGGTATCTGTTAAAGCGTAGACCTGTATTGTCATATGTGATTGCGATCAACAGATATGTTGCAATTGCACAGTCAAATGTGAATTCGGAGGTTCTCTGTGGAGGAGATTTTTGAGAGGGGTGGACATCTTTTCTTTACAGGCTTTTTACTCCAGAAATGCTGAAGTAACTTTGCCATATATGCAGCAAAACTCCACAATTTAGAAAGGAACTATGGACAGCAGCTGAAAGGTATTTTGATAGAAATTTCATCACATGAACCTTCCTAAATATCGTTATTTCTCCACTTAAGCCATGCTGGCTTTGGAACCTGTATTTTTATAAATGATAACTTCCAAAAACTCAGCAAGACCAATGTTTTTCTTATTCTTTTTTCCTCCTTTTATTTCTTAACATTTATTTTTTTTCAACAAGAGACAAAATTTACAGTATTATTTCTTTTCATATACCACTTTGTTTACAAAAATGTGCCAGTTTAAGAAGAAAAATTTTGAGCATTTTACCATGGCCAGTTTTATAGTTTCAAAAGGAAAATTTCCAGCTCCAATTCTAAAATAAAAATTAAAGCAGCAATATAAAATGTCTGAATATTTAAAATTATTTTTACAATCCAAAGTAATGTATTTCTTCTAACCTAGAAAAAGCTTTAATAAGTAAAAACATAAATAGATAGTAAAAACACAGGAGTAAGAAAAGAAAAATTACATGGGAATGTAGTTGTAAAACTCAGGACTGAACAATAAGTATTGCAATTTATTCAAACTGAAGACTACAGAATTTAGATAAATGCCCAGTAGACCGTGTTTCAGTTATTTTATAAAGTCAGCCACCGGAAAATGATATTTGGGTAATGAAACTAGACCTTATCTTTTACAAATAGTGTAATAATTAAAGCTTTTTCTCAGTTGATGTAAAATCTAAGTCAGAAGTCTCTACACGAGATTTCAGGGTTTCAAGTCTTAATCTGCTGCTTTCATGGAAAATTTATCAACTAAGTGGGGCACAGAATAGCCAGGAAATAAATGGGAATAACAAAGCTGGGCCCCAGAGTAGCCAAGTATGCAAGATTTATGAGGTCCTAAAAAGGAAACAGAAGTACCAAACTTCTTAGTCAAAAAGTTAGTTTACTCCCTCAGAAAGGGAAAAATACCCAGTTAAAGTCCTTGTCTCCAGACTTTTTTGTATTTTACTCACTAGAGAATTATTGGATACAAAACAAAAATATTGTAAAGAAGTCACTGTAAAACAGATGAACTACTTTGATACAATTGTTTTAAGTAAAAAATAGCTTTTTTTTTCCTTTATCTTTTCTTTCTTCCCAAGAGAGAATACCTAACCAGTCATTAGGCTGAGACTGCAGGCTGACATTACATGAATGCTGATGTTACACTTGATCTCCATTCGTGTTGTATTTCAAAGATAGTCACCACTTGTGGGGGGTTCTAAGAGATAAAATAATAGAAACAGTTTGAATGACATAATAACTGACTGGTTGAGGATGGCAGGACCACCTGCTCCAACCTTTGCCCAAAAAGGAACACCAGAGCAGGAGGACAATGCCCACAACCAGGACAATCTTTTCTCATAAGAGAGATGCTCCAATCCCGTAATCATTTTTCTGATCCTTTGTTGAACTCTCTCTAGTGTGTCCATAACTTTCTTATACTGGATGTGTTAGAGGAGATAGAACTAGACTCAGCACTCCAAATGTGCTGAGCAGAGGGGAAGGATCATCTGCCTCGACCTACTGGCAGCTTTCTCTCCCACCATGTACTGGTGCTAGGAGTTACTCCTTTTCAGAGGCAGAACTTCACATTTTCCTTCGTTGACCTTCATGAGATTTCTGTATGGAGGAAGTGCAGAACACCAGTATATGTTTACAGAGCTCATATTCTTCCTGTATTTCTAACAGTTATGTAAATAGCATTCATAAATAAAGAAACAATTCAGAATTATAAAGCACAAGTCCTCTAATGTAATTAGCTAGTGCACAATGCATGAAACAAAGTAGAAGAGATCCATCTACTAGCACTCTCAGCAAGGAAGAGAAGGTGATTAATAGGAGAATAAAGCAACGTACTGGAACAGAACAGCAGGAAATGTAGAAAGTCTTAGACTACCTGTAATGCTTATTTCCAGGAAAACAAACCAATGTTGCATAAACAGGAAAGTGGTGGTAAGAAGAATTAAACTGGCATTTGTAGCCAGTCTGGGTGTGAAAGCATAAAAAAATGAGAATATGAAGATAAAGTTCATTTCTACCACTTTCAAAGGAAAGATTAGGAAGTCAGGAAGACAGTGTGGACAGAAATAATGTTATGATACCAAATGACTAGCAAACATGTGACAGGAAGGAACAGATTGAATCTGGTCTGTCTTTTAGGGAAAACTGATCTGCATTTGGCTTTGGGTGCCCACCAAACTTCTGTAGTGAACAGAGAGAAACAAAACTTCTTGCCAACAGTTCATTCCATCCTAAAAAATGTCAGAGATGATTTATCTCCACTTTCATAAGAAAAATCTTCAACTATTTTATATTTAAATGTGATGGTATAAGGTTAGGTGAAATCGATTTCATTGATAAAGACAAGAGTGATACCACTTGTTTAAATAATTTGTTTTATTCTACAACCAGGAATGGACCTCAAAAGATTATTGATAGCGATGTTTGCCATAACTCTTGATAATTTATCCCGGTTTTCATTACCTTTTACATGAAAACACTGTTATCATGGAATAGAAATTCTCGGAGGATTACTAAACACATATTGAACACTGTGCTGAAAGAGTATTTCAGGAAACAGTATATTTGTCAAAACAAGGATGACTGTGCTACCCAGGGTAATACTTAAAGATTCTAATCTCTGCTGCAAAACAAGAGTGAGTGTCTAGGCTTCCGATGGTCAAGCAGCAAGAGAGAAGCCCTAAAGGTTTTGGCACAAATGGTCCATTACGTATATCATCAAAATCAGTATGATTAGAAGGAAGTGCCCACCCACTATTCTGTGGTGAAAATAGAGGGAAAAATAATGCCAGCCATTCCTTTAGGGCTTCTTGTATTTTGCTTGCTCCAAAAGGCTGGGTGCCTCAGCATCAGCATCAGTATCAGTATCTTGCACAGTGTCAAGTTGCCCAGGAACTGCCAGACTTTCAGACTACAGTCCAATTTCTTCAGAATACAAGAATAGAGGAAATAGATAGCAGAGCAATAAACAGCCTTGCTGCCTTGTGTGGAGAAGCATGTCTTGCTTTCCTAACACTGCTTGGCAGGACTGTAGGAACAAATTCTCTTTAGATTGAATTGGTTTAGTTCTAGTTTCATGTCCTCTGTCTCACCAAAGCAGTATTTATTATGTTCATCAGAATTGTAGACTAATTATAAGAACAGAGAACACACGTTCTCTGAAACATATGCATATATGCATGCAGAAATACATATAACACTTCTAGAACAATGATGCAATAGTTTCTGAATATTTCACGTATCTATAGCACCTGTCATATGCCAATATAATATTCACTGATTGCTACATTCTTACAAAACATCACATCCATTACAGAAGATGACATTCATTCTGCTGCTGTATTTTGTAATTGTGTTACTAGATCAGTGAGAATTTTTATTCCAGCTTGTTTGTGGAGGCAGCAGCAGTGTAACCACTGTGACACCGAAAAGCAGAGGTTTTATAGGGGAGGAGTAAGGCCAAGTGCTAATGCTTTATAAAGGGAAAATAATCTGAGGCCAGTAAGCAGATGTGGTACATTGATCTGTTTATCAGAGTCCTGATATATAGGATATTTGTTGACTTTTGAAAACAGCAGCAGCAATAGCTGGTAGGGAGCTGAACAAAGCAATCTATATATTTAATTTCAGTGCAGCACCAGAACATTCTTAAACTGAAAGAGAATAATTATAAGAGGTCTGCACAGCTCACTAAAAAGTAGTGAGGGCATAGTGCAAGGAAACTGAAAAACTTTCACTTCTGTACTGCTCCTAAACAATTTCTCAGAACAAGTAGAAGATGTCTCTCTGAGCCCAGAAAACATGTTCACACTGTCCAGACCATCAAGGAAAAAGTGTGTTTTGTATGTAAACAAGCACCATTAGCTAGGCTGATAAATTACTCCAAGAGGGGGAATGTCTATAAACACAAATATTGTAAAAGTTGGACTGTCCCACAAAATGTACCAGAAATGACCTAAAAGACCAAGGATTTTATTATGCTAAAGAGTATTGTATAATTCCATCACAGGAATCACAGACAGTACAAAGAAGCTGCTAAGATAATGTCAGGCTCAGCAGGCACTCTTTAACAGCAAAGCAGCTGAGAATCAAGGAATCCTGTTTGATTCAGCGGTAATTCAAATAAAACAACACTGAAAGACATCAGGCTGAGCTTCAAGGGCCAAGCATCAAATTCAAGGATGAAAATTGGGAAAGCTGTCATAGACTGAGAGCAGTCCCTCATCAGTGGCAATAACACACCAAACAAGAAAGGATATTGTTTTGTTCAGCATTGCTGAAGAATGGCCTTGATTACTAAAGAAAAAAAGGTTGAGAATGAAAATCATTTTGCTAAATTAATTCTATACTTGCATATCTCATATCGGCGAGTTAGTTAAGTTATTTAAGAACAGAATAAATTCTTAGGAATGGAGAAAAGCAGAGGTTATGAAGAAAGGTTGAAGGAGGTGACTGGTGGCTGGAAAGCAGCCTGCATGTTGTAAACAGCTGTAATGGTAGTGTAATGGTAGGCAATTGCAGTATCCCTGTAAACAGACAGCAATTTTGATTGAAAATTGTAGTTTATTGTTACGCATTCTTATACAATGCAGGCAACAGACATCAAGACAAAGCTGAACATCTTAAAAATCTGCAACTAGAAAGTATGCATGTCATCTACCAGCACTGTGCTTTCTCATAGACAAGCTGTACCTGCCAAACTGCATCTGGTACAGGCTGGGTTAGGGAGTGACAAGAGCAGAACCGCTCCAGGATGAGGTCTTGAGCTGGGAGTAAAGTGACCGAAGCCCAGGCAGGGCCCTCAAGGGACACTGTATTTATTATTCCAAAATTGTTTATGTCAGTATTAGCAGTCCTCTATTTTCTAACTGTACATGACCACACACTCTAGATTCATACTAGCAGCAGAAATTCTTACTGTGATTTCCTGATATATTTCTTTTTAACTGATGAGAATACATTATTTAGGAAAATGTAATCAATAATTAATCAAAAGTCATACGGCATTAAAAGACCAATGTTGCAATACTGCATCAGAAACCTTATATTTTCTTGGGTTGAAGTAGGAGAATAGTATGCTTTATTAATATTTAAGAACAGTTCTTTAACTTGCTAAACCAGGTTCTTGTGAATAAAGTAAAACTTATTGGCAGCTATATAGGGTAAGATTTCTTATTGTATTTTGTAGTTTGAATGTTGAAAATGTTGAAAACATTGTTTCTTTTCTGTGAGATCTTAATACCGCTGAGTGACCCCAAATCCCTTGAAAAATTAAAAAACAAAACAAAAACAAACAAAAACAAACAAACAAACAAAACCCGCGTTTTTTAGTTTTGTATAATTTTATGGTCGGTACGGTTTAGTGAAGTGAAAATCAGAGAGATTTTGTTTCACAAAAGCTTTCATTTGTACAGACAGAGTACCCGACCAAAGAGACCTCCTGGGTAATGTGGAGCTTGTGTGAAAGCCGTTGACTTGCCCTGAGGAGGGAAGGGCCGTCCTGTGAGGGTGATACAATTACCATTCTTGGGACAAGTAAATGCAAAGCCAAATGTTACACAGATATGAATGCCAGGATTTTCTTCTATAAAGCTTTTCATTTTTCACATAAGAAGTTAATTCTGTCTTGTGTAGTGGCTTAGCAATTGATTCTTTAAATTGCGCTATAAAAATATCCAGGACATTTTTCTCATGCTAGATGCTGGAGCAGCATGCTTTTCTTCTGTGAGGTTTACAAATACATTGATAATGTATTAGTAAGTTTTCTTGTTTTCAAAGCACACTGAATTGTGCAGGAAGGATGGATTAGACGCTTGGAAACTAGGAGCACCTAGCAGCAACTCCGTATTTTGCAAGCAGAATTCTCTGCCTTGCCCCATTTCTTTCAAATAAGGATTGCCATTGTATTTACAAATGATTCTGGATGAGGCGCACTTGTAGACACTAATAATAAAAATTAACATTCCTTAGATTGAATGCCCAAAAGCACCCAGAGGGTCTTCTTAAACAAAGGAATTAAAAAGTAGCTAAAGCTCTAAGCTAATCACTTGGTAAAGACTCGTTTGCTTTCTCATCTGGCCAAGCCCCACCTGCCCTCTTAACCATGAACCATGTTCTCTTTCTTTCTCTACCTTCCCTCCCAGCTGAAATACAATTTGTACATATGTGCTTAGAAGCTGAAACCACCGCGTGCTGCAGCACAAGGAAAAACATCTATGATGTTGTTAAAATATTTATACAGCTGGTTTCGTGGAGATGCAGCTTCTCCTTTTAAGTTAACAAGCTTCTGTCAACAGCTAGATAGAAAGAAAAAAAAAAAATAAAAGACAACTTTTATTATTTAGAACCAAGCCTTCCTCAGACAATTTCTGTGGTAGTTTTATGAACCATGTAATTCACAACATCATTTGAAAGACCATGCAGTGCCACATTCCAAATACAGCCCAGACTATGTACGTAAGTGTGTGTAGAGTATGCATCTACTTTTCTTACATTTCTATTTTGGGGAACTTTTTTTTTATCATTATTCTAATTGGAAAGACAAATCATTTCCACGCTAAGAGCAAAATCGAGTGATCATCAAGGTGAAACCAAAGTCACATGTTTGTTTCTTTGTATGCTGGTTTCTCTGTATTCTAGCTGTTCTGACTGAAGAAAGTATTTTCCTAACAGCAGCAGTCAGGGCTGGATTGCTTTTATGTGTCTGAGATGAAACCGTTATGCCAGGAGTAAATTAAAGGTTAACATACAGTATCTATTCCAGTCAGACATATCATTATTTTTGCACTGAAAATAGCATCAGAAATTACTGATTTGAAATCAGTAATTTAGAAAACATCAACAACAAAAAAATCTATATGCACAGTAACAAGACCTAGCTAATGCATATTATTGTTGGTATAACTCAATATACAGACAGGTTGTATAGAAAGGCTGCCTGGGTGTGTCCGGGTGTCTCTAGATATCTCATGGTTTGGGAAGCTGAATTTTCTGTGTGAGATGGTGCAAAGAGACTACCTTCATGAGTAGACTATAGATAAGACACTATCCTCTGGTTCAACAGTAGTCAGGATTGCATTACAGCATTACAGGATTACAGGATTGCATATGCTGGGCTTGAACATTATGTCCTATGACTGTGTTGGCAGGAGAGGAAGCAGAGGGAGGTGCTGAGCTTGGATCTGGTCACCTGTAGCAGGGTGAGAATAGCACAAAGTGCACCAGGTGAGGGTCAGATGGGCATTAGGAAACATTTCTGTGCTATGAGGGTGGTCAAAACCTAGAACAGACTTCCTGGAGATTTGATTGATGTTTCATGCTTGTTAGTGTTCTAGATGCATTTGGACAATGTCCTCAATAGCATGATGTAACTTTTATTTTTTCCTAAAGTGGTCAGGTGGTTGGACACCATAATCTTTGTAGGTCTCTTCCAACTGGACTATTCTATCCTATTCGATTTATTCTAACACTAGGCTGTGTCCAACCACTAATATAAGCCCCTAGAAATACTCATTCCCCAAGGCAATTTCCTAACAACACCTCATGTTTAACTTTTCCTTTTTAAGAATATTACACAGCTTTGGAACGAGATTTGTTTGGCATTAGTACCCAGTGCTGCCCACAACTTCACTTACAGGCTATCCTACAGAAGAGACAATACGGTGAGCTAAAGTCAGATGTCTGTGAAAACTTTCTTCTCATCAGGTTCAGACCATGCCTCCAATTTGAGATGCTGAGAAGTTGTTACGGATTTTGAATTTGAGGTATAGACATGATTTCGCTAAAACTTCATTGTGTTTTCCTTTCTCTGAAGTTAACAAAACAAACACATCAATATTTTTATAATTGTAAGGATAACAAATAGGTGGATTTTCAGGGAAATGATGTTCCTGCCAGTTTTACAGCAAACAGTGGTAAGAACGTCAGTTTTATTTAGAGGCTGTAAGAGGTCATTTGTTGGGTTAGAGCTCTAGGGCAAATCTGCCAGTTCAATGTCTAATTTGGACATGGACTGGGATCTGATTAGGACTGAAACTAAATTATCAGCAAACAAAATTCCAAACAACTGAAGAAATTAGTTTTGGCTAGCTTGACTGATAAATAATGATGAGGTCAAGTCAGCTTTATAGATTAATCTAGATTTCTTGGTGAAATGGGCTCATTTGAAAAATGAAAACAGTGCCAAATCCAAGGTCGTGCATCTAGGAAAAAAAAAAAAAAAAAGAGAGAGAGAGATGTAGGTTATTCCTGTGAGATGAGAAAGAATATCTTGGATTGCATATGCTGGAACGAATTTGGAAACACTGGAGATAAGAGAATGACTTGGTTAGACACTGTAGCTCTGAGGATAAACTTGACCTACGGATATTAAATGTTGCATTTGTGAACTGGTTTTAGTATCCTCAGTGTAGTTTTGTTGTGTACATTTTAAAAGTATAAGAAACAACAAGAGAAGTGCGGGGAAAGAATGATTAATAAAACATAGCAAGAAATGTAGGAAACTCAATCTCTTCAGTTTGTTCGTGAAAAATAAAAACAATCTAGCATACTACTATGCAGCAGTCTAGCAGCTATTTCTTTAATCTAGGGGAAGAAAAGTTACATTGAAAGCTAATGATTGTAGATTCTTAGTAAATAAATTCAAAGTGCTTACTAATAGAATAGAAATAAATAATGTTCCTTAAAAACGTGGAGGAGCACTTATCACTTGAAGTAGTTAAGTCACTATTCTATACATTGTGAATTCCCTACAAACTCCATCAGACAGTATGTACTGGGAAAATGTCTGAAATTCTCTGTCCTGTTCTTATTAGGAAAAATCATCTTAACATTCCCCTCTTACTTTAAAATCTG
Organism: Perdix hodgsoniae; assembly: GCA_035772895.1. Taxonomy (NCBI): domain Eukaryota; kingdom Metazoa; phylum Chordata; class Aves; order Galliformes; family Phasianidae; genus Perdix; species Perdix hodgsoniae. The sequence continues at coordinate 14,683,435 of JAPSGF010000004.1, read as the reverse complement.
CATTTCTTGTAACCCAGTGCTTTTTCTTCATGGAGATCAGCACTCTGCCATTTCCTGAAGTACTGGTGACATTCAGCATCTCCTACTTCCTCTTATATTCTGTGGGCTAATTAATAATATTGTAAATCCACAGGTGGAGCCTTAATTAGATGTACACTTATAGGGAGAGTTATCTATGGACGCATTTATGACAAATTTGTATGACAGCTGCTTTTAAAATCTTAACTGAATCCCTATCAGTGTTCAGTCTACATATAGAGGTCTGGGCTGCAGCCATCTGCATTCAGAGAGGAAATAATTACATTTACATATGCAAACAAAATCATCTCCAGTAACCTAAGTCTTGGAAGCAAGGTCACTGATTAAACTGATTACTTTTATCAAACTGTCCTTAGAAAAAAAGCGGGAGAGAGAGAGACAAAAAGAGAAGAGACAGAGAGCGAGAGAGCAGACTTATCTGGGCTTCCATGGCCGTCAGTCAATGCTGTATTTAGAAGCATGGATTACAACATTTGAGTGTGTTTCACCTGGCTGGTTTTGGGTCTGATTCTAATTGCTCCTGCTGTCTTCAGGGATAATTTTTATAATACGAGGCACTGCTGAATACAAGCAATAGTGCCATAGTTGTACCTTTCAACACAAAGACAGCAAGGTGAATTACATGTAGCCCCCAGTGAATAAAACTTTGTCCTTTTTTTTAGTTATTATATTGACAAAAAGCTGAAATTGAAGCAAGGATTTAAAAATTGGGTTGTTTCTTTTGATAGATTCTCCCATACTTCCAGGAGCTGCAAGATAAGGAACAAAAGAAACCCAGATTAACAAGATCTGTTTATTAACAAACAAATAAACCAGTTTGGTTTTATATTACTGACCACAGAGACCTTGAGCACAGCAGTGGTCTTGGACGGGTGACATTTTGATTTTTGTTTATCTGGTAAAGGTACAAAAATTCAAAAATATATTTCCTCAGAAATACTAGTAAATGATTTAATGTTAATAAAATATTATATTTTAGTATCTTCATGAAGTTATAACATCCTGTTATTCTGTCCTTTATGCATTAGAATTTCAGAGCTGAAAGCCACCCATACATTAAGCAGCCTGGCTCACAGCAAGGAGTTCAACTTGACATTTTGAAGAGCATGGATATTTCTATTCCTTGTTTTTTCAGCTTAATGCGTGATAATTACACATTTTAAAGCATTTTCTTGTTCCAATTTATTGCTTTCCTTCCAAGCCTTATTGCTCTCCAAGTCTCATATATTTTATGACAGTATAATTAATATATTTTTTTCAAACTAGTTCCTCTGTGTAATCTCTGATGCATTTAGTGTTATTTCTTGGAATCTAATATAGATACATTCAATTAAAAAAAAAAAAAATCCCCCCCAAGCTCTTGTTTATCTCTTGTTCTATACACACAGTAAGAAAAGATGTATCTATGCTTCTGTGAAAATTAGCACTATGCATACTTTACATTTTTCAAGTGCACTGCATGCTTTAAAATATCCGGACTATGTACTTATAAACAATGTAGACCTGGGCTTCCTGAGTAACCTAGAATGTGAAAAATTCTAGTTCTCTCTCTACAGGAACTTTATAGGGATTCTAGCTTTCTTAATTTGGGAACCTGAGCTCATCTACATAGCCAGCAGAATTAATCTCCTACTCTATTTAAATTGGAGGTGCATGAAGCAACAAGCCTGTGTGCTATTGCTGCTGATTTATTTGAGTCACACTCACAGTGATTTTATTCACAAACATTTGTACAAGACTTTATTCACAAGAATAGTCAAGGAAAGGGAATGAATCATAAATACTAGAAAGAATGAATTTGTAGGGTATTCACAGCTAGTGGAAGGAATTGTGGCTCTGTATTAATGTCTTTTTTTGCCTTTATCACAGGAGTCATCAAAAACTATATTCATGTATAATTCATTAACAAACAAGATATTTTTCCTGCTTATAATACAGAGGTCATCCATTCCTGGAGCAGAAATAATGCCATCTGATTCTGGCGATTAATCAAAGTGCACAAAGAGTAAATGGTAAATAATCATGCTGACCAGTTATGAATAAATTCCACAGGAGGTTAAAAATGGTACATATGAGCTACTGCTAATAAACAAATGCAAAGATTTAATAGCCTGCTCAGGGATAATTTGCAGCATGACTAAATTCATCAAAACAGTTGTTCTCCAAAGTTAGCAAAAGCAATAAATATTTATGTTTTTTGCAGTGTTCTACTGCATTGCTTGGGCAAGGAAAGTTTGTTCCTATAGTCATCCCTCCATGGAGTTGGAAAAGTTTGTATCATATTGGCAATTACAAATGGAGCCTGGATACTTCTATTATTCAGAATATAGACTTGGGAAACCCCATGCAAAGTGCGGAACCCCAAAAATATAGAATATAAATCAGCAAATACAAAACCAATTGTTGCATGTGCAGAATAACAACCAAGACCTGATTTCCTATGATTTTGTGTCCTTCACAACCATGATCACTGCCACTACCTTCTGCCCTGCCAGTGTACTCTTCCACAGTACTCTCTCCCTTTCTATAGCCATCATAAATAATTCTCAAAACTCACCTCAATTACTCACACTCTCATTTCTCATTTGTGATAATACTTAAGTTTATATATATATATATATATATATATAAAATAAAATAAAAGCACTTAGGCCAAGTGTAACACCTTGGTGATCCACCAAGCCAGCCCTTAGGAAAAACTGTAGACTCATTTTGGGTTTTTCCTCAGAGAGCATAGTAATAGGTTCCTCTTTCCCATTTCATATCTTCATGAAATTTGTATGATTTTAATATCTAGACATCTCTGTCAGACTTTGTTAATGTCTGCCAGTGGGCTCAAAAATTCAGTAGAAGAAAAGGAGTTAGGCAGAAAGAGAGAAAAATAACAGACAAGCAATAAGTTGTTGGAAACTTTTTTTTTCTTCCCAAAACTATTCTAAAGTAGCTCTCGGAATATACATAGATAAGTACAAAGCTCTACATATTTATTAATTTGCTAAGATTCAGAACACACACACCATTTATGTGAAACGCAAGTTGTAATTGAAAGTAACAATTTTCCTAAGACAGATGATGTACAGGATCTGTGGCAGGTCTCAGCAGGCAGGTGATTAGAGAGAAGAATGGAAAACCAGCCGATATGTTGGTAGTAGTTGACTAAGAACCTCTCATTTAATCTTCGGACTGGGGGGGACTCAAAGTGGATGGCATATTTAGCTCTGATGATTTTTTACTGCTTGGCAGCCAGGAAGCCCAGGAGAAACATCAGCAACCCTGATTCCTCAGAGTGAGCGTGGATGCAACACATCTGTCAGGTTTTCCATCTCTGTACTGAGGCATTCTTCAAAGTGGTCAGTGAGCTGCTTGCCTGTCTCTCTGTTATAAATATCTGGGCATATATAAAATAATATAAAATAAATTAAAAAAAATAAAATTCCTCTGTATCATCCAGAATGCCAAATGACTCCATCTTTTCTGATTACTAGGTTACCTCACACAGTTTTTTTTCTTAATAACATCTCTTTTCTGTGTAAGCAAATTGCCTGGCAGTGTCAGTCATGGACCAAGATATTTCCTGCCAAGGGCTGTACAAACACAGGACAAGAAGACAGTCTCGTGCAGGCATGCTCACTATTTAGAGTCTGATGAAAAAAAAAATCCCCAAAGGCTAAGGAACACAAAATAACTCAAATGTTAGAAGGCGGTAGTTTTTTAGAATATTTTAACTCCGCTCTGTGTGCTTTTCCCTGTTTCCCGTATTTGACTTTGGTTTTGGTTAGCAGCTTGCTTTTGCTTTTATTTTTTTTTTAATGTTTTTTTTTGTTTGGTTTGTTTGTTGTAGATTTTTTTTAATATTTGTGGGCTTAATGCTCTGCAGTACTGCATTTATTTCCTTTTGTTTTACAGATACGTATTTACAATCACACTAAGTTTTAACAAAGAACTGGGAGGCAGATGTTTCCCAAAACCAGTATTTCCTCGTGGTTTGTGACTTATAATTCCTATCCACCCCCAGATAATAACCATTTTCTGCCCAGGCAGAAATACTTAATGTCTTCCATGCAAAAATACCACACATTTGCAAGAGAACAGCATATCTAGGAATTAATTTCCCACACACAGGATTTGGTAAAAGCCCTCTTTACCTTCTCACACTGTGTCTTGAAAATACAGAGGCTCATTAGCTTCAGAGGGTGGTTCTGTTGCACCACCTGCTTCCTTTTCTCCAGCAAGGACTGCAGTAAGCACTGCACTAATAAAGTGGATAGATTGCTTTCCCCCCACCACTTTACATTTCCATCCTTGCTGCTTTTAAAGTAACTTCTCTCCAACATGCAAGGTGTTAATTCTTTGTGTATTCCAATTTCTCCATAGAACTGAGTGAAATGAAGTATGCAGGATGGATATTGTGTGGTATATTCCACTGTTGATTTCCAGTGCAAGCAGTTACATTTGCTGATAACAAAATGCATTTATCTTCAGTGGCATTTTAGATTGCTCCACAACCTGCTGCGTACTCTAATGAAACCTGTATCACTACCAATTAGACACCTGCAGAAGAAGTGGTTATGCAAATACCTTGCCCCCCAAATGCTATTCTCCTTCTCTCATTAAGCTTTCAAACTAAACTGTATCACAGTTAATGGCTGAAAACTTTCCCCTCAAATTTCAGTGTTGCATGGAATTTAGCCAAACACCTCCCACTGGTTTTAATGGGAGCTGTGTAACTGCAAGTCTCTGAAAATGGATTTTCCTCATTTCTCCCATGCCTAACCTAACCCTGCACCTGACTGTGTTCCTTTCCTTGCAGACATACACAAACAGAAATAACCCTCTTCTTTCCTCTGGCCCTCCATCCTCCCACTCTCCAATGCCTTGTTGAAGTATTGTGGTGGGCTTGGCAAACTGCAGATTATTGTTATGCTTTTCATCACCGGAGGTCCTTGAGTTCAAATATGAGTAGATGTAAGTCATGCTTGCTGTAAACAAACATTCACTGGCTATGTATACAAGGTAGAGAATGAATAACAGATATCTCACTTAGGAGTTTATATTTCCATCGAGGTTTTCCAGTGATGTCATAAACCATGAGAGAAAAGCAAAGATGATTTATAAGCTTGCCAGAAGTCCCAAGATAGAACTATATCTTCATAATTCACACTTACCAGTTTGTTTCATGTGAATCTCAGGACCTGTTTTAAGCCCTGCCTGGGATACATTTCCCATCTTGCTCTCACAACTGTTACATTAACCTTTTATCTGCTCCTGGCTCCTGCTGTTTCTGCCCCATATTCCAATTTGTCTGGCTCCTGCTCTAGTTGCTTTCATCTCCTTCTCCAGGGTGCTCTCTGCTGAATGCCTTGGCAGGAGCTGTAAGCATTACCCCATATCTTTTAATTACACATGCAAGCATATTTCTGAAAGCAAGCTGTGCATTCGTAAGTCAAAATTGGATTCTGAGATGCCTAAACAGTTTGTGCTTACAAGTGAGGATAAAAACATGATCATCTCTGCGAATGTGGACAGCATAGGTCTGCTACTAGGCTTTATATTCTTCTTGTGCACTTTTGACCATATAGTTTTAAGCAAATTTTGAAGAAAAATTTCTCAAGAACAGCTAAACAGAAATTTAAAACATGATTTATGAAGTTAGTATAAGGGAAGCTATCAATTATTTCACGGCACTTTGGTCACTTAAACAAGATCCTCTTTACATGTCAGTAGATTTAATGTGCCATAGAAAAGCCATTAGTGCTCTGAGGAAGGAACACTTGTGTCCCTGAGTTGGACGGTTGCAGCCACAAAAGTGAAAGCAAGTGCGTCACTTCATTTTTGTCCACTCGCAGTTATAATAAAGGTTGGACATAGCTGTGTCCTATGCTTTTTTCTTGGACAATTTCAGTAGTGCCAGTTGTAGGAATACCTTTGCTTACTTTAAGCAGGAGTGCTAATCATTGTCTTCTTATTTTCACACACATTGTTGCATGAAAATAAAATTATTGTCTAAAATAAAAGTAAAACTTGATGAACAAGTGCAATCTGGTATTGAGCTTTGCTTTCTACTTCTCACCTTACATTTACAGTCATATCCAAAGCTAGAATTAATTTAAGGCATAACTTTAGATGACCTCAGAACAAATAACATGGGTCTAAAATGTTAGAGGACTGAAAGATTTGTATCCATTTTATATATATTTAATTATAAAACATATCACCTTTTAAAACATAGATATTTCTAAAAGTTTATTTTTCCAGAAAAGAGGAGCTAATGATTTTTAGCTTTGCATTCAAATCCATATTTTAGATTTTTCTTTTTATATTCTCAGTGGTACATAATTGCTAAAAAACTTTCCAGATCTAGTAGCTTTTAAAATACAAAATACTTGTATGAGGACTTTGGACAGAAGTATTAGTATGAAAGAAGCATTGACAATGTTGTCTTTCTAGCTATCTCTAAAATGGCAAGAAATTTGCACAGTAATGTTAGCTGCAAATATTGCTTTTAGCACAGTTCAATGTAGCTGTATATAAAGCAAGCATTTACAGTGTGAGCTTATCTTTATCACAGACACTCTGGCCCAAGGGGCAGGCTCTGTAAAAAGGAATGTCAAATGACTGCTTAGTGAGTAAGGTTTGCTTCTATTCTCTGGATGGGCTTTTGGTATTTCTTTTGTTAGCATGCAGTAACACCTGTCTAGGTGACAGAAAACATTGGAGTTTGCTTTATTTGCTTTCTCTCACAAAACCTATGGTATAAAATCGTGCAATTATTTTGTGTCTTAAGATAATGAATGTTTTAGATACTGCAGGAAACCTTATTGCTAACCCACTTACCTTGAATATTTCCTTGACAGCATGTAAGATTCTTCTGAATCATAAACAGGCACTGTTGTCTACCTCAGAATGAAATATTGTTATTGATTAAAGTATGTTTCTGTTGTTAATTCAAAATTGAGAAAGATATATATTCCTTTTAATCTAGTTTTCTATGTAGCTTGCATAAAAAGATAAGAGGAGTTCAAAATATTAGTCTGGATTTCTATCCAGTTATATTTTGTATTACTTGTTTTCTTGTTTTTGTTCTGTTTTGTTTTGTTTTTCTGGAATTCATGTTTCAAGAGTTGACTTATCATTTTTATCATATGAACATACTTATGATGGATCTCAGAAACAGTAGTTGAAAACACTTTAATGACAACACAGATTTGTTAAGAAACAAGAAGGTGTGGCACACTATACTCAAAAAGTTTCATAAACCACCAAAGGGAAACATTTAATTTTGCTAATTCTTTTAATCCCAATCTTTGTTTTCTGAGACACAGATTCAAGTTTGATGTTGAAAGCCAACTCACATACAAGGGGTCCTGGCTGGACCTTTTCTCTCATAGTCATTCAGTATTCTTCTTAAGCCAATATCTGTTTCTTCTGTGAGAAACTGCAGAGAGCACCAATGGAGCACTCTCCAACCTTCTTCCCAGTACCATGATCTGTTAGCAGCCACCAGAATACTAGGACTTCTGTGACCAATGATAAGAGATTGGCATGCTTGGATAGCTGTTCATCTTAAAAATCTATCTATGGCCCTTTGTATGCCAGCTGGCTAAGAAGGGAGCTGAGGAACAGTCTAAAATCTATCTGTTGGAAGGCCAAAACCAGGTGGGCTGCACCTCGACCTTTGTTGGTGGGTTTATATAGCAACTGGAATTTGAGAAACACTTTGTGCTGACCTCATACAGCCAATACTTTATCAATTTTTTGTTTTGTTTTGTGGAAAAACTGAAGAATTGTTTTGACAGTATGCTATTGATCTCGATGAATCACAATCAGTAAGTATTATAGGCTACTCGGTGACTAGATTATTAGAAAAATAAATTAGGAACTATCCTACTGGTAAATAGCCATTATTTACAGTGACGGGTAGAAAAGATTGTATACGTGTCATGGCGTATTTTTCATTTGCAAATGCAAAGAGACCTTTTCTAATGTTATAAATTTCATTTATTGATCAGAGACCATGATAAAGTGATTTATTTTAGAGTGCACTTTGTCTCAGCCCTTTCTTTTACATTAAGAATCTATTTTACATTACATAACCCAGCATAATAACTACGTCCCTGTTTGTGTGCAAGCAAGTCAGTTTTCTCTCTTCTGGTCCAACACAACTGACTTGGCAGCCCTTCTGATTAAGAGAAAAATAATCTATTTTTGTCTTTCTCTGACTGATCTTTGCATTCAGGTATGGTAAACTTATATTGTTTCCTATTATGGTTTATGCTACAGGCAATTCTGACATTTGCATTTGCACATCATGTGCATTTTGAAAGAAAGAAGTGACAGCTTATCTCCTTGTTGAAAGCAGGGTTTTGTAATGGTATTGCCCTGTAGTTTTTTTGTTTGTTTGTTTTTCTTTGCTTTGTTTCCTTTGAAAGATCTTACAATCTGCTGGGAAGATTTTTTTGCATGTTATAGAAAGAAAAAAGAAGCATAAGTCCCACAGAGGGACAGTAGTTGATGCAGAGCAAAACTGACTGACAACGTGCTATGCATTGATGAGAGATTCAAGCCTTTGAGTTCACAACAATAAAAATACACTGAGGTAGCCACAGATTCCCTGTAGGAGAATTTGCCCTTTCCAAACACACCTTCCACATTGTGTTAATGGAGGGATGACAAGGTTTGAAAATTCAACCACTCATCCTTAAACAAAGTGAAAAAAGGTTATGATGGAGAAATACACAGAAATCAGTACACAAAAAGAGGTTTTCAAACTGTGACATGTATAGCTCTGGTCTCCCTTGTAAATAGCAATAATGAAAAGCATCTGGCTGACTATGTATGTGCATTTGCCTGTCTTGGTACTAGGCAAATGCCACCTCAGAGATAATGACACATGAACAGCTGACAGAATTAGAAGTAAGTGGATAGAGGCAAAGGGGTGAGTTTGGGTTTGTGGAAAGTAGAGAAAGTGTGGGAATACAGGAAATGACACTGGTACAAAGGAGAAAGATGTTAAGATAAAAAGATCTATAGATATAACAATCTATGTGCTGTTATTTTCTTGAGGTTATTTTTAATGCAAAGCTGTCTAAAAATTCAATATCTGCAATGTAAAAATTTGGAAGCTAGATCAATACAAATCATTGCTGCTCAGGTCTGCCTAAAATTCTCACTGAATGACAAGAAGAATCAAATACTGAACCTGAGCAGGATGTATTTCCTGCTTTGGCACAGTTATAGAGAAATACCAGGACACAGAATTAATAAGTGAGCACGGGGTTCAAGTGAAAAAAAAAAAAACTTACTAAATGAACTAATGACAAATCTTATGATTATGCCATATCAAGAGTAAAATTACCTGTCAGTACTACAGAAAGTTGTTGAGGACAAAACTGAGGTAAAGGGCAGCACAATATCTCATGTATGTCAGACTATGTACCTCAAGTTCTTCCTCCTCTGTCAAGCTCAGGTGTACAGAGGAATTTTCTTCTCATTTCCAAACAAGAATGCAATTGTTATCTCAGAACCCAACAACCTGACTAGCATGTTCGGAAGCTCGGTTATACAGTCCTTCCCTCCTCCCCCAGCTAGAAAATGGGGTCATGTCAGGACCCAGAGAGAGTTTATGAAGCAGTAAATTCATTATTGCCTTCAACAGACGGTTGCAGATATCCTTTAATAGGAATGAGCTTAAGACTGAGAAAACCACAGCTTTTCTATGGTAGCATTGGTCATCTATGTGTAAGCCAGGTAAAGTGCCTAATCAGAGGATATGAAGACAGTGTTTACACAGAGTGAGAATAAATCTACTGCAGTGGTGATGTTGCAGCCATGAATGCTCATAATAACTCTGCTTACAAAAGCATTGCAGCACATATACCAGAAAAGATTTGCTATTTCTTATTGTTGGTTTCATTGCATAAATGCATAATATTCTATTTTTCTCAGTCTGTTACTTTTAATCTTACATATTAGTCTGCAGCACTAATGTAAAATATGGAATGTGAATGACTGAACAAACACCATCAAGGCTTACCTTTTGATACGTGGTTTTAGGGTTAATTATTTCAGAAATTTAACACTATGTTAGTTATAGTTTTTGCATTTAAAATATAAGACCTTTTATACAATAGATATTTTATTTGAAAATCACTGAATGTTTAGCTCTTTCAGAGTAATCAATACAGTTTAATTTTTGTTAGGTTTGCTGTTCATAACATTACTTTAAAAAAAAAAATAGCATGAATGTAGCACTCAGACAATGTTTCGTGTTTCTAATTTACAGTTCAGTGCAGGTTTCGTCTAGTCTCCTGTCTACAAATCTCCTCCTCCAGGTTTTACGAACGTACACATTCAAGAGAACAGAGAAGTAATTCATTGTCAGTACTGATCCAATCCCTGGCCTTCCATCAACAGTTAAGAGCAACTTCCCTAACATATTTCTCCCCCCTCTTCTCTCTCATATATTCCATAAAGCAAATCAGTGGATACTGGTAGAAACCATCCATAAGGGATGAAGGAAAAAAATCACATTCTTTTTTTGCATTTTAACACATACAAGCAAGGAGTGAAGCAGAATAATAAGAAAATATTAGGACACTTTGGGAAATGGTCTCTACTACAAAGAAGTATGTGAAGTCCTGTTTTTATATAGTACTTTGAGGAATTCAGTATATTTAATTAAATAGCACATCTGTGCATGGATCAAGAAGAAAAAGGAAAACCTGAGTTGTTATTGTGCAAATCTGTAGTTCAGGGTGTAAGGGTGTAAGTGGCAGATGCTAACTTCTACAAATGTCAAATCATCACATTTCCAGTTCCTCCTGACTAATATTGTTCTCATTAATATAAAAAAAGGCTTCCAGAAGATAACATCAGCATTATGGAGAATTTTCTTCCTCCTGTAAAAAGATTTACAGATATTTATCAGTACCTCCATTCTTTTGTTTCCCATTCTTCCCTGTGGGGGAGAAGAGGTTGACTGCTACTACTTACCTACTGCTTTCCTCTATGAAACTGCACCTTTACAGACAGAATGTATTTTTGTAGTGTTGTTCAAAATAAGAAAATACTATATCCTTCTTGGAACATAGAAGTGAAAGAAATATAAGTATTACTTAAAATAAAGAAATAAATAAATTGTTTTGTTTTGTTTTTCCACTAGTTGTTAATATATTTTTACCAAATCTTACCAATCATTTGCATCTTGGCCAATGCCAAGATGTCTGGACCCAAAATCTAGGTAGCATTACATCTGCTTGCTTATTTCCTCTAGCTTCTTTGCACTCCTGTAATGGAACATACAAAGGAAATACAATACAATGTGGATGGACTTTCTTCTGAGAGCATGCAATAGTTACATTAATTTTATAATGTATGTACTCTTATGTAGCAATTGAATACTACAGAGAGCATCAAAGTGAGTGTATATGCCAGGAGTGAGCACGTCAGATGTTGTACAAAATGCTTAAAGACACATGCAAAATTGTATTGTTTAAAGAGAGTTCTGTAAATGAAATACACTGTCAGAAGAACTAAACCAAGTTTGTTTGTTTGTTTGTTTGTTTGTTTTGTCCAATGAAATAGCATGCTAGGGAATTATGTGAACATTTCTTTAAATTTCTCTGAAAAACAGCTCTTACCACTTGAATACCCAGGCTACAGCTCAGCAGTACTTGTTTATAGCCACAAAACCCAGTCTATAAACAAGCACAACACTGGGTGATGTTAGTTACACTGTCTTTATTTTACCTCGATTAGGACAAATAGCCAAATCAGTCCTACTTCTTATATTTGCAAAATAATCAGACTGATATTTAATGTAGCACTATTTTGCAAGGGATAAGGACAAACTGCGCAAAGCAGGCTTCTCCAGCACCCTTTCTTTCCTTTGATCATTACTTCTTTCTTTTTTGTTGTTTTCAGCCAGAAGAGCACCACATGACCTTTGAGAAATGCCAGGAAAACATTATTTTCTCTGCACTGCTCCAATTTGCAGCGTTGTACGGCCTTATCCTGCACCCCACTCAGCTGCTCCGGGACCAGTTGCTCAGCAGTCTTTGGCCATGCCCTCAAAGAAGCTGTGCACTCCCCTTAAGCAGGGCAGCATTGTGTGAGGGGACAGGAGAAGGGGGCAGAAGGTGAAGTCTTCTGCTTCCCAGCCTCTTTGTATGTCTTCTGGTCATTGGAATACAGACAAAATACAGACAAAGCAACAGCTCTGCAGAGCTGTTTTTCCTTCACTCCAGGGAAAATTGTGAGGTTAACAGTAATGAGAAAGAAAATTTTTTGCCTTTCTAGTAGGACTAGAGTCTCAACTGGATTAGGTAACAGAGGAATATATCCTTCATTGCTTTGTACAGCTATGTGTAGTTTAAAACAGGCAAAGCCTCTTGTTTAACAAAATACAAAATGGAAAGAAATCACAGTATTAACAAGAATCAAGTTGTGACTATGCCAGTGGGATACACAAAAGAGCTCTTACTCGCTTACGTGTTTAGTTACTTTCTGATGACAAGTATGTTTTCTGCTCTGCATTTGGCAGCTTTTTTGTATGGATCACTGTTCCATGACTCAGTGGGAGTGGATGCTGTGCTTCCTCTATGGGCAGCTATGCCAGTGAGAGGATTTGAGCGTATCAGGCAGATGTTTTATTCACTAAGGCTAAAAAGCTTTTTTCTGTAGAATTGAATATTGAATATTGAATGATGGTAGCAGTAGCTTTTTTTCAATCTTTTTTTTCCTTTTGGTTATCAAGGAAACATCATATCTATGTATCTCTTAGGCGGAGGAGAAATACTAAATTGTATCTCACAAAACCTTCCAGAGCAAGAAATACAATTATGTTTGGACATTATGAAAGCTCAATAACTTTTTTCTTTCTTTTTTTTTTTCTTTTTTCTTTTTTTCTTTTCTTTAAACAGGCAAATGCCATCCAACTGATTTAAACCCTGTCCAATGAACATGACACTGTATGATGTGCTTCAGAGTTAGGACTAGGTTTTAAGTACTATTGTAGAATGATTTATTTGGGAAAACTGTAATGGTAAAATAGCATTTGCAGTCTGCATGTAAATTCTTGCACATAGATATTGGGCTTGATTCAGGATCTTTGAAACACCTGTTTTATTTGTTCAAATCTTGTATGAAGAGTACTGACTATCAGAACAAATGAAGTAGGAAAAGCAAAGGATATGAACATAATAATAACAATAAAAAGGATCTTCATTGCTGTTTGACCAAGTTTGCAGTTGGAAGTGAAAACATTTCACTTATGACTGATACTGGCAATTAACATATATGGATGTTTTAAGCCTTTGATTTAATTAAAAACATTGCAGCAGTATGTAAATTATTATATTTCTTTTTTTAAAAAAAAATGCTGTATGCACTTTGCAGTTACTGCACGTAAACCAGATAATTTCATCAATCTCTCTATCACCTGCATTTCTCTGTCTATGGGGAAAAACACAGTGATAACATCAGCAATTTGAAGTCATTTGAGTTGGATTAAAGTTCATTTTATGGGTGATATGTGCCTGGAGCTCTTCTTGTTACATTGACAGCAGCCTTAACTTTTGTTGTTGCTTGGATTAGAAGAAGGAGCAGGTGCAGGTGCACAAAGGCAGACAGATCATAGGGCTCTGTGCCCCCCTCTGCTTTCCTCCTTCCACTTCCCCAGGACATGAACCAACAGCCTCAGCCAGAAGAAAGCAGTGAATATTTCTTTCTGTCTGTGATACCAAAAGGACCTGATCTACATAGCACCTTTCTAAGCTGCTATAGTGAAATCCTACTTACGGTTTCTAGCTGTGTTAGCTCAAAAGTCAGACCTCTGGGAGCTTTGGCACTGCAGTGGGCAGCTAAGCAACACTCAAGATGAAACACCAGCTTTCTAACTGGATTGGGATCTGCTGTGTTAGCACTCACTCAACAGCAAGCTCTTTGAAGAGCACTTTTTGCCCTGATGTGGTTCCTGAGCCTCCAGTGGAATAATGTTAATGGCTCAAGAGACTAGAAAAGTTGTTGGAATAAATATATGCTGCAGAAAAAAAGGTACTGAATTCTCCTAGCTGACTAAAAATCTTTATATATTAAATAGGATCCTCAGCCAAAAAGTATCTAAAATCTATATAAATCATAGAGTGCTGTTCAAATAAAATAATTAATGCAGGCATTTCTGTGAATAGAATCAATAGCTATCTGCATATATCCTAGCTTTTTCAATACGAGAGAATGTTTCTTTATTTAGAAAGTGATTGTTGAATAAGCATCTGGTCATCAAATGCTATATTATTGTGACTCTTATTTCCATTTAGAAAGAGGAAGACGCTATTCTGTATGTAAATATCATGCATTTTCAAACAATTCAGCAATATATTTTTAGGGATTATTTTTTTTAATGTGACTGGAAAATAAGACCTTTAGCTATCTTTGAAAATGTCAGCAAAAATCTGGCATATGAAGTCATGTTTCTCCTGCACAAGTTATCTGCAACACTTGGAGATTTAAAAATCTCTTACTGAGGTGAATTAATTCATTTTTATCAAGCAGGAATAAGTTTGTGTGGAAGAAGTAGTTGAAGAATTTCCAGACCTACTTGTTATGGAGTTCTGCACTCCATAGCTTAAACAGCTGTATGTTTTATTTTGATAATTTTCTTATTAATGTTCACAGTGCTTAGAGCTCTGACAAAATAGTCAGTAGAAAGGCTCTCATGATCTTATGCTAATATTTGAGTAAATTTTCCTTCATATAGTTACAGAATTCCAGCAAAACCTGCCTGGATGAGAATGCATTTTCAGAAACTGAGAGGGGAAGAACGTTCATTGTTTTGTCCAAGTAGCCTACAAAAAGAATTTGTTTGATGTTTGGAAGATGTGCATCTGAACTCAAAGTTGGAAGGAGCACTTTGGTCTTCATCATGACTCTTGTAATTTAGTAAATGTCTCTAATACCAGAAGATAAGTGTAGTTCATAGTAGTTGTAGCTGTACAGGAAGGGCGTGCACCATTCCCATAGCCTGTGTTTGGCTAACTGACCTACGTGGAGCACTGTGAGGCTGCAGCTGAATGGCTAACCAAGCTAGTTAAGACCAACTCTAATCTGTCTGCATCTATGATATGCCGTTGGAGGACATAGAAACCTTTCAAAT
The DNA here is from genome assembly GCA_035772895.1 of Perdix hodgsoniae. NCBI lineage: Eukaryota > Metazoa > Chordata > Aves > Galliformes > Phasianidae > Perdix > Perdix hodgsoniae. The sequence goes on along the minus strand of JAPSGF010000004.1, from coordinate 14,668,245 downwards.
AACTCTCTCTTCTTTGAAGCCAGTAGCAAATCTGCAGTTGATTTCCATGTAGAAGGACTCACATCCAATTTAATTTTGTCTTTGCACCACCTCTTGACACCTGCACTGGCTGTATTTTGTCAGATCATATATTGTAACAACTTTTTGCTTGATGGTCAATAGCTATGGGTTTACATACAATGTATTTCAGCATGGCATATTTCTCATTCAGGGTTGTCATGTCTATGCTGCGTAACAGGGCAGGAAGCAGGAGCAGTAAGTCCTGTTATTGTAAGCCAGAACTCAGCACTTCAATCCCAGTGAGAGGTGGGCAGTAGTTTAGTAAGTGTCTGTTACTTCCAGGAAAAGATGTGTGTTTATAGTACTGTAAGCTGTACTTGGAGAGTTTATACCTTTCCCAGAGGGGAGAATCACTGTCCCAGGTGACGCAACATGCCACACGTCTCCTTGGAGACTGGGTTTATCCTGTGTGAACATCCCAGCTCAGATGGGCATTAAGAAACATATTGCTGGGTAGAAGTTTACCTTTTACCTTCCACTGCCTAAGTAAGGTCTTTTTAATATGTTTAGATGAAGAATTGTACCATTATGTAAAGGAGAGTTTGAATCACGTCTCTGCTAATTTTATTGAGTGTCTTGCATTATGTTCTCAAAACAATATTTATTAGATTCAATATGACCGATTTTTTTCTGCTTAATATTGAGTTGGAGATGTTAATTAGCATACTGAAAATAGCTCTGAGAGTATGGAGACATTGTGACACTCAGAAAGTCTGGCTGATTGCACAGAAAAGTGAGCAGAATAAACTTGTGGGCACACTGTTCAAAAGACAAAACAGTCTTGGAAAGCTGGAAGGTGCTCTGAATGTGCTTTGGGATTGCAGAAAGTAGGAGGCTGAAAAGGAGAAAAGGAGAAGTAGAAAAATGGATGATGCTCTTTATGTTTGTCTCCGACAAATAACAGGAAAGTTCTTTAAAAATATTCTTTGAAGAGGGTTGTTTATTTCTGGATTTTTAATCTCCGGTCCATGCCACTGATGTGTGTTTTGATGTCTGCACTTTCTCTTAAACGGTTCAAACTGTTCCAAAGTCAGCAATGCATCTGTTTATATGTTCCTCTAACTTCCACAGTGTGTAATCATTAATGGAGTCTGTGGCCGATATTCTGTGCTCTTCCACATCTAAAAGTAATGAGAAACTATTTTAGGGACATAAATATCTTTTGACTGCTAACACTAGAAAAAGAAGATTTTCACTGAAGCTGATAGATTCCAAAAAATACTGAAACTGTTGGTAAGAATTATATTAATTCCACTAGCATTTATAAGGATATCCTATTAACTTTAAGTGTAGTAAAATATACATAAATTATTTTGCAGTGCTCATTTATCTGTACAGAAGTTTTCAAGGCCAGCTCTTATATGAACTGTCTAAACAGGAGAAAAATGCTGAAACTTCAAGTACCTGTAGGATGTCTGTTTTAATTCACACTGGTGAAAACGTTCACTGCCTCTGAAGAAATGGTGTTCCTTCCCAAGTAAAACCAATCTGTAGAGGTGGTACAGAAAAAATAAGGTTCTGCATGCCATATTTTGGGTTTCCAGTGTTTCACTCATGACACAGTTGATGGTAGGTTTTCTGTAAACTAAAGTTACTGCATTTCAGCCTACCTTAATCTCCTAACTGGGGGTTATTATTTATATCGTAAGTATCATGCAAGGAAGAATTCTGTTCCATTTATAGGTAATCGCCTGTCTTCCCAAAGCTACAGGACGACTTTTGAAAAAGTTAAATATGAAGCACAAACTTACATGGAAGACAACAAACTTTGTTTATGTACTGTCACATCTTCATGTGGGGGGCTGGAGGGGCTGGAGCACCTCCCCTACGAAGACAGGCTGAGGGAGCTGGGCTTGTTCAGCCTGGAGAAAAGAAGGCTGAGGGATGACCTCATTGCAGCCTTTCATTACTTAAAGGAAGCCTACAAACAGGAGGAGAGTCAACTCTTTGAAAGGGTAAATAACATCAGAACATGGGGAAATGGTTTTAAGTTGAGGGAGGGAACATTAAGTTGGATGTCAGGGGCAAGATCTTTATATAGAGTGGTAAGGTGCTGGAACAGGCTGTCCAGAGAGGTTGTGGATGCCCCAACCCTGGAGGTGTTCAAAGCCAGATTGGATGGGGCCCTGGGCAACCTGGTCTAGTAATAAATGGGGAGATTGCTGGCCCTGCATGTGGCAGGGGGTTGGAGATTCGTGATCCTTAAAGTCCTTTCCAACCTGGGACATTCTGTGATTCTGTGATTTTATGAAGATTACTTTCAGACTCACTATGCTGAACTGCATCTACTGCCAGGTGAACATGTTCCAAAGTCTCTCTTCGCCCAGATTAGTTTGGGTTGTGTTTCTTTGTTGTTGGGTTTGTTGCTTTTTTTTTTTTTTTTTTTTTCCCAATTGTTCTGCACTCCAGAATTAGAGCAGGGTACTTAGAAACGATCCCCAATAATCTTTTCCTATCAAGTGCCACAGTAGTGTCCATTTCTGTGTTGAACAAAATGAATAGCTGCTGATGTACTTTAATATGTACTGCTGCATCTGCTCAGAAAATAAGGTAGTGTTATGAAATTTTACAGGAAAAATATATTTAATTATCTCACTTCTACTATGGAATGCACTAGGCTCAATTGCTGTAAAGTGTATTTAATGCTATTTTAAAAGATAAAAACAGTGTGTATGGAGGAAGATTTACATTTAAATCATATTTCAATCAACCTTAAGGGTGCTGTTTACGCAGTAAGAGTATATGTTATCTCATTAAATATGCAGAATGTTTTGCATTGCAGAAGGAATGTGGATTGTACTTTCAATTTCCAAGCAAATTAAACTTGCTGTCAGAAAGCGCACAGTAGCTGGATACAGTGGGCTGTGGAAACCTTTTTAAACAATTTATGCTTGTACTTAAAAGTTGGGTGAAATGGATTTTGGATAAATTCTCAGTGACTGGTTTAGGCTCCTCTTACAAGGGGTAAAAGAATCCTCATCTCTTATAGGCATGGGATGTTTACTCTCTTTTTGATCACAGATTAAGGGCTATGCTTTTATCTTCCATGCATAGAGTTTCCAGCATGAATTGAAAGGTCTGGAGATCCCATGCTGAAGGCACAAAATACATGAAGCAGTGAGTAGAACAGCCTCTAGGACTTAGCAGTAACCAGCTGTATCTTGCCACTTAGATACCAGGTCCTGGTCAGTTCATGTGTAGCTTGCAGACCATCTCACTCATCCCTGTCCTTCTTCTGTGCAAATGCAATCATTCCAGTGAGCAACCTCATGTTATCCTATTTTCCTTTCTCATGTCAGCATACAATTTCAACATTTACTTTAAAAAAAAAAAAAAAGTTTCAAACATCAGCTTTCCTCTCTTTTCTGGACCTTTAATGAACAGTCAGGAGCATATCTTTACATATAACTGTTCTTGGCATTCGATGCACTTAAAAAATACACTAAGCACTTCCAAACACCGATTTATCAAAATACTCAGAACTCATTTGTTGGGGAAAAAATGTTTATGATAAAGATAAAACCTTGGAATAATTGCTGGCATTTAAGTAAAAAGCTTCTCACGTCGTTGTATGTCTACTGTAAACCAAACCAAAATAATTTTGTAGGTAATCAAATATCTGAGGTAAAATAATTTTATTGAACATCTGTAATTCCTTACCAATAATATATTTATGTCTTTTCATTAGAGGATACTGGAGCCCTTTACCGTATGCACTCTGTTTTCATAAAAGCATAAAGTATAAAGCATAAGCAGAAAGTTCAGGATAGTACTCTCAAAAATTAAATGGTATTATAGTCATTTTATGACACTTTCTCAAAAAGAGTCTGGGAGGTATTGCATTTCCATCATATTCTCCCAATCAATGTATTGTGAAATTGCTGCCTTAGCTATTGAAGAAATTGAGTTCTGTTCGAGTAAAACCCAACATTTTCAGCCTGCTTATCTCTGGACAACAATCACAGTGAGTCCAATTTCTAGCCTTAAAGCCTCTTTTTCCAAAAGTGGTATCCATCTCTCACAAGACTCCCACCAGACTCTTCTGTTAGCATCCTTCAAGTTTCATCTGGGTGAATCTGTCACGCAATTATGTTACTGATGGGCTGCCATGACATTGCTTTTTGATGTACTTTTGATTCTGATGCTTTAAGTATTTTCTTTTTCTAAATACTGTCTTCTGGGACACTCTATTTTATGTTTTGAATAAAATACTTGCAGAAACATCTTTCTTTTTTTTTTTTTTCTTCTTTTTTTTTCCCATGAAATCATGGAGCAGGCTATGTGACTTATTTTCTGAAGTGTAAATTTTATTTTGAACACTCCTTATTGTGTTGTGGAATATTCTCTTGGCAAAAGAGTGTGTTTAGTTATTATTTTTCTCTGCTCTGGATGAGTTAGCCAGCAATACTTAGTCCATTGCAAATAATGTACAACTGATTAAATAATCAGTGAAATCTTTCAGTTGGTAAAATAAATGTTCTAATTTTTCCTAAATATCTAAAAGTGTTTTTCTGGGGAGGAGGCAGATTTCATTTGTCCCTGCTGCCTGTGCTTTATGATACCATCTTTAATTATGTTATGGTTGACTGTTTTTTCCTCAAGATCTCTGCCTTGTTCACTGCACAGTGGAATGGATCTGTAGATAAATCACATCTAAGCAATGAAAGGAACTGTTGTCTGTAGGACCCCATTTGCTGAAGCTGAAATAGTAAGGCTACTGAGAAAAGAAAATCTAAGAAAGTTATTGCTGCTCTGAAGGACTAGATTCTACTCATGTTTTTATTGCCCGAGTTTCTGAGTAATGTCCATAGCAACTTTTTAGTATAAGTTTTGTCTAGTAATTGTATTTTTTTTCTATTACCAATTAAGTTTGCATTGATATATCTAGAATAAAAACAGAATGCTGTCATAAGAACTTAGGAGATGGAAAATCAAACTTGTCTTTTTACTAGTTGAGTAATCCCACAACTAATGTCAGACACAAATTCTGACTGCCTTAAGATATGTCGGGAGGGTGCTAAGTAAGCAATCATGCCAACTTTTAGTCTGAGTGTGGAACAGCTTCACTGTACAAGATCAATGCCAAACAATTATAGAATTCACTCTTAATTTTTCCCTGGCACATTCTTCTAATGTATTCTTGTCTTGTGTTTGGCTGGCTTTTCTTACACTGCTATGGAATAAATCAGGTCAAAGAGACTTTCCTTGCTAGAATTATGTACTTTCAATCAGTATGAGCTTTTACAAAACTAACTTAGAAACCATTTGCATTGCTGCTTCCTATTACCTTAATTAATAAATTATGAATGCAGATTTTAATGACATAAATGTTAGGATATTGCTTTTGAGTTTTGCAAAACATCTAGAGGCAAAGAAATAAAATGACCTCTTAAAAGATATGTTTGGTATTGCAGGTGGGTAGGCAACTTCTTAGCTGTTTTGCACATGTGCAGTACTACTCTTGTGTGTAATTTATGCAAATATATAACAATATTCAGGACCTGCCTTTAAAAAGATCTGCAACTAAAATAGTCTTGAGTAGTGAAGAATGGCATTGTCAAGAGCTACAATTCCAGTTTTATTTTATTCTTTTCTCTTTTTTGCTACCCTTTTTAAAACCCTTGTAACTTAAAATACAAATTGCCTTGGTGTTAAAGAGGCATAATTATTTTCATTTTCTTATCACTGACAAAGCGGATTTTTAAGAATGTATGTACATTCACACCGTTCATTAAGGCAGTTAGAGGATGGGTTTTCCCAAAGCAGCTAAGTGATTTAGGAATGCAGGTCCTACTAATTTTAAACAAAGAATCCTTTTCAGCAAAAGGTAGTGTAAATCTTTCAGAGCTCTTGATAAAGTGAGGTGTTGGCATAGGATGCCCAGAGAAGCTGTGGATGCCCCATTCCTCAGGTTACTCGAGGCCACGTTGGATGGGGTCTTGGAAGGGCTGATTTGGTGAATGGCAGTCTATCCAAAGCAGGGAGCTGGAACTATACGGACTTTAGGGTCCCTTCCAACTCAAGCCATTCTGTGATTTTATGATACGATTCTGTGATAAACTGCAAGTCAAGTATATAAGATGATGACTTGGTCTAAAAACACTTTGTCAATATCCACACTATAAAGCAAGCAGAGATGAGAAACAAGAAATGGGTTGAAGAGACCTAGATACGCTGATTGATGGGCCAAGATAAACTGTATGAGTTTCAATAGGGCCAAGTGTCAGGTCCTGCCTTTTGGTCACAACAGTTCCAGGCTTGGGAAAGAGTGGCTCGAAAGCTGCCTGATAGAAAGAGACCTTGGTGTACTGATGGACAGTATTCAGTTTTGGGCACCTCAATATAGAAGGGACATTGAGGTGCTGGAACAAGTCCAAAGAAGCGCAACGAGTCTTGTGAAGGGCCTGGAGCATATGCCCTGCAAGGAGTGACTGAAGGAACTGGGGCTGTTTAGTCTGAGGAAAAGGAGGCTGAGGGGAGACCTTATTGCTCTCTTCCAATATCTGTAAGGTGCTTACAGCAAGAGTGGGGTTGGTCTCTTCTCACTGGTGACATGTGACAGGATGAGGGGAAGTAACCTCAAGTTGCACCAGGGGAGGTTTAGGTTGGATATCCGGAAAAACTTCTTTACAGAAAGGGTTGTTAAGCACTGGAATAGGGTCCCCGGGAAGGTGGTTGAGTTACCATCCCTTAATGCGTTTAAAAATTGTTTGGATGTGATGTTCACAGACATGATTTAGCAGATGGTTGTTAGAGTTTGGGTAGTATAGTTAGGGCACAGTTGGAATTGGTGATCTTTAAAGTCTGAGCTATTCTACAATTCTATGATACTATGATTCTATGAAATAAAAAATAGTGATAATTACAATTAGAGGTTGACCCATATCCCAGATTCTTTCCATCACTCTTTCCTAAGTATGAACTCACCCTTCTTTACTTTTATGTGGCCACCCTTCTATTGAAAGCAAGTCATTAACTCCCCAGAAAAATGTGTTTAAGTTAAAACTGTAAATAATGATAATTGGGAAGAGGGCTCTATTTTTTTCATACAAAACCAGTTTCTATATGAGTTGTCTTTAAGTCTAAAGCTGCTGCCTATTTCACCATAATGTTTACCAGTGCATTTAAGAACTTCGGTGCACACTTCATGTTATCAGAATAACATTTGTATACATTTGTCATATACTACTTAGATGACTTTGTTTCATCTACCAGCCATTCCAGTCTCCAAATACTAAGAATATTGCCTTTGTATGGCATACTAAAGAAAAGTAGAAGAAATGATACTAACTAGCAAATATGACTTTTTCTTAAAATATTAATACACTCCCCATATAGTCATTATAACTAAAAGGAAAAAATTGCTTTTAAGCATTTCCTATTCATCAATAGTTCATGAAAATACATAAGTTATGACACATCTAATAAAGATGAAAGGGATAAAAATCTTTGTGAATTTTTAATGTGGATAATAAAAGGCATTAATACAGCTTAATTATAGGAATAAATAATTAAAATTACTTTTTAAACTATGTTTCATTTTTATTTCATATAACTTTATTTAGCACTCTCAGAATAATTACATACATTGTAGTGGAAATGTTAAGTCACAGCCTGAACCAGCGTTTGAGCACCTGGTGGGAAGGCAGGGTTAACCCAGAGGAGCTCAGGTGAATGCAGTGTACCTGAGGAATTGGAAGGGGTGGAGCCAGGATGCACCCCTTCCCAGACCTCATTTAAGAGTTGGCAGTGGAGGCAAGGTATCTTTTGCTGGTGATCTCTGCCTGTCTGGGACTTTCTGAAGTTAAATAGCTTCTTTATTTTAGTTCTCTTTGTGTAGCTGTTGCATTTGAGCAAATCCTCACTTGCTGCAGCCTGGAACCATGTTGGGCTCTGCTGTCATTGCTGTACTTTTCATTGCATTACATACATGGTATGATAATGCCAGCCACTCTGTAAGGGACGTAGAAGTTGCTGTGTTGATTACATGAGTAAATATGACCATTTAAAACATTTTCAGGAATTTCCAGTCAAGATGTTATATATTTTTATATATTTTTAATATATTTTTTTAAAAATATCCTTTTAAATCTGAAGTTTAGATGAATACTAAATACCAAAAAAAAAATGAATGTTTTGTTTGATGTCAGATAGTTAATCTGGCTGTTAATACTAAGGTAAACTACTTTCTGTACCCACCAGTACTGACAGGAGCTATGTTTGATGTTTAAGAAGCTCCAGGAGTGTTGAGTAAAAGAGAAGGAGGGAATTTGATTTACAGTCGGGTGGATGTTTAGTTGAAATCCAGACACTTAAGCCAAAGCTCAATACTAAGTCCCTAACTTTACCTCTGTGAGTTTTCTTAACTTTCCCTTAGCAAAATAAACTAATATGTCAAGAGAGCACCACATACAGTTCAGGATTGCTATGCTTCTAACAAGTGACTCTTCCACTTTTTCTGCACGTTCATGGGGAGCTGCAGATCCCTTTCTCCTCTTACTCAGCTCTGTCTTTGCCTGCCCTCACTGGAGCCTGCTGGTACTGAATTGTACAAGTTACTGTTCTAAAGATAAGTTGCTAACTGCTGCAGTCTTTTACCTCAGTTTCTTCCTTTCTAATGCTAGCAGATAAGGAAAAAGGAACTGCAGCCTTCTTAATTAGACAGTGTATTTCTTAGCCTTTCTTAATTAGCAGTGTATTTTTATAGGAGAAAATTATCTTGAAGATAATCTGCAGTGATGCCACCTGATAACATATTGAACATACCTAGTGTCTCCTACAGGATCCAAAGGAATCTTGAAGGAGTCTTGAACGCTTCACCTAAAATGGTCTCCTCAAAACTCAGGTAGAGATGTTTCTTAACAGTTCTACAGCCTGTAACTCCTTTTCAGAGTATTCCCCTGCTCTTGTTCAGTTCAAAGTCTCAGTAGTTGTGTTGCTGTTCATAAAAGAATCACAATTCTTAACTGAGAGGTAACTTGAACTGTCTCCATTCTCCTGTTTGGCACATTCCTAGAGAGAAATGATTAACCTGCAATGTAAAAAACACTGTCAGTAAGCAATTCAACATCTGTATTAATAAATTATTGCTGTCCCTGCCTGTTTGTCACAACCTCCATATGGTTTTAAAATATTTATTAACTGAATAGTAGTTTATGGAAGTACTTATTGGAAGTGGTCTTATATACATTACAAATAAATAATTTGGGTCTAAAGCATTAGATAATAAGTTATTTTGAGCTTTTAGTAGGAATCTGACTGCATTTTCAGAGCAGCTCAGAGACACCTGAAAGATAGAGTAACTAGTGCTCTTCTTGCCCCTGAAAAAGCATTGCATCTATGGCCTTCCAGCACAGTAAAATTATGATTTCTTTACCTGTCACCTTACAGCTAAGAGTAATTGAATAGGTCACAAAGATGAGAGAGAGAAGAATCTTCATTAGCCAACAATCTTACAAGTCATGGAAAAAGTCATGGGGGGGGAAGGGGAAGGCATAGTTGCTAGAGGATAACAGTTTCATGGACATCTATAAATCTGCTCCCTTGTGTAAATAATCAGGGAGTTATTTAGTCATATACTAGAATGACATACACTGTAATAGCTGAGGTAAAAAATTTAGGATCAAGGTTTGCAGATTTTATTTTACAGACGATTTATAAGTTCAGACATATGTTTGCATTCAATTTAAGAAGAAAAACATACCAAAAGATATATACTTAAGCATCAAACAGGAGAAAAGGGGGAAGAGTGTGAGCTGTCTTTGTTGTTTTTTTTTTCAGATTGAAGTCTTTCATCCAGAAATGATCAAATTTGAAAAATGAAATTTTGATGGCCTCCAAATCAAACGTGGACCAGCAATGTTTTCTTGCTGCGAAGGCTAATGGTATCCTTGGCTGCATTATGCATTATACCTGTATGCAGGTATACATTATACCTGTACATTATATACATTATACCTGTATGCAGGTTATGCATTATACCTGTGTACCTGTATGCAGGTTATGCATTATACCTGTATACAGGTATGCATTATACCTGTTGCCAGCAGGTTGTGGAAGTCATCCTTCCTCTCTCTCCACTGTAGTGAGGCTACAGCTGGAACACTGTTCTAGGCTTATTCATCGAATTGCTCTTGGTGCAAGTTTAGAGAAGGGCCATGAATATGATGGAGGGATTGGTGTAGCTCTCCTATGAAAGAGCTGGAACTATTCAGCTTGGAGATGGACAAGGGTTGAATCTCATCAATGTCTATAAATATCTGAAGGTAGGGTACAAAGAAGACAGAGCCAGACTCTTTTTAGTGGTGCTCAGTGCTGGGACAAGAGGCAATGAGCCCAAGCTGAAATGCAGGAATTTCTGACCGAAGACCAGGAAGAGCTTTTTTACTGTGAGGGTGACTGAGCCCCATGAAGGGTTCTGGTCTATCCCTCCTTGAACATGCAAATGGCTATAAATGGCCTTAGTTGAAGAGTGAGATGAGCATAAGGCCTTCAGAATTCCCTTCCAGTGTCAACCATTCTGTAATTCCATGATTCATATTCTTCTCTATCCTTTCAGAAAGACCTTTCACAAAGGCTTTAAGGTTTTTGGTAGGCATAGAATAATTGTGATAGAGATGAGTGTTAGTGGCAACAGAAAACAGTAAATACTCTTTAATTGCAAAATTGATAAGACACATATCTCTCATTTTATTCAGAAGCCCTTTGCATCCCCCTTCAAACTGTTATTTATGGAATTCCTCAGGCACTCTTCATGCCTGTTTATTTAACATCTGATGGGTTTTTCTACCATGAATTACTACATTTGCCAGTATATTATAGCGTATACAGCATTATATTACAGCAATAGCTTCCAGAGCTGCATTACCATTGGTTGATCTTTCAAGTTTAAAGTAGAGAGTTTTTCTAAATGTTTTGAAACAGAGTATCCAAAGGCACATAGAAAAACAAGGAAGTCATACCTGTTGAAAAACTTTCCTTTTCCTTTCTGCACTGATGACATTCACGGCTTCAAGCCAGATACTTATTCACTGGAATTTCAGTCTTTGAACTTTGTACCAATATAAAGATTTCATTTAGTATAACAAAATTAGATTTCTTATTTTATTGCTGAGGTAAGGGAAAGAATATTGTTATAATATATAAATTAAATATTTTGTGATGTCATTGTCTGGGCCAATGAATATGATGCATACCATTCACTGTTCAATGCTTAAAGAAACAATTATGTTTAGTTTAAAGCTATAAAACCTTGTGCTGAAGCATTTTAATGTTTGTGTTGTTAAAGCTCCATATTAACACAATATTCATTTAGGATTCAAAATACTTCATGACTTTTTCCATGCTCTACCATATTTACTTTAAAAAAAATTATTTTTTCTTTTTTGTGTGTGAATTTACCTAAAACATAGTGATAATAAAAAGGAATCCATGACAGAATACTGCTTATATCAGAAATTCTATCCTTTTCTAAATTAAAGCCATTATCCTTTGCCCTATCACTACACTGCTTGATGAAGACTCCATTTCCAGCTTTTTGTAGGCCCCTTTTAAGTACTGGAAGGCCACAAAGAGGTCTCTCTACAAAAGACCTCTTTCTCTTTTCTAAGAGCCCCAGCTTTCTCTGCCTGTCTCCTTAGGGGAGGTACTTCAGCCCTCTGATCATCTTTGTGGTCCTTCTCTGGACCTACTCCAACAGCTCCATGTCCTTCTTGTATTAGGGGCCACAGAACTGGACTCAGTACTCCAAGTGGTGTATTCTGAGAACAGAAGGGCAGAATCTCTCCCTTGACCTGCTGCTCACACTTTTCTTGATGCAACTTAGGATATGGCCTTCTGAGCTGCAAACACATGTTGCGGGCTCAGTCCTATGCTCTCACGTACAACATCAGCTGTCATGACCAATTTATGTCCATGGCTTCTTTCCTGGCTCAGTCTCTCTGTTCAAGCAGCAAAATTCAGGCACAAAAACTGCTCAGCAACCAACTTCTGTTAGGAGGCAGTGATTGGGTTCAGCAGTTCACAGGGGTTTTCTGGAGCACAGGCACTGCTGCTGGAAGAAGTTCGTTACTTCAAAAGGAAAAGAGGAGTTCAAAGTGAAAGATAGCTTCTTAACTTTCAACTAAATGCTTTGTTTGGTGGGGACTTTGGGGATCAACTGTTACCACTGGGCGTATTTATGCATACATGTGTGTTGTAAATATATGGGAGGGTGTGTATATTGTAGTAAAATAACTTAGACTGAGATACTTTTCTCTGTTTACTACTTTTCCCTTGTAGTTTAGACTTGGTTATTTCCTTCCATAAAGATTAAATTTTGACATTAAAGATTATTATTTCTTGAATACATTGTTCCTATTTACCATATTCTCCTTTATGATAAAAGTTTAACCTAGGAGAAATGACAGAATATTCTACTTATGTACTATTACAGAAGACAGCTCAGTAAAGTTTGCAGAGAATTTGGCCTTAGTCATATGGAACTGAAAAGATGCTGTCACGAGTAAAAGAGGAAACAAAAACAAAACAATAAAAACAAGAATAAACAGATATAGTTGCCTCTATTTCTCTACTTTCACTTGTTTAGGAGTTCTTCTAAATCGTCTAGTCTTACATAAAAGTAATATCAAGTCTTTTTTTTTTTTTTTTTTTTTTTTTTTCTTTGTGGTATCTGTAATCATTTTTCAAATACTGTGCTCTGGAATTGTTTTCTGAGACAAGTGCACATCCTCTTCTGTAGTTCTTGAGAGAGCTGAAACCTCTTGCTCTGCTCAGATGTGTGAGTGTACAGGAAAGCTGGGAAGAGTAAATTGGCAGAACCATCACTGCTCACCATTCTGCAAGAGAGGTTAGGGTACATGGCACTAAAAGGAGCACTGTAACTTTCCAGATTTCACTAGGCACTTTGGAATATTGTGCTTTACAGGCTAGATGTCTGGCCTTTGACAACACACTTGTAAATAAATCATTACAATAAAAACTTGCAAGAATTGTACATTGCAGTAAATAAACCCTAAAATCAACCATAATTCAGGGCACACAAATATTTTCTTTACTACTTTAAACAAGAAAAAAAGGTGTAGGAAAGCAAATGTGGAGGTAGACTATGTTCTAGGGCAGATGTTTCTCTCTGTCTAGCCAAGATGTAAAAAGAGGAAGGGAATAGCTATCTGGGGAGGTTTACCTGTGTACACCAATTAACTTGGTGGCGAGAACTGTGGGAGCAGTAAAAGTCTGTGAATGTAGGCTACCAATAAGTTGCTAGCTTTCTGCAGAAGAAAAGGAGAGTATTGATATAATCTCTTCCCCGAGATGTTCCCAGAATGAAAGAGAACCATAACTGCCAGGACAGGTACACCAATATGGCTAAAGCACTGCTTTAAAAACGTACTCTGCTGTAGCAATTCCCAACAAGTGCCATGACCCAATCTAACTCCAGGCAACTGTTCAAACATACAACTCAATGTGATATGCAGCCAGCCTGAAAGAAATGCATATCTGAGTTGAACTACTAACCAGAATGTACAGCACACTGGTGTGTGCAGCTGTGAAATCCCTGAGTCAAGGATCAGAGTGGTTCTTATCTAAAAAAATCATCCTAAAAATGGAAATAGAGAATATAAAATTCAACTGAATCTGTATTTGCATACTAAATGTAAGGCTCAAAACTGTAATTCCCAAAGGAATTATGAACTCACTGGAACTCTGTGGAAGCTATAGCTCTCTGTGTTTATGGTCTCATTCACAATGTTTTTATTCTTAACTACTACCAGTAAGTACAGTGCAGCAATGACATTTTATAAAGGATACAGAAAGATTTATTTACCAGGGATGAACATTTAAAAAGAGACAAAAGATAGAAGAGGAATCTTCTAGAAGGACCTGCATTAAGCGATTTTTCATTTTTAATGATTGCCTTCTTTATTCAAAGTTGCCTTCATGGCTTTTCATGACATTTAATTCAAGACCACTTCAGCTAGACAGTTGTTTGCCAATAATCCTTTACTACTTTTAAAATTCTCAATGTGGTAGTAATGTTATATCAATCTCTATCAATGTGAAAACTGCATTTTTCTTACAGGCTTTACAAACACACACAAAAAAGTAAATACGTGCAAATATAGCATGACTTCATCTCTTTAAGACAAAGCAAAACTGAAAAAAAAAAAAAAATTTAATTCCTTAAATTTTATTTAAGTTTTAGTTACTGTGAGCTTCTTGTATTTTGATATTTACAAGTCATGGAATCAGACAAGGCAAAAAAACAGAATATCAATTCTGCACCAGTAGGTAAACAGAGCAGCACAGTATGTTTTCATAAAGACATTTTCTATTCTCTTCATTTCCTTCTGAATCAGAACACAAAGTAAAATTGTACAGCAAAAATTCATATTTTCATCCTGTACTGTTTGCTATAAAATAGTAATTTTTCTAGACTACTGAAAGTAGACAGCAGAGATGTAGAAAAAAATTAATTTGATCTGTTTTACTGCTGTATCTAAAGCTATTTGTGAGGGAGCAAACTAAAAACACCAAATTCCAATTCAGATTCCCTGTTCACACTGCATGGATCTTGTTTAATGATTTAATGAGTCTATAAAGCTCAACAGTAAACAATAGTCATTAATTTAAAAACAGATTTTCATGTCTGGGGTTTCTTTGCAAAATACTGATGCAAACGATGCAGAATTATGTGCCTTTTTTTTTTTTCTATCGATTTTTTCCTTTTCTGCTTGCTATGGCATTTTCCTTCTGCATAGTCATGTATTCAGTTTCTTTTTTCTTTTTGTTCATTTCCAGTAAGTTTTAACTAAATGTAGGAGACAGGCTTGTTAAACTGAGCTAGTAACTCAGGATTTAGCAGGGCATTTCAGCACATTACATGTCATGTTCCGTTTGCTAGAAGTACAGTTTTCCTGACCTGTAAAAAATGTTTCAAACTGTGTATGTTTTCTCATTTTTTTATGTTGGAATAACAAGTTAGATGGCCTTCTACCTGGGGAGGGAAAAACCTGCACAAGAGGTGAAAAGACAGAAAAAGGACAAATAAAGCGAAAGTGGAATATATTGCTTTTCAGTTACCACACAGTAAGAGATTCATCTTCCCTAGTATCTCCATCTGTTTACTATGGTAATCAGATAATCCAGGTTACTATTTTCTAGTTAATGTAGAAAAAATTAGCTCCTGAGTAAGATTTCTCCGCCCTGTGTTATACAGGTCAGACCACTGCATATATCTTGTAACAAAGTACCTGGGGCTGATGTTTTTATTGTAAACAGATTTTAGAAAACTTCCTTAGCTTAGTTTTGCTAGTCCAAATATGATTACATTTTAGATGTATAAAAATAGTTGAGATGATTCCCACCCTAACTTCCTATTAAAGTGCTAAATTAAACTTAGTTTACAGTAAGTAGGTAAATTAGCTGGATTATACAACACTCGGGTAGGATTCAATTGATGGCAGTGCAAAGTCTCTTTGTCTGAGTCAGCCACTCCTTTGACAATTATTGGAATTATATTCAATAGAATTAACAGGCTCTGGGATCCAAACCATCCCATCTATGAGTCTAATTAGCTATTACAGGTTATACAAATCCCAGCTTAAAAGTGAGCATTTGCCTTTGTTGACAACAAAATGAGTCTTTAACGTAGCTATGAAGGAAGTGCCTAACTTGTAAATGCCTGGTTCCTGCAATGCAATCCACACCTTTTGGTTGTGGACCAAAGCTACGCTTTATGGGCAGCATTAAATAGCCCAGAAGATAATTATTTATTCTATTGACTTCTACTACAATTATCCTCATTCATTCATTTAAGTTATATCCCCTCATGATTAATTGGGCTAAGGGCATGCTCATGGACCCTTGTAGCTGCTCAGCTGACAAGAGGCAGCTTGTTAAGTCACTACAATTCAATTGTGTTTGATTGTACAGCTATAACCTGAAGCTTTGGCTTTTTTCTGCTGCTGGTTTAAATTACAAGTTACTTCCCTGAAGGATTTAGATTTATTTCACAGAATAAAACCAACACAAGAAAAGAATCAGGGCCTCAAGCCAACCAGCTTCTACAACAAAAGGGAGAAGGGGAATTTATGGATGACATCAGCAAGGAGGGTCATAAAACCAAGCTTACAGCTTGAAATAGTTACTCTAATTAAGGAGGTAGATTGCAGAAGTTGAAGATTATAATGTAGATAACCACACAGTATCAAACAACAAAGTATGAACTTCTTTTTTACTAGAAATCCAACTGTGGAATGATATGTAAATCCCACATGAGTCTTGAATCATGAATGGTTTAACTTAATCAGAGACACAGGAGTATGTATACTGCACAGTGGAAACACACAGCTTGGGCAAATCACTTTTAAGTGACTGTGAGGTCTTCAAGATACCTAGAGAATTTCTTACTGTAGGTGTCTGAGACATGAACATTATTTTTCAATTGCATACATTTAAAAGCAAAAGCAAAACCAACACACCATACTGTTCAACATTCTATAACAATTATTCTGTTCAATCAGTTCTTTAAAAACAAACCCATTCCAGAACAGCTGGAAGCCTACAAGTGACATTTATAACAAGTGCAAGCGGTAGTTAACGTAATGCAGCAAAAGAAAAGATTGACTCTTTTTGTCTTTTTCTACACGTTTTACTATAAAAATTATATTCAATTTATGATTTGTATGTAACATCTTGCCTATTCTTTTGACTGCCCTGAAAAGTTCTAATGAGCCATTCTTCTTGGCTTTGGTGCACCTGTCAATAGAATTCCATGCTAATGGAATGCTAGTGCTGTAGCATGCCCAAAGTCTTGCTTGGAATATTTTGATAGCAGTATTCATATTTTGCTTGTTTGTTTATTTCAACTTCAGATACAACCTTTTAAGCATAATTTTCTGTACCAAAATGAATTATGTCAGGTAAATTTGTATAACTGCTCATAGCTGATGAATTACTTCTAAATGCACCTGTAAAAAAAAGAAACAATTCTTATTTTTTATCTTGACAAGTTACATCTGATGAGGTAGTGTCATTTAGGGTAGATGACAATAAAAAACAAGGTAGGTCACACCAAAGAGGTACTCTGAGAAGATTTGTGTCTGAAGTATTAAAAAAGAGTGTAAATTCTTGATTTGAGAGGCTCTGTCCTGTTCTTGTTAGCTCAGTTATGATGACTAAATGCTAAAGCAGATCAGTTCAGATTTCCAAAACCAGAAATGACTCGCTGTTATGGAGTGGTTAATATGTCAAGACATTGTGTTGACTATGTGATCCCCTTAGCAATACAGTACTATGAGAAAATATTTTATTTAAATCAATAGCCAGAAGTTATAAATTCAGAGCAGTGAATTGAAAGCAGTCATTGATGAAAAGTCAAAGCCAGGTTCACGGCCAGGTTCAACAACTGTGGAACCAGCCCTGGAAATGTCTTGAAAGGTCTGAGGAAACATGCCTCAGGTTACATTTACCTTCTGTGAGGATAAGCTCCTGACTTCAACCGTCCTATCTGCTGTTACGAGATGTTTCATGCCACTGACATCACACAGTCATAATTCGTCCTAGAGAAGGCATATGCTGTTTACAGCTGATGCACAGTGCTGCCTGCACAAACTTAGTAAATGCAGGCTATCAGGCCTTGAAAGTGTCTGGGACATCAATCTTCTACTCAAACCAGTTAGCTTGGCTGCCATGAACACATCTTCATAAACTTTTCCAGAGTTTAATTATATCTCCTATGTTAATCTCCTGCTCTGAGGGTCCCTTTAGAGAATTCAGCCACACTCCAGTGACTGTAGAACAAGCTCAGGGAGAATGGGCTTCTAAATTAGGTGCTTCCACCTGACTCCCTAATGCTGGGTTCTGTGAACCTCCACAGGAATGCCCATGCTGTCTGATTGCCTAAACCATGGGGCATTTGAATGAACTCATGCAATAGTTATTAACAAGAATTTTAGCTGTTGCATACATACAAATATATCTGGGCTTTCTTATACTTCATGTTTAAGATGGAGAGTGTGTTCAAGGTTTGTATTTTTTTTTTGCTTTCAACTGATTGTACCCAGATCCATAAAAATGTATACTAGACAGTTGGAGAGCAATGTGGACAGCCTTTATGTACCATGTTAAATTTTCCCGCGCTCACTTAGATTAGTTGCACAACAGCTCACTGAACAATAATTGATTAGAGTTTATACTGCTTCATCGTTTTCTATGTAACAATTTGGAGAGGAAGAGGCAATGACAGCATATTGGAGAGATCAATATGAAGATCTTTTTAGAGATCTTCAACCTTAAATAGATTAGTACAAGGCTAATGTAGTACTAAATGATTTTCCTCAAGCTTAGTGTATTCTTAATTCCTGTGTTGCCAAACCAATGGTTTTCAAGTGTTGTGATTTTCCTATGGTACAATTCAAATTTTCTTCTGGGTCTGGACCAGTTCTACCTGTCAGGAATAATCCTACCACTAGCAGTGGCTGAACACAAACAAACGAGTCATTATTATAATTGTCACCGTGGCACAACCTGTATTTTAGCATATAATTTTCTGTCATGTAACCCCAACTCATGCCATCCAAAGCTCTTCAACATACTACAAATGAATCTTATAAAATTTTACCTGTTGCAAAATATGATACTTCATTGGTGACATAATTCCTGTTATTTTATCAAGAAGAATAGACTTATCTGTGTTAGCATATTTGCTTTCATGCAATGGGTGTTTAAACAGTGCTTTAAAAAGAAAATTAAACTGCTTTTTGACTATATGACTTTGCTTTTTTTTTCTTTGTGGTGGCCTGCTTTAGTATGATAGGATGAGTGAGACACCATACAGCTGTCTTTCCTTCTGTTTTTCTCAGTTTCAGATACATTTGTATTAAATAATAATAATAATAATAATAATAATAATAATAATAATAATAATAATAAAATAAAAAGCTCTTTTCCAATAGATTTCAGGATGGTATTCTTTAAAATTCTTTTCTTGTTTCCTGTTAATAATGCTACATGGAATCTTGACTATTAACAATTCAGATTTTGTTGTAGACTAAGAATGTCTGAGACTGTTCATCTAGAGCACAGTTTCAACTTACGACAGTGGCTAAATCTGTGTACCCTGAGTTTTATTTCAGACATTCTGGGCTGTAAATCTCTCACATCTCATTGAGCCTTAACAAAATAATGTTGATAACTGTTGTACACAGAAAATGAAGAAAATGTCTGTACTATCAATTCAACCTCAACTACGGTCATGCTAACATTCAAGACATATCCTCATATAAGATATGATTACTCAGTTTCGAACTCTCCATTTTCTCATAATGTCTGCCCATGAGCTCTCAAAATGGGTAAATATTTCCTAAATCCATGTCATCTCCTCTTTTTGTCATCTAATGATATGAAAGTCTGGCATTGCTTTGAGTAGGAGGCACCAGCTGCAGCTCACTGACTATGACTTTTCCAAGGCACCGCTAATCATCTTAAGATAATCATTTGAGTAGGTGCCATGACTCAGCTGCTGAAAGCAGCAGCCACACCTCAGTCTTGCTGAATGAGCTGCAACAACCAGCTTAGTCTAGAAACTCAGCAATTAGTAAGATATACTTAGTCAGCTATAAACAACTGAGATGAATCTTAACTTCTACTCATACAATTACTGCTAGTAAGAAGCTGTTCTTAGCCCCAGAGTACCTTAAGGAATTAGATGTCAGCAGATACCTTTCACTGAAGTAGATGCCAGCGTATTTGTAGTCCTGAACTTTGTGTAGGGTTGTCAATTTACTGCTAAAAGCCAGCAAGAGAAGCTCAGGGTCTTGTTGGCTGTTCGTTTTTACAGTCCTTAAATGGGATTATCGATGCCTGTCCTTAAAAGATTTGTAAATTAGTCTCAGCAGTCATATCTTTCCTAATAAACTGCTTCTGGTCTCTTGGTCTAGGAGAAAGTCCTTAGGCGCACTGAGCCAGGAAGCCCAGGCAATTTTATTTTAAGTCCATACATTTTATTTCTTTTGAACAGCTGTTTTAGAATATGGATGCACGTTAGTGATTTCCTGGCTCAACTTTGTAGATAATTCACTTCCAGTAATGGAGGGTGGAGGAAAAAAAAAAAAAAAAAAGATATCTACTGGGTTTTTTAATCGATCATCACTCTTTGATTGAGCTTTGCCTTACTGCATTGCTCTGGAATTTTCCATCAGATGTGTCCCTCAGCCTGGTGCTAGGCAACTATCAGCATAATTAAGTAAACCTTTTTGCCCTTCTGTTCTCCTGTATGATTTGTATCATCTGGGAACATCTGTAGGAAAAAGTGGAGCAATGCCATCAATTATAGTGTGTCAATTAGACCTTAATTCTATGTTCACCATTTGTCTTGGAAATACTCATAAATGCATGAGTGTAAGTATCCCAGGTTAGTGGATAATTTTAATTTTCAAGCAGATTTTTCTCAAGTGAGACTGTTTTGGATGCATCTGAAATTAAATCCACAAAGATTTTTAAGTTTTTCATAAAAGTCCTTTTCTTTTCCTGCTTTCCAGGGTAAAAAAAAAAAAAGGGAGAACATGAAACAAATTACATAATCAATTCCGTAGCTTGCTCTGAAATTGGAAATTTGTTTTTAAGCAGACGTAGAGAAAGGATGTTTAAATGAAATGAAAAAATGCTGAGGATGAAAAGATTATTTCTCATTGTGAAATTCTTTTATTATTATTACTATTACTGACTTATTATTGCTTATCATCCATATAGTAAGAACTGGTTATGGTGGAAATTAAGGTTGAAGCGGTACATATACTGTTAGCTGTACAAATTTATCTACTATTGATTGTTGATATATTTTTTCTTTCTGTCCTTCACCAAGAATCTGTTTCTGTGATTTCTTCTCCATTTTTATAATTCTGCCACACTTGCATACAAGTCAGAGGAGCAGTGCTTTGTATTTATGTATTTTTCAATTTATACTTTGTCATATAGATTCACAATTTGCCATTATTTCAGTATTTTCATTTTTATTGCATCAAGGTTAGAATTTATAAGAGTTGATTTTAGAACAAAGAGGAGCATCATTAATGATTTATTTAAAATATTGATTTATGTTGGAGTATTGGGCAGCAGCCAAAACAAAGTCATTCCTTTACAGTGGATTTTGTTCTTATGGTTGTGAACATCTACATATGCTGAAAAATTCCTGTAAATACTGAATGTATGTGGGGAGAAAAGGATAAGTATGAGGAATGAATTGGAGCTGAACCGTGTGCTTAAGGAAATGTATCATGTCTTTCTAAATTCTTTTGTGGAGATTCAGAAAATAAAGCTGCCATGGAGACATCCAGAACAACTTTAGTACAGTACAAGGTAATTTAATGCAAGTCAGGGTGTTTTCTTCTAGAATGTTTTGCAACTGCCTCTTGCACTTTGGAGTTCTGGAAAAATATTAGAATAGGAAACATCAAATCTACTTATTCGTAAAGATGCTTTAAATTTAATATAACTTTGTCATTTCCATCACTTTCTTAATGTAAGTCTGTATTAGCTATCAGTTATGGTTACAGATAAAATCTGTTTTCAAAAATCAGCTTGATGGTGTTTTATAAGCTATCAATGTTAGAAAAAATGAGCTCAGAGATAAACAGAAATCCTACCAATCTGGAATGGTATTGGAGCCTTTTGATTCTATTACATGCATCACAGACTCCCTGGTGTAATCCTGCAGAAATCTGTTTCGAAGTGAGCCTCGAGGACCATGAAGAGATTGATCATTTATATAAAATAATGTTCTTTTTTTTGGTTTATTCTGTTTGTTCAACCACTGGAAAAACACTTCCTTTCCTGACAAAAGTATTGTTCACCACCCGACAGGTCTCTTGAAGCTAAAAGAAATACTTTATTTTGCACTAGTAGATAGAATTCTTGTTAAATACTTTGCCATTACATTATTTTGTGTGCCTCCGGGGTTCCAGTCATTTTTTCACAATTGCTTCAGGTTTGTTTGTTTGTTTTAATATAATGTATACAAGTGGATGTGAGAACTTATAGAAACTCCGATTCCTTTGAAATACAGAGTTTAACCACTTTCCAAAAATAGTAATAATAATAAGTAATAATAAGATTGACCTCTGATACATGTAAGTCTTCTAAGAATACCATAACAAACTTTATCAGTATAATGAAAAAAATATGGAGTCCCTTCGGCAGCCTTTATCTCCTTTACATTGCAGGTTTAAAATGAATGGAGAATAAAGGAAAGGAAAACCTGCTTTTTTTGTTCGTTTGTTTGCAGTTTTCATAAATGTTCATACCATGCTAAAAGAAGATATTAGTATATTGGGAAAAATAAATAAATAAATAGGTAATGTCATTCTTAGAATCATAGAATCATTTGATTGGAAGATATCCTTAAGGTTCATCAAGTCCAACTATCATGTCATGGATAGGGACACCTAAAGTTAGATCAGGTTATTCAGCACCCTGTTCAGCCTGACCTTGAATTTTCCAGGGATGAGGTATCCACCACCTGTCTGGGCAATCTATTCCAGTGTTTCTCTACCCTTATTGTAGAACAATTCTTCCTTATATCCAAACTAAATCCTTCCTCTTTTAGTTGAAACAACTTCCCCTTGACCTATCATGCCAGATCCTGCTAAAGAGTCTGTTCCCTTCTTTCTTATAGCCCTCGTTTAGATACTGAAAGGTCACTATTGGGTCTCCCTGCAGTCTTCTCCAGCTGTGCAGCCCCAACTCATTCAGCCTGTGACCTCATAGCAGAGGTGTTTGTTTGGTCCCTTGGATAATTTTTGTGGCCCTCCTCTGGATGTGTTTCAACAGATCTATGTTTCTCCATTAGTGAGGACTCTACACCTGGATTCAGTGCTCCAGATGAGGTCTCACCAGCACAGAGTAGAGGTTCAGGACCATCTTGCTGCTGGCTGCAATTATTTTTATGCAGCTCAGGATAAAGTTGGTTTTCTGGGCTGGAAGGATGCAATTCTTTTCATTCTTATGGCTCTATATCAGCAAGATGTTTAGTCTTAAACCTAACTTTTACCACTGAAAAGCACAAGAATACAGATCAGGTTGAGATTTGTTGGAATCCTACATACTTTGCTTATCTGACATTCTGAATATATCCATTTTTTAATAACCTAATAGGATTTTCTTGAATTTAAGGGACTCCAAAATCATTTCCAGTGGAGTCACTACTGACCATCTTCAGTAGTTGAAGATGGTGGAGTAAGTTGCCATACAGTTCCTTAAAGAGTCAGGAAAATTGCTAACAAATTGTTTTACTGATGCAGCCAATCCTTTTTTTCTCCAGCGATACAGTTCCTTTTGATCTTTAGAGTAAAATGTTTCTTAATTTGTAAACAAAATCATAGGGCATGAATGTGTTCCTTGTGATAGCAGATGAGATATGCACTGTGTTTTCTTTCACAGATGATATTATTCTCATATTATTCTCATAAACATGTTCTCTCAGACTCTGTATAAATTTGACTTAAAAGAAAAATGGTCCTATCATGTTAACAAGTAAAACTGTAATTGACCACAAGACCAACAAGCAAATAAATGTAGTTATTTTTTATTGTCATAATTTTGATGCTACCTTGAGGAAGGATATCTTGACTTTTAAAAGGTCGTTTCTCATAAGTTGTAAGTGTACTAAGAAGCTGATTATAAATCTAGCTGAAGAGAAGACTCATGAACTCCATCCATGATTATGTCTACAATTTAGCTGTTTTATTCTGAAAGGATAGTGAACAGTGGAGTCTGCTGGAATTTTAGGCACGTTACTTCGACCATTAAAATAAATCCCTAACACTGCTACTTAGGATTTTTTTAATAGATCAAGCTTTTCCCATTGTAGTGATTTTCTAAAAACATATTAAAAAAAATAATAATCATTGTATTAAACATTACTGATGCAGTTTATTATAAAACTGTATTCCAATATCTATATGCATCTTAGTGTACAAAGTTATAACAATATTGACCTAGATTCAAGGGAAGACATCCTGATATTTTGAACCCAATATGTAAATAAATAAATAAATAAATAAATTGTTCAGCTATTTCTTGAACTAGAGTTTTAGCTGAGGCTAAAACTCAGCTTTAGCTGCAAAGGGCAATATTTCTCCTCTGCAACAAAAGTGACTGTGAAAATAAAGGTGGGAAAAAAAGGAACCTCAGATATGTTGATAGTAAATCTTAGAAAAATATAGGTGAGGGTTTTTTTATTATTAGCTCTTAGTTTTCAAACTCCAAAGAATCCTTTATTCTGCATTCATTTCAAAGATAATTTTTAAATCAGATGAATGTCCTTTTTATGTTCATTCAGTAGTTCTTGAATATGTAAATGATGCTGTATAATCAATATACAGGGATAAGTATTAAGGTAGAAATATTACCATTGCCAAAAATATCCCCATACAGCTGGGGAAAAAGTGGCGATTAAAAATGATTTTTCTTAGTATAACCTCATAGTGAACTTATATTTACTCAGTTGGAATCTTAGTAATTGATAGTAACGAACCAAAAAAAAAAAAAAAAAAAAAACTTTTACCTAAATAATAATTTACCTAAATAAACCTAAATAAACATTTTGAGATATACAAGGACATTAATTATAGAAAAAACAATATCAATATGAAGGATAACAATATGTACTAAAATAAAAACACTTCTTTTGCAGCCTTAATTTTAAGCTCAGGAAAGCTACCATATTGATTGATTGATGTGAGAGGATTACAGGAAAAGGTTTGAAGTATCTTCTTGAGGAATAACATGTAACTGCCAATGAGCTGAGCTTAATGTCCTTATTTCATTCTGAACAATGCCTTTCTTTTGAAAGAAATTTGTAGAATTTGACCCAATTGACAGGCTAATCAAGAGAGTGTGAGTTCTCCATTAACATATAAGGAGAAAAAAAGAACTCCTATGAAGAATTGAACATATTGAGGAATATAAATGATTTTTACAGTTTCACTGAATGTGTAGAAATATCAAGCAAACAATAAAAATCAAACAATTGCAGATTAAGAACTGTATATCATCCCTGAATATTTCAATAAATGCAAAATAGATGCTTTAATAAATGCAAATGTTGGTGAGAGAAATCTTTGAGGTATTATTGAAATACATGTCCCTGGGTATTTCACAAAGTTTAAAATTCCCATTCAAAATCATAGTTTTTGTCCACAGGCAATCTCCTTGAATAATCAAGGGAAAGCTTTGCCTATGCTAACACAACTGTGTAATGTGCTTTTTGTGTGTTGACTGACAAATAATTAAAAAGGCTGTTGAATTAGTTAAGTTTTTCCTGACCCAGCAGCAAAGTTCAGAGTTTTTTGTTTGTTGTGTTGTTTTTTTTTAAATTAAAATACATGTTTGACCTTGGATTAAGTAGAAAAAATCTTCAGTATATATATGAAATGTTTTATTTTGATAGTCTTTCAATTCTTCATCCTGTTATCCAATAAAGCAGAACATTTAAGTCTTACTATCAAACAGCTAAAACTACTCTGTCAAGCGTGACTTTTTAAACCTGTCAAGCAGTCATTCCTTCTTTGCTGAAAAACATATAACTTCAAGCTTCCTAGCCTTCTTCCTGAACAAAAGTTTCAGAAAAACATGCAGTAAAATCTCATCTTATAAAAGCATCTTAACAAAACCTGTCTCAAAACAAAATCTTGAAAGATATTCCAATTAATATTTCTGTTTAGAAACTCACATTGTGTTAAATGGTGTTTCTGCACAGAGGTCAGAGCAACTTCTATTAACAACAGTTCAGCAGGGAACAGTCCAGATCAGCTAATATTTTGGCTGACTTTTTACCACCTGTCAAGAATTAGTCACCCATGGCATTTTGTTATCAAACCATCAACATCTGATTAAAAGTTGTGTTCTTTAGTTATAGCACAGGCTGTGTAATTAAAAGAGTCTATACTGCCACTTCAGGAGGAAAATTTAGTATTAGACATTAACATTAACTATTCATATCAGTAAACTACAGAAACTAAAAAAAAAGTGATGTTCTCAGGCAATCGGTAGTGTTTGAAATTTATATATGAAAATACTTAATACAGTCCTCTAAGAAATCCTGGTTTTCAGCAGCTTATGACTTTGCCTTAGGTTAACCTTTCATGCTGAATTTTTTGTACTTGTTCTCAGCTTCAGGCTTTTCTTTTTCAGTAGGGGGGGTGGGTGTTAGATTTCAGCAGAGGTTCAGCTACTTCAAAGAATAAGAGTAGATGGTACTTTTACCAAAATTAATTTCCAGGTATTTGAAGAATTCAGGACTATTTATGCTTTAGAACAGCATTATGAAGAGAAAAGTGAAGACTGGTATTGGAGATGTGCATCTCTTCTCCATTTGAAATTAGGATTTGATTGAACTAGCAGAGATTTATAGTGCATCTGTTCAGTGGTGCATCTACAATACGGCACAGATCTGTTGGTGATTCAGGCACCTTAGTCCTGTTCTGGTCTCACAGTGTGCCAATTATACTGAGATCACCACCAGAGGAACAAAGTACTTGTCTCAGAAGGAAAGGCACTTAGAATCATCAGACTCCTTTCCATACAGCCTAGAGCAGCAGTAAGTTGGGAATTATAGTTTACAAATGTATGCTTTCAACTCTCTTCATGACTTTATTACTTATGCACCTTAAAAAGAAGCACATAGTCTCTTCTGAAATATCCAAAGCTGTCACCTCATCATCCTATGGCAAAATTTCTCTATTTACTAGGGAACTGTAAGAAAAAGTAAATACTTTCAAGAAGATCGTTTCAATATTCGGATATTAGCCAGGGTATCTTCATGGAGAGGCTGGTAAAACACTGAAATGTTTTTTTCCCTGTTGCCCAGGGAATAGTGGGGTCTCCATCCCTTCAGGTATTTAAAAGACATGTGAACATGGTACCGAGGGACATTAGTTTGGTGATAGGACTCAATAGGTCACGTTGATTGTTGGGTTTGGTAATCTTGAAGGTCTTTTCTAATGAAGATGATTTTATGAGTTTGCTATTCCTCGTAGAATACAGTGTTTTTCTGTTTTACCAGTAAAGCATGTAAACTATTCCCATCATCTGTTATAAACAGAGACATGAAATCCAGCTACTATGTTTTCAGTAAACAGTTGGCTGAGCTCTTGGCTGACCATCTTTACCCGAGTAACAGAAGGCAATAGGCTAGTGGTGAATATTTGGAATAATCTGGATACCTTCCACTAACATTCATTGTAATAAACATATTTTGATGTATAGAAGTGCCCCGGGAAAGTCCCAAAGCAGAATCTTGAACTTACTGAAAGAAGTGTACACCATCGCCCTGTCATTTTACAAAGTGTTTTTACTCTTCTTTGTAAATCATCTTCTGTGTACAGAGAATATAATAAGAACATTTTTTCTAAAGAACTCTTCCAAAATTTTTAGCAATATATTATATTTTGAATGTGTTCTGTATTGGGCTAAATTGCTAGAAAATGTCCCAAGTTTTTAGTGAAACCATGATTTCTAAAGAAATGAGTAGAATATCAAAAATAATATAAATAATTCCAGCATTCTTTAAAAAGTATTTTCCTTTTATTTCACAACTGCTGATAGTGAATCAGACCATGGAGGCTGGTTTCTGCATCTGCTATAAAACTAGGAAAAGCCTTCTGCTTTGTCCTGCTTGGCCACTCTAAGAGTAGTCAGTGGAGCAGGACTTTCATCGCTGCACGGAGAGGCACCTAGGAAAAAAATTGCAGATAATTTCAAATGTGCCAAAGCAGGAATGTTTTACCACTGCTGACAGGCATTCTGAGGTGAGTAAATATACACTGTAAGGCATAAAATATACAATTAAAATAATATATATTACATAAATAGAAAACAAAAGTTTATTTTGCACCCACTTTTTTTCTCCTCAACATAACAGGAAAGGAAATAAACCACACATCTCATATATCAGTCATGTTGTTTCAGTTTCTAGTGGAGAACAGCTAGAGATTACAGTGATGAGATCAGTATAAGGCTCTATATTGAATAAAATGGTATTGCTTAGCGACAGCAGAGAAGCTGAATTTGTGACAGCAATTCTGGAGATGTATACTGAACATAGAGCAAGGTAGAGCAGTATGCTAATAAAAGTATCTACAGCCATGTTTAAGCTCCATAGCTGGTATCCATGGTAAGTTGCTTTGTTTTAGTTTAAATAGACAATTTTTATCTACCCAGTGATTATTATAAGCTTACAGAAACAGGATGAAAGCATCAGCCTCCAAATGGAGGAGTTTGCAGAAACACAGAAAATCAAAGCTCCTGATTTTAGAATATAAAGATCTTTTTCTTCTTTGTACTGAAATGCAAGACATAGACTGTATTTCAGAATGGTATAGAACATGCTACAGAGAGTAAAAAAGAATGTTAAAATAGTAGGACACTCGCATCAAGCCCCTGGGGCCAGCACAAAACGATTTGCTGTCTCTATAGTGCTCTGTAGAATTTCATTCACAGTGAATATCTGAGGATAATTTGCATATAATGGTTAACTTTTTGCAATCCCTTTGCAGCGCGTTATTATTCTATAATCCTTCAGTTTTCTAAGACATTAAAGTGGTCTTTGGTAAACCATTTGCATCAGAGAGTTGCCTTTGCAGATATCTAGGCTTTGCAGGTTGGCACATATTTCTCTGACTCATACAGAAAGAAGCACATCCTGAATGAAAAATAGAACATCACAAATCATGTGTCTGGAATATATTCCTACTCAGTTTCAAGTCAGTTCTGTGTAGGATACTATGAAGACCTTTCTGAATAATCTGTATTATTCACTAAGCTGAGCATATGGCACAACTGAAGTTTATGTGGTTCGCTCTTTAATTTCTACATGGGGCAAAATCAGGTGGTATAATGAGTTGCTGAGCAGGCAATATCTATTATATTTAAAGTTACTGAGGACATGCTAATAACATCACTTCTATATTTCCCAGAGAGCGAATGATAAAATTATATATTTTATTTTTGAACTTAGAAGAAAAAAACCCTAGGAATAGAAAACCCCCTTACAGCCTTTTGCAAATGTAAATCAATTTTGAAAATTCATAAGCGCAAATTGATATTTTAATTATTATTGGCAGGTTATATCCTTATATTGCATTCATCAATTTTGTTTCAGATTTTAACCTAAAGGTTTGGATTAAATAGCTTTGAATTAACACTAACAAGCTGTAAAAAATGTTTTATTACTTTGTGATGCAAAATGTCCTAAGGGGAGTTCTGAAATAGGGAACAACAGCCATACATTTAGGGATAGGCTCTCGCTGTTATTGTACCTTGCTCATAAATTTATGTAGATCCATTGCACCTAGGACATGGAAAATATTACTGCTTTTTGAGATTAAAAAAAATAAAAATAAAATGTTGGTTTCCCTGTTGACTTTTGATAAACTAAAAAATTTTATTAAGTAGGTTTGAAAATAATGACTTGATAAATGTTTTGTTTATAAAGCAAAATTGGATAGAATTCTATCAATTTCCTTGAGAATAATCATCAGTGTAAGACTAGTTTTCAAGTTTTGAATCTTGGGTAACAATTTTTATATACCTTGCCATTAATCATCCCTATAAGACAGATCAGCATCTAAATGCAGAAAAAATCACATGTATTTTGGGTGATGAAAACCATATGATGTAATTTCATGTATTTAAAGCAAGCTGTACCAGAGCATTGACTTTCTGCTTAGTTGCAAGAGCTTTGCTCTCTGTGTATAGGCTTATGTGCAGGTTATAAAACAGTTCTCAGTTGATTATGAAAACATGAGAAAATATACAGTATGAATTCTTCAAAGGGGAAAGTAAACTCACAGTCATATTGGGGTTCACTGTGCTAAATGATGGGTGTATTACTAACACATTTGAAAATGTAAACGACAAATAATCACAGGTAATTTTCCCAGGATTTCCAGACTTTTAATATAATGTAACTGTTGTGACTCTCCTTGAAGCAGTGAGACTTGTCTCTTTGATAAACTCCTTAATCATTTGCATGTAGAAGCCCAACATTTAGGTAGAGAAACTTGCTTATACATACTAATTGTGAAGTTGGTTTCAATTTATGTAATGTCTGTATCCTATCTTATCTCTTAACATAATGTCTTACTGTGAACACTCAAAGCATTTTACAGCTTTAACATTTTTCAGCGTGTGACCAACTCCAGACTGACTGTGAGGGGCCGGGGCTGATCAGGAAATGGAACTGACCTGACAAAAGAACATCAGATCTGCAACAGACCTTGCAGTCATGATTCTTAAATGCTTCTTATTGTCAAAATCATGGGCATCCAAAGCATCTTTTCAGAGCCAAATGTCTGGAGCCACATGGAACAACATGCCCCAGCTGTCAGGTCAATGCACAGAGAATTCTCTTGATGTAGACCTGCCGAGGGCAAGTGCTCCTCAGTCCCATAGTATGTAGTTGCTGCAGGAGATGAAGCAAGTGGCTGGATATTTGCTCCGTATGTGACACAGAAAATTTCCTTTTGTAAGAATCCCTCAGAGCCTGCAGTAAATACAGTATATCTGAAATGCTTCTGGAAGTAGTATTGACATGAAAACTCGTATTTTGACCTATCTTTCTATCCTTTTGCCCAAGTGACAGTGAAGAAATTTTAGCAGAAGATCTTTCATTTAAGATAGTAAAATTATTTGAGAAACTAAAGTATCTTCCCCCAAACATTTGTGCATACTTTCTCTGTAGCAGTAATAATTGACAAACTTCTGAAAATTTTCTTTAGAAGTCAGTCTTCATTCTTATTCTATTAAGTCTCTGCAAATCTCTTACATGTAAGGAGAGATGTTTCTTAAGCTATGCTTTAGTGAAATTTTCTTTTTCACAGAAAGACAATGCATGTTTTTTAAATTATTTCATTACCATGGACTTTTATTTTTGCTTTTATCCTTATGGTAGGCATATAATTAAGCTTGATACAATAGCAAAGTTTTTGCTCCTTATTAACTTATTTTAATCAAATGAGTTATGAAGTTGAATAGAATTACAAAGACATCTCCAGTATAGAGGTGGGCTCAGTAACTGTGTTTTTTTCTGAAAGGGTGGTGTGATAGCAGAGCAATAAATTTTAGTTTTACAAAGAATAAGCCAAAAGAATATTAACAAGCACAGTAATTTATCTCTGCTTTTAGATTGCTTGTGCCAACACACTTTGCTTTATAATGGTTTTGCCATGAGTCCTTGTGGAAAGTGGATATGGAGGATTCTCAGTTCAGAAGAGTTGTTCATCATTTTGAAGCACTTACCGAGTAAAATAAAAGAATCTCTTTATTCTGCAGAGGCACTCAACTGTATTTATAAAAAATGAGCAAGTGAAAAGCAAAACTTAAAAAATCAAAACACTGGGTGATATAAACTTAATTGCTACATCAAACTTGAAATACAAATGTACATTTAAGCATTTTATTGCATCTTGCATCTTACCTCTGTCCACAAGGCATGTGCAGGAAGTACAATTCCACCAGGTTTTGTCATGCAAGTTCTATTTTGTGTCAGTGATATGCTAATGCTGTTACTTCACAGAATGCAACAGCATTAATTTCACTTGTAGCATATTAGTACTTCCCAAATGATCACAGTAGTCAGAGCACTGACATCTGGTCACTGTCTGCTTCAACTGATAAACCGCCCTCTCATAAAGATCTGCCTTTTCTTGTTAGGTTTGGTGTGGAAAGAAGATAATTTCTCTTTAGTAGAGTTACTGGCACAAGACTTGTGTGCCAGAGTCCAGCATATTAAAAGCTCCAAAGTGACCAAAACAATTATAAAACTTTGAAATACAAGGCTTATACTGAACTTTTCAAAAGCATTTCTGCACCTTACTTTATAGAGGTTTGTTAACGTTGTGGGTGGCTAAGAAGTTGAACTTTTCCTAACTGGGACAAGAATCGTTAGCTCCAGCTGAACTCATGTATTCCATAAAATCTGAAGTCTACACTCTCTTTCACATCCTGCTTACATAGAACCCCTGTAAACAGTTTTAAAGTCCGTCCCATAAAAAGCTTCAATCACTTCTCAAAAAGGTCTAAAACCTATAAAAATTGATCTTATATTCCCTTTTATATAGATACGAAAACATGGCTCCATTTTTCATCGTGCTTGTATTCTTTAAGAAAGGTTTCCAGAAGTTCTTTGGTAGATAGAAAAGTAATTAGAATGGAAAGAAGCATTATATATATATATATATGGAAACAAACATATTTTAGTAAATGCAATCTCTAGAAAAAGTGACATTCAGCAATGATTTCATTAATCCACCCATAAATTATTTGCCAAACAGACAAAAAAAAACCCAACAACTGAGACTTTTTGGACTCTCTTAGAACATATAGTATACAATACTGAGACAAAAAACACCAGACTATGAGCTTAGAACTTTTCGTAGTTTTCTGGACTACACTGTTTTATGGCATTTATTAACTTGGAAAAATTATGAAAGTTGGTGGAACTTGGACTTCATTTAATTTTTATCTCCTCATGTTTGTCACCAAAACTGATATCATTCAGAAAAAAATGCAGATGTTTTAGAAGACTCAGCAGATGTCTAACAATTACCATGCGTGTCAAAATAAGAACTGTGAAACTTATTTCCCCAGAAAAAAATCCATGTCTTTTTAAACAATGATCTAATTTTTCAAGATAGATAAAAACAAACAAGTAAATTGATGCACAGAGACAACTTGGAATATAGTTTTAACATTAGTTATGGAGTTTTTTTCACAGCTTCACATGCAGTTGTCACCAATATTGTCTGTTCTAAATCATTTGTAAGCTGCTGTGGTGGTATGCAATTGAGAAGACTGTGTGCCATGTGGAGGTTACATTAATAGTTGACATCTTGATAGGGTTTTAAATTTTCTTTGTAGATATATCCAGTAATTGATCTGGAATGGTAAAATATTGATTATTGTCCTCATTTCCTCTATAATGATGGTTGAATACCCTCAGTTAGAACTAAATTCAAAAACAATTCATTTGATATTCAGCATTATTGATGGAGCAGAACTGCTCATCTGCAAGGATGAGTAGGAATCACTTATGGTATTGATGCTGTCTAAGAGGAGAAAGTTTCTGTAAGCTCTGAGGATATATTACTCTACAGTATTTGTTGTTGTGGTCTATTAGGAGGAAGATGAGTTTGGAAGCTAGAAGTTTGTGGGCTGACAACTGATATTCATAGCCACAGATTGATAATAAATTAAATTGAGATGTCATCAGTTACTTTCTAGGTAGCATGGTGTCCTGATGTAGCAAAATCGTTTTCTAAACTGCTATTGAAGTTTAGAATAAATGATATTGAAGAAACAGCCTGCTGCATACCATACAGAAGTATTTACCATTATGTAAAGTATCTTTTCTCAAGTTATTTGACAATTAGAAATGCAACCAGGTTGACTGCAGTGGATCTTGAGCAAATCAAATACATACAGAAGATAATAATGTGGTATTATTATTATTATTATTATTTTCTTTAAGAAGAATTTTTCCCTAAGAAGCATTTTGTCAGAAAAAGATGGAGTAAATACAGACAGTATATTCTTTTTTGGAGTATCATTAATTGCTTTAACATTACCAGAAGTACTGCAAAGAGCAATTTAGTTCCTCTTACAGCTACCTATTTGTGAGTGACGTTAATCTAGAAATGTACAATGTCAAATACTTTTGCATTCACTGATATTCTCAGAGATAAGTATTCAAACGTAAATCAAGACTTAGTGTGCAGATGTGCTTTTCTAAATGAATTTCATTTTCAGCACAATAAGAGATGAAAGAAATTGCACTAAGAGTTTAATACCATACCCACACAGGCTAGTGAAACAAAAAACAAAACACAAAAAATTGTAATTGACTAAAGTATATTTTGAATCTTCTACTTGTTCAGTTGTATTAATTGCTAATCTGTGAAATAGAAAAATTGTTTCTCCTGTTGTTTTTCGAAGGGAACTTCTAGTGCTGTAGACTTCATTAACTGAAGTTAAATCTTTCCTTATGTCTTCATTAAGAAGAATAGAGGAGAGAGGTAATTTAGTATACTGTCCAAAAAAAGTTAGAAAAAAAGTCTCCAGTCCTAATTCACATTCTTGTCTCAGTTTCTCCACCTTTAATTGTTTTATTACTACTACTATATACCTCATGTTATTCATTAATTAAAAAGTGTTTTGAAAATAAAAGGAGTCAAATGTTGTTATTAAATCACTAAACAAAATAATTAAACTGTCTAAACAGAATTACAAATAATTAGCAATTAAAGAGGATGCTATTATCTATGCAGTGTAATGATGAGAGTAAAAGTAGGAGAATGAAAAAACAATTTGAATATAGGGCAACAGAGAGCTGAAACAGGCTGCCCAGAGACGTTGTGGAGTCTCCTTCTCTGAAGATGTTGAAAATCCACCTGGATACTTTTCTGTGCAACCTACTGTAGGAAACTGCTTTTGTATGGGGTTGGATTGGATGATATCCAGAGGTCTCTTTCAACTCCTATGATTCTGTGTTTCTGTGAAAAAATCAACAGTGAAAATCATTGCTAGCTTTGATTCATTAAAATACACCTAAATAATTTCAAAATACTGTTGTCTTATAATAAATGATTAAATTTAAGATTTTGACAGTCATTTTTATTTTCAATTCCAACTGAATGTTGTTGTTTAGCTTCAGATCTAAACAAGCAGAAAGTATCAATTTTAAGCTTGAAAGTATCAATGAAATGGGAGCCTCCAGTAGTTTCATCAAAGTTATTCAAAGAACATAAAGGTTAGTACATAAAGGGGGAGCCAGAAATCTGTAGGTAGTAACAGATCTGGAATACAACCTTAATTTTTATATTCTTTAAACCAAATATTTGCATTAGCTAATTGTGTGTTCAGATTTCAATGGAAGTTGCTGAAAATTGTATCTGGTACCTCTGAAGAGAATATGACTTTTATTTTAGAAATAAGTATTCTTACAGTTTATAAGTAGGCATTTAGACTGCTAAACACCTTATGATTGCAATGGTTGATTTGGCAAAAGAAAAAATTAAAGATATTACCTACAACTCCCAAAGGAAACCCAGCAACTTTATCAGTTCTCATTCTCTATAAAAGAAAAGTAATAGTTCTCTTTGAAAAACCAACAGACATTATTGTTTGCATTTGTGCTGGTCTCTTTTAATCACCCTACTGAGGGCAGTAGTAAAGTATAACATGTATTTTTACAGAAGAGATTATTGCTGGTACTTCAGTTTGAAGGTAAAGTTCATCGAATGAGAGTGTGTAGCATCTCCCTTATGAAGAAAGACTGAGGGAACTGAGTCTCTCTAGTTTGGAGGGGACTGAATGCTCATTTACTATCAAAATGGAAGTAGGCATCTAAATGCCTTGGAAATCCTGGACATACTTCTTTACATGTCACACTTCCTCTCACAGAAAAATGTGATAATCTTATTCCTTCTACAAAGACAGGAAAATGTGAACGTAAACACTTTATCTTGATTTATTCAGATATACCTGCTCTACCTGCAGAAGCACGTGCTCTTCTCTTCAGTAAATATGAATATGCTAATATTTTCATGAGGTCCCAAAGAGTAGGTATCAAGAGCTACAGTGGTAGTAGAGAAATACAAATACTATATAGTCTGCATAGTCTGGGCAGACTGATCTAGTGAGCAGCAGCCCTGCCCA
Source organism: Perdix hodgsoniae (assembly GCA_035772895.1). NCBI lineage: Eukaryota > Metazoa > Chordata > Aves > Galliformes > Phasianidae > Perdix > Perdix hodgsoniae. The sequence continues at coordinate 14,632,473 of JAPSGF010000004.1, read as the reverse complement.
TGCAGGGGGATTGGAACTGGGTGGACCTTAAGGTCACTTCCAACCCAAGCCATTCTATGATATAGCAACAAGCTGCAAGAAATTCAAATGAGCTGGTTTTAACAAAATTCTGACTTTCACAAGAGATGTAATTTTTTTCGCGCGTTCTTAGAGATGCCCTACTTAAAGTGTTTGATCTTTTAGTTAAACATCCCATGGAATCTTAGGCAATATTTAAATAATATCCATCTGCTAGTAAAAATGTGCAACTACCTATAAATCCCCACAACCAAGGTATTTTAGTACTTTCTAAACATAAAATCTCATGATATAATAAGAACTCTACAAGGAATAGATATTATCTGAAGTCTTAATTTTAAGTGGTCCATCAGCTACACTAGATATTAGTGGGAAAGAAATAAATGTGAGTTCCCTCAGTTTTTTTGTGGCAAACTATGCTGCTTAGACTTTAAATGGTCCCAGCCTGAGTAGAGAAAACCACTGAGCACACCTGCTGTTTAGGCAGCCATCTGATCAGAGATTCATTTTCAAGTTGGAGATTAGTAAAAAGTAGTTTACTGAGAGAGTGGTCAGGAAATGGAACAAGCTCCCTGAGGCAGTGGTCACAGCCCCAAGACTGTCAGAGTTCAAGAAGCATTTTGGCAATGCTCTCAGACATAGGGGCTGAATTTTGGATGGTCTTGTGTAGAGCCATAAGTTGGACTTAATGATCCTGTGGGTTCCTTCCAACTCAGGATATTCTATGATTCTGTGAAACAGTTCAAAGGAAATGGAAGGAATTTCAATGCAACACCCTAGGGAGATAAGCAAAAGCAAATGCAGATGAGAGCTAAATGTGGCATGCTAGAGATGTTTAAGTTGCAGAATAGTATGCCAGACACATGATGGACTGTAATCAGAAACATGTATTGAGGACGGCGTGCAGACATGACTGAGGTAGCGCAATGGTAGCAAAGGTAGCAAAAACAATTAGTGGGAATAAATCTTGGAAGCCACTAAAGAAACTCTGTAATGACAGCAAGAGACAACCAATGAATGGAGGAAAAGTTATCTCTCAAGGGCCTAGCTAGCTGTTTGGGAAACAGACGGTCACTGCTGTTTGACAGATGCTGACATTTGTCTAATAACTGGTCAGGTTACTTAAAGAGACAAATGTATTTTCTTTACAGATTAAAAGGCAGATACTGCTGAAATTTGCTTCATCACTCCACCAAAATATATTGTATTGAGTTGCTCATGAAATACTTCACCCATCAGAGATTAAAACATGCAGATAAAATTCAAAGAATGTGACTTGTTGGTCTTCAGTTAGCAAGCTGATATTGACAGACCTAATTTTGAATAAATGACAGATCTGAAATGTTGGTAACCGTTAGTATAGTGTAGAAGAGAGGGCTTCAGCCAACACGGATCTGTTGGATAAAAGGTATGTCTGAAGCCTACACGCTTTATTTTGGCATTGGACTTAATACCAAAATAATTAGATACAGTAGACTGTGTTGATTGTTCTAAAATATTTTTAAAGGTTTTCAGGAGTATGCATATGAACACTTTTATTCTTATTTGTAAAACAACCATAACAAAATAAAGGCACGTAGAATTAAAATTCTGTATTAAGCTTCTCCTTTGAAAAGGCAACTCCTGAAAAGCATTACAGTATAAAGTACAGCTTAAAGAAACACAGTGACATCAAGAAACACTAGTACTAGTACTAGTACTAGTGAAAATGATCAAACATGCTAACTAAAAGTGCAAAGAAGTCACATTAACCCATGCCAGCTCAGCCCCTTTGCACTGTATCATCCTGTATAGAATATGCACTGTCTGTGAAATATAAAAGGTTCTGCAGTAATAAAAGAATTCATTTTGTCACATTTATTAGTCACCTCCTGGTTTTCTGCATCAACAACAAGGGAATATTCTTCTCTATCTCTGTTGTGAGTTACATTATTTCTTATTTATTTTACATATTTCTTAGAATTGTACCCAAAAAAAGAACTATTCCATGAGGTTCTGAACTGAATACTGATATGGCATTAGCACCTTTAATAAATAAAGCTTAGGGGTTTAGGTGACAGAATAAGCTAGGTTTTCACAGTAAACTGAGCCTTTTAGCATTGTGTACATTCAAGTCAAATTTATTAGCTTCTAATTGAAAAAATGGCTCTGAATCTTGGAGGCTTTTCTAGTAAGTAAAAATAAGTAAGCACAGCCTCTCAAAGCCAGAAGGATCTAGTTTAAATGCCGTGGAAGAATACTAGAAACAATCTGCCAGAGAGATTAAATGAAAGATGTTTGAAAATAGTAGCCGCAATAGCAATACATTTATGATCCTGATGTACCAGAGGACACACATTTGGAATCATTACACTTAAACAAATTAAACAAATAAACACAAAAGCAGAAACAAGGAAAAAGGACACCAAACAACCTCTGACTATATGAAAATGTCCAGGGACTTTTCTGCAACCATACCTGTAGTACAAATTTTATCTCCGTAACTGACAAACCAAGGAAGTCTTTCTTGCAGAAAGGTATACACTTAACTGTACATAACCTACTTCCACTTGTGAAGTACAAGTGTCACATGCTTACAAACCCCAGAATTAAGTTTATTACACAGCTACAATTAATTCCTTACTGTACACAAGCATTATAATATGGTTTTCATGTAATGTTCACACTCTACAATTTTCCAAGGGTACATCTTTTGCAGCATACAAGGTAGAGAATGTTAATGCTTACCAGTTCTTCTGTTTATTTGTTTTCTTATTCTTTGTTCGCTAGAGCTAGCTTTGTTATATAGTTATTTTGTGCTATTCAAGGGCTATTACTTCCTCTTTGGAAGGCTATTTAAAAAGGGAGGAGAATGAATGAGAAATGGCAAGCCACTAGGTTGTTTATTTCTTCTTTGCAAAGTATATTGGTTAAAATAAATTTACAAGTGATTCAACAACCCTTTCTACCAGGAAAATGATAGTAGTATAGTGCACGCCAGAGTCAAGTAAATAGAAAATGAAGAATAGCTCTAAAATATAATTTTCGTTGCAAGAAAGATTAAGATAGCATTTCGTGTATACAGAACATGACAGTTTTATTTTGTCTAGGTTCAATGCTGATAACCATATACCTACAGTAATGAGGATGTTAAGTCACAAGATCATCTAGGGCCTTCAAGTGGATGAATTTTTCTGTGTACATTCTTCATTAATATTAACAACAAATTTTTCTGCTTTGCGTGGTTCAGTTAATGTTAGGTTTCATCCAGAGCCCTTACTGAAGGAACTCTTATGTCAGTTTGTAAAATAATTATCATAAAGTCTAGAAGATAAATAAGATTCCACTGGAGATGATAAAATTAAAGGATTCAATAGATTCATTAGACTAATTGCAGTATACTTATCTAAAAAAACTCAGGGCCTGGATTATATGAAATATTAGAATTGATTTAATATGTAATTTTCTGATACAGAGGAGTCCAGAACATATGCTCAAGATTTCTGAATGTAAATATTGCTTATGCTAGTAGCGTTGAAAGGAGAGTTGATAGGTAAAGATTCTGCCCTAAATTTACCAGATTGTAGTTTTCTAGTTCAATATATATTTCTATACACAAATGTTACTAAAGTGAAGGAAGCAAAAATAGAAGTGCTGTTTTAAATATATTTCCCATTAAATTTCATAGTTTTCTTTATACTGGCTCAATTGTGATGATCTGTGATAACAACAGGGAGTTTGCTGAAAAGTATTTTCAATGAATTTCGTGCTCTTTCTGATTACTAAAGTTCTTGACAGATTAATCTTGATAGAGAATTTGAAATACATTTCTAATTCAAACATCAGAGAAATAAAGATATCTTTGTCTATGTGATTTTCTAACAATGATACATTAAATAATGTGAAAAGGTTAACTTAACTTTTAACCATCTGAGGAAGTTTTGGAATTGTACATATATGTAAAAGCAAATAATTACCTTAATATTCAAGCAGAAGTGCAACACTATTCTAAAAGAAATGTTATATATTTAACAAGAATATTTATTCACATATGAGCAAATTTCAAATTTATGACATGAATATTCTCATACACAGAATCATTGAATGGTTTGGTTTGGATGGGATCTTTAAAAATCATCACCATAGGCAAGGATACCTTCTACTTAATTGGGTTGCTCAAAGTTTCATCCAAATCTGAGTCTGAACACTTGCAGGGAGGAGAAATGCAAAACCTCTTCAAGCAACCTGCTCCAGTAACCATCAAGTATTTCTAGTAAAAGTTTCTTAGCATATACAGCTACATAAAACACCTGCTCTAAAGTAAGTAGTCATGGTTATCAAGTATGCATAAATACAGTTATTTATCTTTAATCCAAACTACATGTATATCAACTTATCGTGTTGTAGCAAAAATGCTGTCACAGCCTGAAACAGTGATTGAGCACCTGGTAGGAAGGCAGGGCAAACCTAGAGGATTTCAGGTGCATGCAATGTATGTGAGTGATGGAAGGGGTGGAGCCAGGATCTACCCCCCTCCCAGACCTCATTTAAGGATTGACAGTGGAGGTGAGTGTGTTTTGCTGGAGTTTCTTGCCTATCTGAGATCTTTTAAGGGTAAGTAGTTTTTCTTCCATTGTTTCTATGTCTGTGGCTGCTGCATTTGGGCTTGACCTTGTTTGCTGTAGCCTAGGATTGTGCCACCCTGCTATTGCTACTGTACTTTCTGTAGTGTTATTGCATTATGGCCTTATATGTGTCTTTAAATTGGGTCCATGAACTACTGAAGTTCCAGTCTGGATTTAGTTTTCCTCTTTGCAGAAAGTCTTATGGGTAAGGCAAGGCATATCTGCTTTGGTTTTGACAATGTGGCACCTTGCCTCCTATGATGTTCTCTTCAATATATAGAGAAATAATATGGATGTAAGAACAGATCAGTTTTGGTTTTGACTGTTTCCTAGCACTTAGTGGGGGGGGGGGGGGAAATCCACACAAAAAAACACTCGAAAACCTTCACAGTTTTATTTTCAACCCCAACTCTGCCAATAGCTGAATACTTACCTTTTTTCATTTTTAAGAAATACATGCCTTACATATATTATAAAAAATTATTATTCTAGGTGGAATTCCAACATTTATTTTTAAGTTAGAGGAACGCTTACTGCTACTTGCTCCAGAAAACTTCATTTCCCAATAAAATCAGAATTGTACTTGTGTACATTCTAGAAGACTGCGCTAGCTTTAGAACTTTAAATATGTTTGTTCTAGGAAGGAGAATCAGTACTGTTGATGTAAAAGTTGTGTGTTTGGAAATAAGATTCCTCTTACAGATGTTTTATGAGGTTTTTTTGAAAGAGGGAATGTCATATATTTCATGCATTTAATAGTGATGTTATTATGTAGTAACTGTAAAACTGAATTATTTATTGAAGTTAGTATTTTTCCATTGAGCAGGTACATATTCCCAAGGAAATATTTTTACCCAGACTATATTTAATAAGCTAAATATGTATGTTTACTTCTTAACTGAAAAAATGGAATGCTGCTTCTTTGAATGCACAGTGTTTTGTGATATTCTTAAACACCAGGAAAATCAAAGACTTGCTCTCTGTATCATTCTTCCCTTGTGAGTGCTCTGTGTATATCCCCTTTCCAATTCAAAGTAATAAAAGCATCGATCTTCTAACATCTTGACAGTGAAATTCCTCTAATTCTGCATTAGCACTAAACACAAACAAAAAATTTAGTATAAGCAGCCCCAAGAGACAGTTCAACCAAATTTCTGCATTTCCCTAGGCTAAATCAGCTCCTGAAAACTTAATTTAAGAAACTGACAGAGACACCACAGTTAAAATGGTAAATCTACTTCCCAGCAGCTTCTTAAAGTTTTCCATCACTGATTCAGTCTACGGAGATAGATCTTTGTTTAAGCTAACTCTCTCAAGCTGCACTCATTAGAGATCATTGCTCTTAGTATTTCATCTCAGTCTTGGCTAGAAACTGCATGGTCTATGGATATAAACCTGGGTAATGAAGTGATTTTCTTAAGTGAAATTTTAGTTAGCCAGCATGAATTGCTTGAAAATAAAATATGCACCCCTTAATATCATGATGCTGTGATTTAAGTGGAATGAACAAAACAAGTTATTTTGAAAGAATTTTTTTTACCTCCCTCATTAGTTTATTAGCAAGTTAAAGAGCCTCAAGCTGAGTTATCTGTAGTCTCTATAGCATCTTTAGGGCCAATATCTGTGCCACTCAGGCGGTACCTTTTCTTTCCTCATCCCGAAGGAGATATAGCCAGCTTGTTCAGAGTTGAAAGCATGTAAGTTAAATGGCTGTTATTGGTTCCTAGAAGTATGTTTTCCCTGCAGAAATAGATCACGCATTATTTATAAGCCCAGCATACAAGATTTGAGCTGTTTTCTTACTATGGCTGTGCTCCTAGTGTGTTGTAAGATTTTGAGGGATATTCCAAGAATATTCAATCTGCAGGAAGCCAATTTATTCTATAGTTGTTTTGTTGGGTTAGTTGCATTTTTTTTAAGGGTTTGGGGCTTGGTTAGTTGGTTCATTTGTTGTTTCTTTTTTTTATTAACATTTTTTCTGAAGAACAGTGGAAAGACTGAAAGTCTTCAAGGGAAAACACTTAAGTTACAGAATGATTTAGGTTGTAAGGCTACCTAGGGCAACTCTCTTCTTGAAGGAGGGCTGACTAGACATTTTAAGTGCTTTTCTGGTCAAGTTTGGAGTATCAACAAGGCTGGATGCTGCCTCAACTCTAGTCACCTCTTCTAGTGTTTGACCACTCTCATGGTAAAAAAATATATATATAAATAATTCTTAGTTCTGTTCAGAATCTATGGTGTTCCAGATAGTGTTGTTTGCCTCTTGTGCATTGTGCATCTCAAATGTCCTGTTTTCCGGTTCCTGGTCATCTTGGTTGCCTTCACTGGACTCACCCACTGTACCCACGTCTCTCTTGTGCTGAGGGGCCCAGCACTGGACCCAACATTCCTGTATAACTTCACCAGTTCTGACAGGATGATCACCTTCTTCCACCTGCTGGTGATACTGCCCAGAATGTTGTTGTCCTTGTTTGCCACAAAGGCATGTGCTGGACCATGATCACTTTATTACCTATTAGGACCTCCTAGCCATACAGACTGCTCCCCTCTCAGCTGGCACTCAGACAGAGAAGGCAGAGTTTGCTTTCTCATGCTAAAATGAGAAAATTACAGATAGGCTCAGGTGAAAGCAAAATATATTTAAAAAAAAAAGTTACTCCTTTCACATTGTCTTTAACTAGGCAATATTGAATGTGAGCTGAAAAGTAATTTTCCTTTTTGCACAATACTGTGAGATGGAAGAAAGCATCAAAACGTGTCTTCAGTGACAGCAGAACTGATACCTGACATGAATTGTCACTGAATTCACTAATATATAGATGATTTAGGAATTAATTTTTAAAGGTGCCTACTTGATACTAGAACCTATTCAGTTAATAGCATTTTCTGTGTTGTTTTTATATTTAAAAAATCTTTTATATTTCAGTAACTGAAGTAAAAAGCAGGGGAGAGAAAAGTGTTTTTAAGTAAAACTGTTTGAATAAATCTGTATTATTTATCTCTATTCTTACTATCATTTTACTGTGAAAAAGACCATAATGCTTGTACAGGCAAGGAAGACCTACACTGGGAAATATAATACCAAACAGCAATTGTTACATCATTAACATGTATCATTTATTAACCATTGCATCTTCCATAAAATAGCTGATGAAAATATTTCTATCTAAGATGGAAGAGAAGTAAATCACAGGAAATAAAAGCTAAGAGCTTTAGGAAGAACTGGACTGTCTGGAGGGTAGCATTACATGATAGCATAATCAGTTCAAAACTGTGATGCACAGTGGATCTGTGTAATTTTACATACATTTTATGTACAGACGGAACTGGTGCTATATTTAAAACTAGCCAATTGCTGGATGTTTTTATTCTGCTAATTCTGCTGTATCATGTTAGATGCTCCAATATGATGCTGGTAGTCCTCTATGCTTTAGCTGCCTTGCGTGCAGAGCACTCAAAATGTAAATGGCAACCTATTCATCTATGAAGTATTACCTTAAATGGTTTAAACTGCTACTGTTTTTTTCAGTATATTAGGTACTTTAATACTAGCTGAAAACATCTAGAATGGCATCAGGATACTATTCTTTAGGGTATGCTTCTGAAAACTTAATAAAACCTATACATTTACCCAGAGTTGTGCACTGAATATTTTTAAATGGCCCCAAATTGTCCTTATGAGGCTGTAGTTTACAGAAGCAGTGGGCATCATCAGGTTTAGCAATAGCTCACAAGAGGAACAGAAGTGCACTTGAAATGTTTGTTAACATCAAGCTGTTTGATGTTGTGGCTTGCTTATTAATGTAGATGAGAATGTTTCTTTTTTCTGTTTTCATGAGACATGCAATGTTGGAATAGAAATTTGTGAAGTATCTTTTCATTTCTGAATCAAGGAAAGAGGAGAATTATATATGTATCACTTAGAGCAGATATTTAGAGCCCTAAGATTTTCCATTCCAATTTGTAAGTATTGCCTAAATGCCTTAAGTCAAATTGGGAAAAGTATAATATTAATCTACTGAAAATGTTGAAGAAATTTTTGTGCTGTTGCCTTTCTTTTGACTTTTTAGGCTAAAACTAGTCTCCAAATTCAACAAGTCTCCAAATTCCTAAGCAGCTTCCTCCTTCAAAATGATTTGAGACACAGTGTAGAAAGAAGAGAACTAGCAGCTAAAGAACAAGAAAAAATATTAATTTTTCTAAGAAATAATTTATAATTTTCAAATGCTGAAAGTAGCCTATATACAAAGCAACTGTAACTTGCTCTGTGTTCAAGATAGATAAGATAGAAATTATTTGTGTTGTTAGATGAGAGTAGTGGGTAATCAAATTAGCTTTAATAAAACTAATCTGTGGTCTGTGCTGAGTGACACAGTATCATACCACAAAAAGGGAGAGCACTTTCACCTACTGTTAAATTAATTACTGCATATAAAGTGAAATGAGTTTGATTTATCAGGTTTGAATATAGCCTTAGGTATTCTAATAAATATCATCACCAGCAAGGACATAAATGAACTCTTCAGGAACTTAAGTTTATCACAGTCATATAATATAGTTCTTTGATAAATGTAGTCTTCATTTAAAAAACAAACAGAATCTTTCAGAAATAAGCAAAGGTGATTTGCAAACTCTGTAATGCAAATACAGGCATGCAGAACTCAGGCCATACATTAGCACTGCATACTGCATTATAGGATTTCCTGTGTCACGCAGTACAGTTGCATTTGTATATCCTCTTGCCTTAAAGTTGGATAAAAGTTGCATTTAGGTGTAAACTGTGTCAAAATTGGAAACTTTCTTACATGAATATTCATTGGTGTTGCAATAGAGACTGCTATGCTCAGGCTTTGTGCACATACTGCTGAGCGTGTGCTTTACCAATTTGACTTTGTTTTACTGGCCCAAATTTGCAAGCTGCATGAATGCTGTACTGTTTCAGATCTGAAGTTAAATTTCTGGATTTACCAACCTGGCCAATTGTGGTTTACAGTGGAAGGAAGAACCTGAAGTGGTCAGTACAGAATCAATTTCCACACCATTGCTGTAACGGGACATAGGGATTATATACAGATGACCCACACTTCACTTTGCCTCTGTGCTTCCTTGTGCTTCCTTGTGTGGCTGCCTTCCTGTTCAACATTTTATTTAGGTTCTATCAGCAGCTTTTTGGAGTCCTTGAGGGATACTTAGCTCTCTATTTCAACTGGGTGCACTCTATTGACTGTAAATAAATTCAAAGCATTTAAATTTGCCTGTTTTACAATGAGAATGCAAGTTGGTTGTGAGGACTAGTTATGTATCTTAAATTAATGTTTTAGCTTATTGCAACCTTCCCTTGGAGGAAGACTCTTGAAAATAATCATCTGGACTAGATTTGAACTAAACTGGCTAAGACAATTCTGCACATTCTTCAGTAATTTCTGAACTCACCCAGTCTTCTTTTAAATTGTTCTGAAATCTTAATGCACATAAAAACAGTGCTGTCTGGAAGCATTTAAACTACTGCATGTTGTGTACTGTATGTGTTTGCGTTCAGCATGGTGTTTCACAAAGCCTTCCTACAAGACTACAGTCTTATGTTGCCTAACACTACTTTTGGGATAAGAACATTGTGTGGCCTGAGAATTCTCTTCAAGTCCACTTACACCTTCCTCTCCTTCCTGTGTACGCTACAGGTGGTAGATTTTCTGTCATCAACAGCAGATGCTGATTCAAACAAACACATCAGAATTGGTATAATTGTACAAGTGAGTTCTGCCCTAGGGTTACAAATGATTTGGGTTGTTTAAAGAAAAAAATCCTGTCATTTTGATAGACAAAATTTTATTTTTTAAAGAGAATACAGATTCTATGGAAACAGGTAAAACAAACCATGTCAACTGGAATGCCTTTCTGTACATTCTGTATAAAATTACCAAAGCTTGAGTCAATTTCCACACCATTCAGCTTTGCAACTTTCCCTACTAAATGGTGGACAATGTTAAAATTTTGTTCTCCGATGGATGTGATCAAACAGCATTCTTCAGAATTTGGCAACTCATTAAACCACTCATTCTAGAAAAAGAAATGTTTTAAGGATATTTATTTCATCCAGTTATTTTACCATACACATGTTTGTATTCTGCAGAGCTTTGCTCTCAGCTCACTTAAAGCTCCATGTAGCCTTTTGGATAATATCCAAATATAAGATGTGTTAGTGTTTAGAAAGGTTTTATTTAGAATTTAGAGTTTATTTATAATAATACTTAAAATTTGCAGATGTTATTCTGTATATATTTGCCAAGAAGAGACATACTTCACCATTTAAAAAGGGAAAAAAAAAATTCCAAGATACCACTTGCGTCTGGTAAATTGTAGCTGGTATCTTCAAGTTGAATCCAAAATTTAGAAAAGTTTTGTGCTAAGGAATGAAAGAAGCTAGTTTTTGTTCTTGATTCTAATACAGTCTGAGTAACTCCATGCCAACCAGTAGCACTGGAAGACAGCACATCAGCTGAGTCTGGAGTAACAACCACTGGACACTTACAATAAAGTATTGTGAGGCAAACTGCTTTCCTCAGAGAGCGGTCACTTGTCAAAATGAGTTTTCAAAGCAAGGTGCTACATTCAACTCAATCTTCTTCAATGGATTCCTCAAGTCCCAAATGGTATCCCTGATTATGCTATGGTGAGAAATAAATTATATTTCATAGAGAGAGTTAGCTTCTACTCTGGGATGTGGGCTCTCTACCCGTCATCTACTAGTCAACTACCTCGTTCAGTGTATTTTTCCAGCGCGCAGAGTTGAAGTATTTCAGAAAGTCACTTTCTAAGCAATTACAAAAAAAAATCTACTGCTCAGGAACTTTGCCATATACATAGAGTAAAATTTTTGTATGATAGCATAGGGACTGCAACCTGTCAGACTCCAGTGATAAATGGCAGAACTTCATTGGGCTACTATGATGGGTTTTATTCTTTCGGTTAACGCAATATATAAAAATAAAATTTAACAATACCAGTCCAGAAAAGTCTTAGTCTAAAAATATTCTAATTAAATATTAAAGATATTCATGAGGTAGTAATTATTTTCTTTGCAGTACAAACTGTTTTTACTTTCTTTTCAGGGTATTCTTAATTGAAGATCTATATAGATAAAAAATTTCTTAAAGATGCTAATGGGAAAAATTGATGCCACAGTACTGATGAAATTAATATTCTACAGTTTAGTAGGTATCTTCCTTTTTTTTGTAATGAATTGAAGCAGAATAGATCAAAATTGTTAAGATTCTCAATGTATATATTCCAATACAAGAAAACAATGATGATCTTAATTAAGATAACATTGCTTGTAGCTCTAGCAGTTTTATAAAGTTATTGGTAAGAATCGTATAAAGTAATAAGTCACAATGTGAATCCCTGTATTGCAGTAGCTGAGCTTTTTGAAGACTCTTTTGTACCATTTTGCTAATGCTCTGGTTTCATTTTAGACAAGAAAATCAGGATACCTGAGTTATTCCTTTCTCTCATGCTTATATCTTTTTAAGTAATTCTATCAAATCTTCACATTTACATTGGCAATTACTGAAGATATACATTTGGAATATTTTTAACAGAATACTGATAACAGCTAAGAATGAGGCAATGTTTGATATTTTCCATGGATAAACTTCAGAAGTAAATCTATTGAGTGGATCTAGTTAAACCTTATGCACCTAAATTGATTTTTGGAATTAGACTGGTATAAAATTTTGTGAGAGGAGATTAACAGCCAGAATCCCAGATTACTGAGGGGGAAGAAAAAAATTAAGTGAAAAGGAGCTGTACATGTTAAAAAAAAAAAGTTCAGAAAGAAAAGTTAGCACAATTGCAACCAGATTAAAATATCAGGTAGTTTTAGTATCTGTCATCTCCACACAATTATTCCACAATTGATTCCTGTCTTTCAGCTATGAAAAAAGTTTACACTGAAAAAGAAAAACATGTTGCTAAGAAATATTTTAGGTGAGAAAATTTCTGCTTGCTCCTGTCATGAAGTACCATTTTCTCACACTAGTTTTAGTGGAAAAGTTAGATAACAGAAAGAAAAAAACATTGCCTGTGCATTCGAGGCATGCACAACTACAGGTGCTTTCAGACCCTGAAATTCACTGAATCCTTGTGTGATCATTCAATCTTCAAACAGTCTCTTCTTGCTAGTTTGAGAATGAAAAATGAAACAAGTGATTACACGGTTCTATTTTAAAAAGCTTGTCCAGAATCCTGGCATGTTTGCACAGATTTCAGCGATTCCTAATTAGAAAAAATGGAGGCAACTCACTTCCCGTGGCATAGCAAACCACAGCCACTGAAGTCAGTACAAACTCCTTGAGCCTGCACTGTCTTACAGACTTTCAAAGAGGATCACACTGAATCACTTGCTTTTTCTTTCCTCTTGGTATTGTATTTGGAATCAGCGTCTCTAAACTGCACCAGAGCACTAACAAAATAATTGAAACAGTGTTGTCTTGTAATTACTACATATCTTCATTTTGAGCATTGCAGGCCTCCTGCTGCTCTTTAATGCAAAGAAAGTTGTATTCAATTCTATCAACTCTTGCAAAATTTTATATTGCCATGTTTTTTCATCAGCTGTTCTCATCCACAGAATGTTATATGCTGTTCAGTTGACTCCAGGAGAAGTTGTTATATATTGTATGTACCAAAAAAATCAAAGCTCAACTTTTTTTTTTTACACAAACCATCCTAAAATAAGGTTAGAGACTTAATTGGAAGAGGTCTCAGTTTCTGTTTTTTGACACGTTAGCCTCTGAGACCTCCAAACTCCAGCCTTTGTCTAGTTCCTAACCATTACAAATATCAACACATCTTGAGTGTTAGCAAACATGCCTTACTAAATATTTTCCTCTGAATTTTTACTCCTCAGTGAATGGCAAAATCTATTTTAATGCACCAATTTTCATTAACAGGCTTTACAAATATCAGCAGGATTTACAAAAGCATCACAGTGATCATCCATAAATCTCATACAGATGTATTTTTGTGTTCATGAAGGAAGCAGCTGTTTGTTGAATTTAAGATAATGAAATCTTCCTTGACATACAGACTGTGAACATCATCGTATTGGCATGCCCAATACATATCAACAATTTTTGTTGAGTTTTATAGCTTCAAGGCTTATTAGACCATTTCTCTGCAATTCCCTGAGCAATGTTTGATCCACAGATGTCGAAAAGAAAACAGACGGCAAATACACTGGAGAGTACAGAAAATCCCCTACTTTCATTGTAGGCTTAGTTATGTCCACTGAAATTGTATTCAAACAGTGAGCAGAGTAAATGGCAAGAGGAATTTGTTGAAGAATAGTTCTAAATCTTTTCAGTGTAAAAGATGTTAATGACAGATGCATCATGCTCTCTTTGGCTTGCGCAGTTCTAGCAGGAGGTTCAAATTCTCATTTGTTTTCTCACTACAAGGTAAAACTTTTTCAAAAGTTAGGTGACGTTTTCTACTAAAATGCAGGAAATGGTCTACTAATATGTGTGCATATCAGAGTACATGGTCTAGAGGTTACAGGCAAGATCAAAGTATGTACCGATTTATATCTTGAATGATCTGTGTGGCAGCTGATGTTTAGTGAATAGGCTCTGTCTGCATCTATACTTATCCTACATATTTTTGAGATAATTTTCAGGACCTAACTCATGATTGTTTTTGAAAATTTGACTTTGTCATTTTTATTTGTGCTGAATTTGCCCTTAGATGTGAATGATGTCTAATATTGCCACAGCCAGAGTTTGTCTCACTTACAGTTTCGCTTTCTGAAGTTTGCCTTGTTTATTAAGTAATTCAATATATAATAATGACCCTGCTTGATAGCCTTTTCAGCAATGTTATTCAGAGTTAAGGTTTGAAGTTTGGGCTTTCAGCAGGATTTGTGTTGTGGTTTAACCTGGCAACAGCTCAGCGCCTCGCAGCTGTTTGCTCACTTCCATCCAGGTGTCATGAGGGAGAGAACTGGAAAGGAAACTGAACTCACGAGTTAAGATTAAAAAAAAAAAACTTTCTAAGGCTAAAAATAATAATTAAAAAAAAAAAAGTGATGATAACTATGCATACTTATACATCCACAATGCAATTACTCACCACCTGCTGACTGATGCCCTGCTCACAATATAAATGCCTAACAAGCAGCCCACTGGTCACACGGTGTCTCACCACCCACTGACCAACACCCCACAGCACCTAAGCAGCTGCTGTCTCTAGCGAACTCCCCTCAACTTTATGGCCATTTGCATGATGTCACACAGTATGGAACAGCCCTTGGCCTAATTCAGACACCTGTTCTGGTTCAACTTTGCCCTGCCTACTGTTGCTGCACCATAAAGGCAGTGGCTCTTCCTGTCAAGTAACCTGGCTTGGTCCCACATGTGTCCCTGCCCCTCAGCAACAACTACGTATGGGTGTGCTATTAACACTGTCTCAGATGCAACCAGAAAGATTTGTTTTTACTAATACCAGGAATTAAGTGACATAAGGCTGTGACAAGTTTCCAGTTTATTTTTTGAGTAGAGGGAATAATGCAATATTTTACTGAGTGCTCAGAGACAGGAATAAAA
This sequence comes from Perdix hodgsoniae, assembly GCA_035772895.1. Lineage (NCBI taxonomy): Eukaryota > Metazoa > Chordata > Aves > Galliformes > Phasianidae > Perdix > Perdix hodgsoniae. The sequence goes on along the minus strand of JAPSGF010000004.1, from coordinate 14,617,250 downwards.
AACAGATCTGGTAGACGGTAGGCTTTTTTTTTTTACTTATTAGCACTAAAAGAGTATTACTGGGCAAAATCTTGTTTAGTCCAAATCACAGTATACGACTTAATTGTGAAGAGATGTTTTGAGGGCAGTGGAAATTTCTAAATGTTGTGGATTATTTCAGAAAACCAACTAGGTATAAATTCTGGGATGTAAGATAGCAAGATGTTGTGAAGTTTATTTACATACCTAATTATAAGTATTTCAGTGTGTGATTATATTTACTTTGCACTTGTGTTTTTAACCTGTAAAGTTTTGGGCTACTGCACTCTGTGTAAGCAAACAAAGCTGTCTTTAGAAGAATTAGAATATTCTAATCACAGAGACTAGTTTTGATCTTTGCTTAGCTCCTCCTGTTCCATTTTAACACCTAGTAGATGCATGACAAATAACTGGTTCCTGCCAGCCAGCTAATGCCTTTCCTTTTAGGGAATACATATTTCATACTATGTCTGCACTTTGTAAAATATTTTTAGTTCATCACGACTCTTCTGAAGGTATCGCAAATAATAAAATAAAGAATGTCGGTAAGTTCTATTCATTCATGCTGCTGCTCTGATAAGAGACTAGAGGTTAAGAATTTTCCATGGCAACTAGAATGAATTAAAGGTCTTCTAAGAATATGTGATAGTTTTATTTTTGTCATTCAGGAATAAGTTGATGTCTTAAAGCAAAGTTGCTCCAGAGATACTAATTCTTCAACTTTTTATGTAAGGTTAAAAGGCTGGTGTACTACTGAGGAGTTCTTACAGCCCGGAGTACAGAAATAAAAATAGTCTTCTGGCTTGAATGTTGGGGGAAAAAGCTCATTTGCAAGAAACAATAGGCAGGCACTAGACTAGCAGCTTTGCTGCAGAGAGGCACAGAGAAAGGAAAAGTTTATTGTGTATGAAAGCTTGTGGCCATATGTAAATATTTGAATTTCTGAAAAATTTGGTTTGTTTATCCAAAAGTTCATGGTTGCTTTAATCATCTTCAAATGTCTGATGTTAGTTGTGATGATTCATATAATTGAAAGATACATATTTACTCACAGAGCACGTTAATTGCTGGATCATGCTGCTGTGCGGATGTAGAATCACAGAATCACAAAAATATTTATAGTCCTTCTTGCCATCTGTTACGTGGATATGCTCAGGAAGGGTAGTCATTGAGTTTTTTTTAATGTACCGAAATTCTGCATATAATTAAGAACTTGAACTTAAAAAAAGAAAATCAGCTGTGCTGCAGAATAATCACAGATCAATTGATATGTCAGTCATGCCATTATCTGAAACCTCTCTGGACAGAACTACTTTTGCTTGAAGTAGTACAAAAAGGAAAAATAGGTGAAACTGAAAAATACTTTTTCTGAAGGAAAGGAAATTTGGACACAGCATTTCAGCTACAGAATGGCTTTTGTCTTGGTAAGCCTAATTAAATAGTTACATTTTAAATTTTTATGATAATTTTAATTATTAATGTCATCAACACACTGAAAAAAATATAGGTTAGGTGTGGGGAGAATTTGACTCTGCAAAGACACTACTTAAAAGCAATTTTTTTGCATGACTGAGCACATGTGCACAAGATAGTCACACTTTACAATGAGGTTACACATAAATAATTTATAAAGAGTTGGTAAATACTGTAGGCTATTACAGAGTCCGCAAAATCCATAGTTTTGTTATAACTATGTATAGTACCCTCAAGTAATGTTCAACCAAGTATAATTTATGAAAGTCATGTCTGTAGTATTATTTATGATGTATATTAATCATTCATTAATCCTTTATGAACTATTCATAAATGCAATCTTAGTGGAAAGCATGGCTGAATCTCTTGCACTAGCTCCCTTGTATCAGCTGCACGAGACTTGAAGGTTGCAGGCTTCTTTGCCCTTTTATTTAACAAGCTGAGAAGTCTTTAGACAAGGCAACACATAGCAGCTGTTTCTGTACAGATTTCTATACAGAGTTAAAAGATTAAGACAAGCTTTGTAGAGAAGCAATGCTTTTAATCAGCTGTACAGAATCTTTTTCTGATCCTTCTCCAATATTCCGACAGAGTTGCCAGAATTCTGCTTTGCAGAGTCCATGTGAAAAAAGCTGCATATGATCTACATATAGTGAAGTCTCAGATATTGAGGACTCTTGTACAGTTTGGTAGATTGCACCAGCAAGACATGGGCCAAATGAGCACAGGAGGGTTGCTGTGAAATGTGCATGTCCATCAGTCCCCATGGTTTCCCATAGGATAATAATCAATGTAAAATGACTGTATGGTACAGGTTAGTATAATGTTTGGGAGCAGATCCTTGCTTGCAGGATTGTTCTTCTGCTTCAGAAAAATTCTGCCTGTCAAGGTGCAACTACTTGTGTTTCTTGCTGGCAAGCTCAGCTGATTTTCATGTGAAGGTATGATTTTATTTTGTTTTTTTCCTTCTTTAAGTGTGCTGTGAAATCTCTAGCTGGGACATTTAATACCAGAGTACTATCCCAAAGCATTAATTCTTCCCATGTTGTTTTGTAGGAAACAGATCTCATTCTGACATTTAATATCTCAATGCATCGTTCATGGTGGATGGAGAATGGACCAGGCTGCACCGTGACCTCAGTAACACCAGCCCCAGACTGGGCTCCAGAGGATCACCGTTATATCACTGTCTCGGGGTGTTTTCTTGAGTATCAGTACATAGAAGTGGCTCACAGTTCTCTTCAGATCTTCCTTGCAGTAAGTATACAATAGATACTCTCAATCCTGTTGCCCTTTTTAGCCTTCTTCTTGGTGAATCTTACTATCAGAAAAGTAGAGCATTGTGGCCTTTATTTACAAAACCTGTCTCTAAATTTTGGCATTTTTAATATATAATTAATATATACATATATGTGGAGATAAACATATATGTAACTGCAAATAAAACTGTTGCTGTGCATGTAAATTATGTCCAGTGCCTGGGTACGTGACTCCTACCACATAAACTTCTCCTTAAGAGATTCCAATATTTTGTCCAAGGAGGGGCCATACGGGCAAAAGAGAGAGGATATTTGTTCATCCTGATCCTGAAGTTAATGTAAATCATTGGAACAGTTGCCAACATCCAATATGGCCACCAGACAATCAAAAAGTGAACAACTTCCCTATCTGTCTTTTCCTTAGTCTAGGTGTAAATGGCCAGCAACAGGTGAGTTCAGGCAAATATATGTGTCAGTATATCTCTGTGTGGGTTCCATGTGTGAAGCTTGGTGACAGACTCACCTGAAGGTCCATCTACCTCCCAGGTCTCCTCCATACACCTCAGCTGGTCTCACTATAGGAAAACATAAGGACCCTGACCAAGCAGTTAGTAAGGCAGGCACTGGGCAAATCTGAAAGATAAAATCAGTTTCTTGCCTAGATAGATCACATTGTCAATTATGACAAGTTACAGCTGATACAAAAAAGTACAAAAAAAAAATCAAAGTGAATAAGTAAATTAAAAGAGCTTTACAACATTTACAAGCAATTGTTATTAACTCAATCATAACTCAGAAAAAGATATCTGGTCCTTTTTTTATTTTATTCTGGGTTTGGATTTTTGGCTTTTTTGGTCTGTAATGAATGATGAACAAAAAACTCAAGGAATACATAGTTTAAGCTTGATTCTTTTCTTTGTACAACATGGTTGTTTGTGTGTCTCTGCCTAAAAAGAAATGTGTTTCTAGATAAGAAAGTCTTTACAAAGCAAGAGAATGGCACAGAATAACAAACCATCGGTAATCTGGTAGCTGCGGGCAGCTACAACTATTTCTATATTTCCATTCATGGTACGCAAACATAATTATCATAGATAAAGAGCAACTCAGTAATAGTACGGGCCAGTTTTCCAGATGTGGTTCTTTAAACTTTGGTGTTTATATATTTTCACATTTCTGATAGTGGGCATGTGGTTCTTTTTCTAATAGAAGCACTAGCATAATGTCACAATTATAAAAATGTGTTGAGAAAGAGAGGAATTGCTTGCTGGCTCAGTAACATATAACACAAAGTTGGAACAAAACATATTTCTTTGTTTTCCGTAAACTAGCTTTCAACAAACCCAAACCTTGCACCAGATTTATCTCCCTTTAGTAGAATGAAATTAATCTTTCCTTTCAATTTCCTTTTATGGGCACTTAAGTGCATCTTGCACTTTAACTGTAAATCTATAAATTGCTACCTACAAATTGGTTACTTGCTTTCTATTTGTGAGTTCATGACAGTGATCAAGCTAATGTTGATCTTGGCTTTTTCACAGACTGGTGGCACTGCAGTATTTTTTTAAGGATGTTTTCTACTGTCTATAGACAAAAAGTTACAAAGAAATTCATCTCCACTGAGGCCCATTTACATCAGACTTTGAAAACATTATGCTGCTTATATTTTGTACAGCTTGCTGGTAAGCTTGTATGGAAGCTGGGTGCCAAAGGTTAGGCTCCACATAGATGTGGTGTTTGCTATGGAATGCTTAGTAGAAGGAATATGAGAGCTAAAATAAAAGCTATAATGTCCCCACTATTTATACTTCCTAAAAAGAAAAACTTAAATTAGACTGCAGAATATTTTAAGAATTGCAGACAGACTCTCCTGAGAGGTGCAGATTTATTGTCTACTAGTCACTTTATCTCCCCAGATATCTCCCTGAAAACAAAAACCACCAGGTCATAAATGATCCAAATGCTACTGCTAATTTTGTGCAAGTAGGCACTGATTTTAAGTTTTCTAAGGGTGGAATTTTGTAGAACTTTCTTTGATTTTACTGCCTAAAAAAAATATATTAAGACAACTAGAAGGTTAAATGGTCCCAAATTTCAGAAGAATCATCAGCATGCAGAGTGGTATTGTTCACTGCATAATACCTGGCTTAAAGAGAGCCAGAAATGATGGTGCACAGATGATTTGCTTCTGCAGAGTGGGTTTTGCTCCGGATAAATAAATGACTGGATAAAATTCCTACTTCAGCCCACATTGCAGAAGTAATAGAAAATTGTGGCTGGTGGTCTCTATGCTTTGACTAATTGAACATTTGTTGCTTAGAGAAGCTTCAAATTTGGGAAAAATATTTGAGAATTAATATGTGCAAGGAAATGCTCTGATAAAACAAGACTTCTGATTTGGTTATTTAGCATTTATGTATGCAAAGGCAAGGTTGTGGAACAATCCACAATGATAATGGGGGCTGCAAAGCAGCCACAACCTCTCCTTTGTCTCATACCAAACAGCACTTTATCTGATGGTTCTGGCGGGAGACTACAGCCTTTACAGAGCTGCATCAACCAATCCTTGCATCAGAAAAAAATAATGCACAGTTATATTTGTCTTGCAGCCATTCCCATTTCAGCACATTATATCTTTCTCAGCCATTAACTGATTCATCTTTGTAGAATTGATTTATTTCTTTAATTACACTGATTTTCATTCCACTAATGTAATGTTTTCATGGGAGTTTTCTGAAACAGTTCACCACCAAAGTATCAGTGCCACACACCATGCTTGTAGTTTACCCTTTTGTGCTCCACAGTAATACCTCCCATATGGTTCTTTTGAGACTGAGCTGAGCTCGGTGCTATCACTTTGTTTGTGTCTTATCTTCTTTCAGTAAGTTAAAGAGTGTGGCTTAGAGTGAGAAATGGAGAAAGTGGAGAATGACAATCTGTGGAGTGTGGCTTTGCAGCCTGCAGTGATGCAAAATATGTAAACATACTTTTAGGGTACCACTTGCAGCAGGCAGCTGTTTTGAACTGAACAGAACTGCTAAGGGTAGGATTTCAGTTCAGTTCTGTGTGAAACCCAGAGGTCTGGGAAAAGCTGTGGGGACAGTATTTCTATTGAATGATTCTTGTCCTCCCCAATTCTTAGTGAATGCTATAGATGCATTTGAGAAGGTAATGGCTTCACATCTGAGGTGTCACTGAATTTTGCTAACAGTACTTTTTAATCAGCAGTGCTGAGATATGGGCAAAAAGTATATCACTTCAGCTATGGCTAACCAATTTGCCTTGCTGCACAAACCTATTTGTCCCTGCAGCCTGTGCTCATGTACTAGGCCAAGTCCTCTCCTTTACTTGTCTCTCCCAGGAATACTTCATTTGCAAAGCTGTGACATTTGAGTACTTGGACCGTTTGAAGTTCTCTGTGAAGACCACAGCTTGTCCTATATGCCTATGTATTACCAAAATTAATTGGTCTGCTGATGGCATGACTTGTATACTCATATTTTTCATATTTTTAAGTGTCCTTATGGCTTTAATGGATATTGATTCTCAATGCTTACATCAGAAGCTATTTCATTTTCAGAACTCCTGGTTATCTAGGATAGATAAATTACTAATCTCTGGAGATGACTTTTCCAGGTAAAGAGGAGGCCAGTAGTACTAATGGAGATTTGATTTGGTACTGTTCTGTGAAATTTGAGTTGCATTCTGCATACTGTGTATGTAGTGAAGACTAAATGAAAGTTCACACCAATCCTCAGGCAATTGGAGAAAAGCAGGAGAATAACCATGGGAAGGCAGTGCTTGGGGACGTACAGTGAAGACTGTATACCCCTGCTAACCTTTGCATGTAATGTCAGTGCTTAAAGAGGGCATGAGCTTTATGTATTAATAGAAAATGCACTTTTTTATATATTGTGGCCAAGAAAAGGTCTCAAGCTCACAGTCTCACGGGTACTCACATGCATCAATGTCTAATTCTAGCTACAGATCCAGTGTATAGTTTTCTTCACTTGGGCTTTTTATTGAACTCATCTTAGTACAGCAAATGGAAATAATTTCAGTTCAGACCCTAAGCTGTGCTTCAGATCAATTGATTCTGTTTCCAAGCCTACCATAATGTCCTTGAGAAAGTCATTTCTTCTTTCTTTCTCTTCCCAAGTGCTGCAGTGAGAAAAGCATTCTTAAATTGTCCATGTTCAGTTTATAAGACTGTAATGTTTGCGTAGATAGGGATCCACTGCATCTCTCAAAAAAAACCTCTGAATGTGAATGATATCCAGTATACTAAGGCTTACTACAGTAAGTTTTGTGGTACAAAAGAAATGCAATAATGGTTATTGCATTTCATAAAGAAGCAGAGCTTCTGTAGCTTCTCTACATCTTCCTTTTGCCTGTGTTCAGTGCTTTATGTATGACCTGCCCCCACTTCCACAAGGCTGTTTTTAAAAGTAGGCATTAAAATCCATTTGTAGATCAAAACTCTCAAAATATGCAAATAAAAGATCAGCCATCAGCCATGGTGATAAGTTGCACAGAATTATATATGTTTGCCATCACAGGATTTAAAGAATTTATTATGCTTGTCTTTCACTCCTCACTTACCCACTCACAAGTCTATTGATTTGAGTGGAACTAAGTGACTAATCTTTGAGAATAAGACTAATGTGAAGGAATCACCTCAGCCAATTTGATTTTTGTGAAGGCTGCTCTGAAGCAATGCCTCCTATTTCATTGTTTGCCCATGATGTCATAACCAATATGGTTGACCTTCCTGCCAATATTCCATTACATTTTGTTCCCATGTGGCAGACTGAAGCAGAGGGCCAGTCTGACAAAATGATGTCTAAGTGTGTATGAAGCAAAGGCATGCCGTTGAATATCTTCATGTGGAAAAAATGGCAACCACTGATGTTCACTGACACTTCTTGAATGTGTATGGAGACCAAATAGTGGATGTGAGCACAGTGAGGCAGTAAGTGATGTCTTTCAGCAGTGGAGACAGCTACAGTGGGTTACCTCGACTGGTGCAGATTTTTACAAGCATGTTGTGCAGGCTTTTGCATGTATAGATGATGAAAATGCATAGCTAATGGTGGCACCTATGTAAAGGACTGGTATTTTGTAACTGAAAATTTACTTTATCAAATGGTGTTATTGTGCTCTTTGTATTTGTTGTTTCTGTAGAAATAAATAGGAGGCATTACTTTCAGAGCAACCAGCGTAGTAATACAGACACTGTAAAGATGAAGTGTGCAACATTATTCCAGTTAAATTAGTGGGGGACAAGCATTTCTTACATACTGTATCTATATTATTGATAATAACTTACATGCCAAATAAATAAAACCTTAAGTAAACAGTTAAATAACAGTATTGACCATATTCATAGTGGTCTTTTTCACTCACTTTTATGTGCTGTACATTAGTCTTAATTCCTTTCTGTTCCTTCCTGAGCATATGCTTTATGCAATCATTCAAATTATTATTTCATGCTTTAAAATTTGTAATATGTAATTAACCATCCAAACTAGTTACAGTAAATGTATACTGTTTGGTATTCTGAAAAGTCTGTGTTGTAATACCTTCCAAGCTACAATGCTGTCATATTGATTTAAAGCATCATGAAATATAACGGTGCTATTAAGAGGCAATAATAAAGCCAAACAGGGCACCAACTTCAAAATCTTTGCTTTGTTGTAGACTTACAGTACAACCTTTGGCAGGGTGCTTAACTTGTAATACAAAAAAAAATTGTCACATAAACAATAGTTCCTAAATACCTCAGAAAGATGTTGACAGGATAATTCCATTAAAACACTGCAAAGTAATCAAGTATTACATTAAAGTGGTCTTAAAGAACAAAGAAGCGAACTGTCTCTGCTTAATTAATGATTAATTACTGATTAATACTAATTAGAATGAGGTAGTCTCAAAAACATTAATGTTAGCATAGCACAGCTGACATTATAGTCTCATGTCCTTGTGGAGAGATGGAAGTAGACTTACTGGGTGAGTGATGAGGAGAGTGTGTAGAGCAGCAGAAGTTAGAGAAATGGTGCACTTATACGTTACAGTGTTTAGAGCAGAAAAGGAAAACAAGAGTTCTGTAGGGAAAAGTATATTCTCTTTTTTTGTAGGGAAGAGAAATATATTGATAAGACCGGAGCAGAGTGAAAGACCTAAAGTTCCACTAGAGACTCCAGCAAATGACAGAGCAGGACTAAAAAGTGTGCAATGAGTGTAAATCATATATATAAGCACATATTTCATCAGGACAGACTGTATGACAGGAGTAGAGCAAAAGAGTGAAATAGGGGAGAAGAGGGAGGGAGTCCCAGAATTGTGTGAAAAATAAAAGTAGTTATACCATTAGGATTGAGGCAAAGACCAGAATGGTGTTTCTCTGAGTCCCAAAATACTCATGAGTGAAAACAAAGAAAAAATTAGTTGACCCTGGATACTCCAGCTTGAAATGCTGAAAAGTAGATGTCTGGGTCCTTTTGTCAGAGATACGAAGGCTCAGGGCCAGGGATCATCTGAGAGCTTATACTGTGTAAAGGGTCTTCAAATGAGTTCAGATGGATAACATTCATCTTTTAGGAAGTGCCACAGCTTGATATAGGCTTTGGGTTTTAATAATTACCCAGCACATCCCATTTTTGTGCTCCGAATATGCATAATGAGATATGCATAATATGAATGTGTCAGATATGCTTAGCAGTAAATTGACTTTGGATTCTTAATTTCCCAATCCTCAGTTCCTTTGTGTTGATCATGAGCAACATATATTAAATCTTTTTGTAGTAAAAACCCGATGCCTTTTTTCCTTTCTATGCAACACAAAACTCTTTGTTCTGGAAGTATATCTTGCATGCAAAAGCTCTCACTCAGATTTACTCTTGCTCGTTTTCTTCCCCTGCTGCCCTTTTGACCTCCTCTGCATATACATACTCATGCACACACCTTGCACATTGGTTGCTTTCTCCTTTGCTAGAATAGTGGTGTGCATATTTATAAGTGAGAAAGGGGATGAGTTCATGTGATCAAATTTTGATTCTTTGAACTTAATGGGAAAAAATAACATTAATTAAAGTGGAGTTCCTTTCTAGGGCAACAGAGATTGAAGTAAAATTGATTCTTAATGATACAAATTTGTATTTTAAGAAAGACTTTTCTCACAGCAAGTTTGGGCAAAATCGGTACAATGGGTATGAATTGTTGTAAAGTGCTAATTTAATAATATTGTTGTGCCATGTTAGCAGAGAAGCAACATCAGGTTCAGGCATCTTTGACATCAGAGTAGAGTATATTTGCTGTTTCTCTGTTTGACAATAATGTTAGTGTATGCCATTAGTTTCGAAGGATGACTGTAAGAGTTATCTTTATGCTTACACATGTTCTCTGTGGTTACTTCGATCATATTTTACCTGCATTTATTTAGCAATACTTGCAGAAAACAGAATTGTACACATCAAAGCATAAACTGTTTTTTAATGAGCACAGAGCTCTTTGTAAGTAAAATTGTACCTTTCATTTCCCTAGAAGCTTCCCTTCGTTTAATGAACTGGGCTCATACACAGCTAAGTTGCATGATAACTTTCTGAAAATAAATTTGCTCCAACTCAGTGGAGAGATGTCAGCTTTAAATAGAGCTACAAGGCCAGTGCACATAGGATTTTCTCTGAGAGGTTCATTTCCCTGATGGATTGAAAGGCGCCAGTACCAGCATGAGCTGAGACTGGAAGAAGCAGTTCTAACTCTCACAGATCCTCTTACACAAGCAAAGGCAAATGGTGAATGTGATTTGGGCAGGAACAGACTTGTGATTATCAAGAGCTGAACATTAGAGTCATTACTATGAGGCCTAGAGGGAAGTTTCCTGAGAATTTGTTTTGACCATCTCATATGTATTCCTTCACACAGGGGCCTCTGATTTGGCCTGACCCTGTAGGGATAAGTAGTCATATGATGCAGCAATGAGATTACAGTTCCCCAGGTTCAGTGCCTCATGGCTGTCTTGGGGCTATGTGATGCTGGTGTTGCTGGCTCGCTGATTTTCTTCCTTGTACAGCTGGGATTTAAATTATTCTTCAACTTCTGTACTAGCACAATTCTGCTGTGATTTTATGACACTGCTCTAGTGAAAGTGCTGCAAATAAACCACTTTCTGCTATACACAGCTCAAAAGCCTTGAATTTAGGGTCATTTCATGTAGTTTTGATTATCTTTTTTGGTTTTTGCATCTTCTAAAGACTCTGGACAAAGAGCCTTGTCCATTTTCTGTGGATATTCTATGTAAGTGAGTTTGCGCAGTAAAAAAATAATAATTACACCTGCTTTAGATGTAAGAATAATATGAAGCTGAATAATAATAATATCACAAGCTTCTGTAATCTTAATTAATTAAAAAAAAAAGAAATCCTTCAAATTCTTCAAATTAGAAACCTGTAGTCAACTGCCAGGTTCACCAACCCCTTTCCTGAGCTGACTGGGATGGCACAAATCATCAAATTCCCCCTCTGCTCTGCTCTTGTGAGGCCCCATCTGGAGTACTGTGTCCAGGTCTGGAACCCCCAATACAAGAAAGACAGAGAGCTGTTGGAGAGGGTCCAGAGGAGAGGCACAAATATGATTAGGGGACTGGAGCACCTCCCATATGAGGACTGGCTGAGGGAGCTGGACTTGTTCAGCCTGGAGAAAAGAAGGCTGCGGGGTGACCTCATTGCAGCCTTTCAGTACCTAAAGGGAGCCTAAAAAACAGGAGGAGAGTCAACTCTTTGAAAGGGTAGATAACATCAGAACATGGGGAAATGGTTTTAAGTTGAGGGGGGAACATTAAGTTGGATGTCAGGGGGAAATTCTTTATGGAGTGGTGAGGTGGTGGAACAGGCTGCCCAGAGAGGCTGTGGATTCCTCATCCCTGGAAGTGTTCAAAGCCAGATTGGATGGGGCCCTGGGCAGCCTGGTCTAGTATTAAATGTGGAAGTTGGTGGCCCTGCATGTGGCAGGGGGTTGGAGATTCGTGATCCTTGAGGTCCCTTCCAACCCTGGCCATTCTGTGATCAAATGGAACACTGGTCTTCAAATGTCTAAAAAAAATCCACAGTACGGAGTTACCCCAGCGTTTCCCTGCTCAGTATTCTAACGTTAAAATACTGCCTTGTACTCCCATTCACAAAAGTGAAAGCTCTCATTTTGTCATTTTGTTCAACGCCTCATAAAGGACATTTTCCATTCTGAAAGAAAGTAGCCTCAATTCATGAGTTAAGGTAATCTTGCCTGAATGTATGTGAAGGACTTCGGTATGGAGATATTTTCACTCCCCAAAAATGCAGAAAATACCAGTGCTTTGGCTGCCTTCCAGGCAACGGTTTCACATATCTGTTGAAATGTGTCTATTCTGTTTTATGTAGTGTGTACTTCATGTTTCACTTTTGTTTGCTGGTAGCACAGCTTTCTGAGTGCACGAAAGTATAGCTTTATCTCTGAAAATGTAAAATTACCTATTTTGCAGTTTCAGTCATGACAATCCTGGTCATAATGCCACAGTACAGAAAATGTGTTCTGTACTCCAAATTCTCCAAAGACAAATAATGTGTGCTCTATGACACAGCAACTGTAACTGAACCTGTGTCGACTACTAAATTTCTAGATTTCAATGTAATTCTAAATTTCTATAAAACAATTCAGTTGTTTTTGGTGTAACAAACTACTCCACTAAAAATATTGAGTATTCCTAGGGAAAGTAGAAATCTTAGAAGCATTTAGATGTACTTTATGAGCATGTAAAATAAGAACATTAAGTACTATTACATTATGTACTTTGTAAATTTTTTTCACTACCTCCCAGCAAAGGCTATGTAACAAGTTCATTGCATTCTAGAAAGTACCTAACTTTCTGTTGTAACCACATGCCCTAGGACCCTTGGAGTATGTACCCTAGGCAGGTCAAGAAAGCAAGATCAGAAAACTGCTCTTAATATTTTTGTTGATTGAGTTTTCTCATTGCAATCTCAGAAGTCAGGCTGACTGGGAATTTTCTAAAGAAACAGAGCTCTTGGAAAATACATCAGCCCTAAATTGTGTTGTCCTAATATGACAGTGACAATGAACTTCATCTAATGTGCAGGATGTACCTGGCTTCCTGCTAGATTTCTTAGCTAGCTCCTTGGACTCTGCGCATTCACCACATTTTTTTTGAAATAGTTAACCACCTGCTACAGTCTGTCATTCATCTGGCCCAGACAACAGCAGGGTATGGGGGCAGGGGCTGTGCAAACCAGGGAGCATCCTTACGCACAGTTTGGGTCTCCTTGCCTTGTTCTGGATTTGAAAAGAGCTTGTTTGTGTGAGCAAAAGCTATGTCGTACCTTTTGGCCTCTAGGCCAGAAGGCGGTCTCTAGGTTATTTCATTTGTTAGTACCCTCTGTACATCTACCATGCCAAGGCAATTGCATACATAAGATCTGAGGTACCTAGAGCTGCAGTAATATCAATCTTAGCCAGATCTGTAGCTAGTGTTTGAATCATGCTGTTGGGCCAGAGCATCATGTCCAGGAAAGGAACATGAATTGTAACCTAGTAACATGGAGTCAAATAGTCATTATTTGTAGAAAAATTCTCAAATTTCTACCACTCATCTAGCACATGAAAGTCTATGCAGTACAGCGAGTGTACTTCTCTGCAGACACATCCTAAGGACTTCTAGCTCTTCTGACTTCTACAGTGCTGCAGTGTAAGGAGAGAATGTTTTTCTCTATAAATTTGCTGAAGCTTTCACATGATAACAGATATTAAATTCCAGGTAATACTCATTACTGAAAAACATCATTGTTTTATCCAAGTAAAGAAAATTACTGTATCTTGAAATCAGAGATAATCTGTCTTTGCACATATGCTCAGTAAACATCAGCCAACTCACCACTTCTTTAATAGATGTTACTTTCAGCTTCGGTTGGACGGTTAGACAGCATGTCTTCACACTGCTGATGTGTTTGGGAGAGACTACCAAATGTGTTCCTTAGCAGTATCATTCAGCTAAAATGCAGTACTATTGAGAGGGCAGCTTTTCTGTTTCCTACTGCTTGAAAGTGATTGCCATAAAGCGATTCCTGTTTTCATAACCAGTAGAGCAGATTTTTTCCCCGCGCACATCATTCTTTTAATGCTAGCCTTGAGCTCTGTTATCTTAACCTCCAGTCTCTCCCAAAATGTATAAATGAAATAATTAATTCTTAGCATATACAAATAAAAAATGAAGCATTGGGAGTTTGCCTGTGCTTTATTTTTGGTTTTGGATGTCTGGGGTTTTTATGAACAGATCAGTCATGTGGGATTAGTCACAAGCTGAGGAAATAAAGAATCTGCAAAATCATAGGGGCATTTGTCTGCCAATAATGACTGTTGCCATAGATGAGAATTCAACATTGACACAGCATAATTTATATTTCCTAATATGTAGACAAAGATCAAATAGTGACATCTGGAGTCTACCCTAGAGGTTCAAGTCAATAAAATATTAATAGCTGCCATTTCCAGCAAGGACAGTGTAATAAGAGCACAGCAGCACAATCTCTGATACTTTTGCACCTATTGTTCTTCCTAATCAGTTAACTGTTTCCCTTTTCACGTTCTCCTCGTGAATATTAGGAAAACAAAATTGGGAGATAAAACTTCCTGACTCCAGCATAGGTAAATTGGTCAAAGATGTGCTCTGTTGGGAACTGGCTACACAACAGGACAGCGGGATGGATCCCTTGGGGCTCCTCAGCAGGCAGCTCCCACTAAAGCTGGAGGCAGGTGGCCTGAATGCTTACTGCTTGCCTGTAATGAAAACCAGATACAGAATTGAGAAGTATATTAACCAGTCCCATCTTAAGTGCTTCCCATTTTACTAGAAGATTTAGGCTTTCCTTTGCAAGTGAATTCAGTGTATTCAGTCACAATAAGCAAAGAAAAAGCATGGTAGAGGACTTTCAAGGCTTGTTTCTGACAACACTGTTCTTCCCATTCCTCTCATTCAGTGAGTTAGTATTAATAGTCACTTATGCATGAGATGAAATAATGAGGTTTAATGAATCTCTAAAGATCAGTTACTTCATAAAAGCAAATGCCACACTTTTATCTGTTAAAGGCCTCTAAGTCCAACACCAGCAGCAGAGGGAATTTTATTTTAAAGCAAATTGCACCCAGTTTCAGTAAATTATCATAGAATCATTACTCGACTTTTATCCAGTCAATGTTATGCTTCCCCAGTGAATTGGTTTATTGTCAGTATGTCTGCTTCAAAACATGTCTTTCCTGGAAAGCATTTCATCATTCCGCTTCTGCTGCTGGAGGCAGGCAACAGCTTGAAGCTAGCAGCTGCTCTTGAACAAGGCAGGTAGAGATGCAGGAAGGCTGCTGAATCCATAACAATAAGCACATCATGACATAATTACTGTAAATCTCCAGTGGTCTGTACACACAGAATGCCATATGGTTTGGGCAGAGGAAGTGTGCGTTAGTAAAACTATAGTATAAGCATAAGCATTTTCCATAGAAATGCTGATAGCTTGAAATTGATTTTTTTTTTAACTAGAAAATTAGCATTGACATAACAGAGGACAGTGCTTGAATGGTCAGCGAGTTAGAATGGGGGATCTAATTAATATCCTGAAGGATAAGAGCATGTAATAGGAGAGTTTGGGGGATTTTCCAGTTGCAATTGTGCATAATCAAATAGACGGTACATTCGTTTAACTTTTCTTTGATACAGTCTTCATTCACAACAGTGTGTAATAGCTGTTCTGTTTTCTAAATGTCTTCATCTGACTTTGAACAGGTTAATAGGATTTACTGCTTCTGTAGCTCACATATACAAGATAGATTGTCTATATGAACAATACTCTGTGGTCTGTCAGGGAATAATAGACTACTTTCACCATCTCTGCTTTTAGGAAGTGATTTAGTTTCCATAGATTCAGATACAAATAGGAGGAGAGGCTTGGTATTCTGTGCAAGTCTTGCATAGCTTGCGCTGCTAAATAGCGACTTGGCATTTGCTATATCAGCTGGTGGTGCTCAACTCATTTTCAGATGGCAGCCTCCTGATTTTCTATTAGATGTCCGCAGAAATTTTGCTGTGGCTAGATACCAACGTACAGAATGGATAAACCCAGATATATTTCAAAGATTGCAGTGAACTCTTGCATACGTTTTCTGCTACACACTGCATGAGTTAATCTCATCTCTAAAAACATTAATGTCCTAAATCTTTGTTTTGTGCTCTGCCTGAACCTGCACTTTAGGTTTCAGTGGCTTTGTATATTGCAAAGACATTGCTAACATCACCATCTGTCAAAAGAAAACAATTTTTTTCCTTTTTCTTTCTTCTCTGCTGCAACGATCAGAATATAACAGTGCTGAAAATTTTACAGCAATGTAAACTTCATGAACTAAACATATTATCATTTTCTAAAGCACCACGTCCTTTCACAGCCTTCTGCACATTTACAGTGTTATAATTTGTGGCGCTTTGACGGATGGAAAGAGGCTAGTGTCATTAAAATTATTATACTTGTTTTATGTAAAATATTGGTAAGCAGTATTTATTGCTTTTTCAGTATTTTGAAGGTTTGAAACAGTACTGCAGCCATAAGATTCACAGTGACTATGAAAGCCTAAAAATTACCTGAAATAATTGACATCTAATCCTACCACTTTGAAAAATCAGAGATGACGAAGATCCCATTACAACACGTTGTGTTCTTAGTCCAAAAATGGTCATTCTGAGAAGCTGTTCAGCCTTCTTGAACTTATTCATTTTAGCAATGACAATCTATAAGAATACAGGCAAGAGAAGTAACAAGTTAATTGTTTACAAAGTCATATGAAGGTATCATTCTTTTACACCCTTACTGGTAGTCACCTCAGGTGGTGGTCGAAATGTGAAATCTCAACTTGCATACATAAAAACATTAGGGTACTTTCAGTGAAAAAATGAATCCCATCTACTTCCAAACAACGGTCAGCCACAGGTGACAGCTACCATTAGTGGACTGAAGTAATGCCCAGCATCTGAGCATTGTTTAGTCCAGGGAGCTTAATCTTAAAACCATCTCTGAAACTTTGCAGTGAACTTGGCAAAGGTGCCTTCTTGAACCTTAACACACTTAAGAGCAAGAGGTTGTATTTGACCATAGCTCTTTATAGAGCTCCTACTCAAAGCTTCCTGCTTTGAGTAGGTCTCAGAGGGAATCTTGAAGAGAGAGTGAGAAGTGATTATACCATTAACTTCCTCATGGATTGATTCTGTGGAATTTTTGTTACTTTTTTTTTTACCACTGCATAGATTATTGAGAAGAGTCATAATTCTATCTCTAAATTCAAGTATTTGAACAAAACTTAATTGAAATTAAAAACAATTTTCCAAAGACTTTCAGAAGTTTTATTCTGTCCCAAATAGACTGTTAGCCAGGAAACTAAAAGTGGTGTTTTGAGCCTCTGAAAAAATGCTAGTATCCAGAAAGATATAATTGCCACCTAAGACCTTTCAGCATCTAATATAGAGTAGGTTAATGTTTTGTTTCTTCTAAGTGCTGGCTTGGGAGCTAAATTGTTGTGCATTAACTGAGTCTTAATTCCTGTTTTGTACATATGAACACAGAGGTTAATTGAGACTGAAAAGTTAACTCTTTTTACGATTTTTAATATCCTAGAAAGGTATACAAGAATCATCATTGTGTTCCATTATCTATAACTCCCTTCAAAAATCCATTGCACTGAAAATTTACAAAATAAGTTTTATGAGTCTGCTTGATTATTTGTGAAAAAGAAATTATACCAACTTTAGATTCTATCACTGTTCTATACACAACAGTTACACAAATTGATGTTGAAATTCCTAATCAAATGTTTTTCAAAATGTCTCAGAAACTGAAGCTTCACATGAAAATCCTACTGCAAAAGGTAGACATCAGAGTGGTTAAACCATTCAAAGTTTCTCTGCATGACTAGCCTACTGAAATATGAAAGCTTTACATTAGCTTAGTTAGCGTTTTCTAAGAAAAAAGACTTTTCTACTTTAAAAAAAGACTTTTTCTACTTTAAAAACTACTTCTGATGTTGTTCGTTTCAGTTACTGCATGATTGTTGATGACATTTTTATTTGATTTTACTAGGTAGAACTGTTGACTCTTACTTTGATCACTTATGAAATGTCATTTAAGGTGAAATCAGAAAATAAGTAAATATCACATAGCAACAGATTGTAGAACTGCCACAATATAATACAGATTTTTACATGTTTAACATAGCTTGTTTACACGTGAGATGTCATCTATTAAATATTAGCTAGGTTTACATGAGTTGCCATAATGCAGTATGTCTGTTTCATTTTTTTGTACCCTTATTTATCATAAATGGCAACTGCAAAAATTGTGGTCTGTTAACGTAAACTTGGACATCATTCAGTTGACCTCCATGCACAAAGGAACTCTGGCTATGCTTTGTGATGTATAGGGCTTTTTTTTGCTGTCCTTCCTGACAAAAAATACTGTAAGAAAGCTACAGAGATAAACAGAGACTACCATGGGAATGTACCTGATAGTTGCAAGATTTGGAATGCTCATAGAGCTACATTATTTCAACTTCAGCTCCATAATAAAAAAAAAGCAAAAAACTGTGACTAAGCAAGTGATTGGAAGTGGAAAGGATGCATACAGAGAAATGGATTAAGACAGTAGAAATAGCATTTTCACTTGATTATAATATTAACAGGCTCCAGGTGATTTCCATTTTTTACAGCGTCACTCATCTCGACAAGTCCCAGCAGGCCTGGAAGTAGAGGAGATGCATCCTGCTTTTCATATGAATCCATTTCCATTGTGAGCACTTAAGAGAGTTCTTCTGTTGAAAAGCAATTAGCTTCTACAGTCTAGGGTACCATTTAGAATATCCAGGCTCACGTGTTTCATCATAAAATTGACCTTTTAAATTTTTTATGTCTGAGATTCCCTGCTAAAAGACTAAGCATTAAAAAAATACAACCCTAGAGAAAATACTGAAGGCACATGTAGAATTTATTAAAGGATGTCTGGCCCTGAAGTGCTGCAGATAGCAACTCCATCTGAATATAATAAATACAAAGTATGCAGTATTGTGTGCTTAATTTTTAAATAATTGGTGTCATTATGTAGCTTAATGATACCGATTACATAAAAAGCAGAGGAAAGCAATATGTGCTACATTTACAGACTCACATTTTTCCTGTAGTAATTGCTTTTCCAAATGTAGCCTGTTTGTTGATATCTTTGAATACCTGTATACTAATTATCCTAATGTTTCAGAGTTTGTTTTGCCTTTTAGTAAAATTTTCTACCTTAGGAGTATACTTTTTGGTAAAATTGTGCATAATTTTGATGTAAAAAATTTCAAAATCTTACATTCAGCATAGGCAAAGAAATACCTCATTTGCCCAAACAACATGAGTAAAAATACTATCAGCAGCACTGACATCTTCCCTCCACCTGTGGGAACTATTGGATTTCCATGGAGACATTAGAGAATTTCAACAGTGCAAGAGTATATGGGGCTTGAAGTACAAATAGATGTTAAGCATTAAAGACAGAAGCTGACATAATCTTAGACCAGTGCTTCGGTACTTTTGTTCTAAAATTTTGTAGTGTGTTTCATTTATAATTCCTACTCCTCAGACAGAAACTGGACGTGACAACCTTCCAACTTGGAAGTTGTTTGAGGTCAACTACGACTTGATGTGGACATCCAGTCATGATCTAGTGTTTAATATCCTTACAAAATGTTCCTTTGTTGAAGATTATTAAAGACACTTTTTTGATATTTGTTGAATAATTTTCAAGCCTCCTGTTCTTCCTTGAAGCTTTTCATAGTCTTGAATTTATGGAAATCACTGTGCCTCTGATTACCTTTAACTTCTTCCTAATTCTGCTACTCCCAGTTCGTTTTCCTACCAAACAGCAACTTTTCTTTGTTCTAAAATCCATTTTGAAACTCTTTGTTGTCTTCTTCTCATGACAAATCCTTTTTTTCAGCATTTTCCCTATGTAGTCTTTGCTGCATATATATATCATATTATTTAGATACTAAGTCCTTTTTTGCAAAGGATGCTGCTTTATCTATTTATAAAATGGTACAAAATTATTGCTCTTTACTCTGTAAAGTAATAGTGAGGGCACAATATTTGTCAGATAAATGAATTTAAAGGAATGTTTCAAATGATTAATGAATCTGCTATATCACTAGGAGACTTGCTAGTTATCTTGGAGATACTGAAAAATATAACAACCATAGCTTGCTTAGTGTTCTGGCAAAGTTTTGCTATTGTTGCAATGGCAAGAAGTCTCTGAAAATTACTTTGCCATTAATTCCTTTCCTTCACAATGCATCCTGTTGGAAGAAGTGTTCCAGATTTTGCTTTTTAATAAAATATTTAAGCTTGAATTCCCACAAGCCATTCTGTGAGGAGAAGCATGGGCAAACATGGAGAAGTGAAGTAGCCAGGAGAAGAAAGCACTATAGTTAGCAAAGTAATTTTCCTCTAAGTATGGTAGATTGCTGCTCCCTGAAGCAGAGTCCTTGATTTCAGAAAAACAATTTCTGGCAGATTGCAGAGGTTATTCCCCTTTGGTTTTCCAGCATCAGACAGGAGATGGGAATGGAGGACCCTCTCGAGGGGGCCTGATAACTTCACAGAAAAACATATGGGACCTGACAAGTTATTTCCAAGAGATGGAGTCTCTGAAGCAGGAAGGGGGGATGCCTGAATGACTATGGGAAAAGCTCCTTTTAAACTATGAGAATCAAGGCCTCTTTTGACAGGATGCAACATCCTTTCACAGGCTACCAACTCTCCTGTTTCTTATGTGACAGTCTTATCAGTCAAAGGTTTTATTAGGAGTTGTGAAATATTTGGATAGAAAAACCTGTATGGTACAAGCTGCCCTTACTTGTTTTTGACAAGAACAATTTGTTTTAATTTTTTAATTCATGCTCTTACCTTAATCTCCAGCCTCTGTTGTGTAAAAGGCTCACCTCTAAAATCATATCATCTCCTTCACCTGTGTTGTCATTTAAGTTTCTTATGAATACTGTAAAACTAAAAAGAAATTGTATTCCAAAAATACTTAAAATTTAAACAGTTCAAGTCTGCTCATGACAGCCTCTGAAATTCTAATCTCGTGTCTTGAGAACATAATTGACTGCTTGCAGAAGCCACGTGTTTTGTCTGTCAGAAAAGGGCTGTCTCAGAGGAGTCAGCTCTGTGCTTCATAGGAATATGAGCAGGTACTTTTCTTCACTAGCTGCAGGAAAGCATACAAGCTTTCAGCAATTGATGAGAATAAGGTTTTTGTTTTTGCAGAAAACAAAGAAGGCCAGATGAAAAGTGGTGATATGTAGGTCCTGATCTAGTCTTCTGAATAAAAGTGCTAAGCTACCCAGAGAGGCAGCGGAGTCTTCTTTTCTGAAGATATTCAAAACCCACTTGTATGTTCTCCTCTGCAACCATCGTAGGGAACCTGATTTAGTAGGAGATTGGTCTAGATGATATCCAGAGTCCTTTCCAACCCCTATGATTCCATTTGCAGCTTTTGGAGAATGAAAAATTCCTGCTCATCTCCAGAGAGCTGTTCAGCTCTTAGATGTTCATTCTGCTTGAACCAGAGCTGTATAAGTGTTAGGGCCATGGTTTGCGTGCAAGACAACATATGATCTCCTTGTCAATATTCAAGAAAGGACCTATCAGGAGAGATTGAGAAGAGATTGCATACACAAGGAAGGTGTGAGTGAAAATCTGCATCAGAACCAGTGCTCATTTCAAACAGCTGTCTTGGATCAGGTGCTTTCTATTATTGGATGCAAGAAGGATAGCAGTAAAAACTTGACCAGTACAGGGTGTAGGAATCTGACTACAAGCTGAGCCCAAATGGACATTTACAGCAGAAGAATAAGAACTGTGTATGCATGCTGTTACTGCATTTTTAAGTCACTTGCTGTCTCCCAGTCCTGGACTGTGGCAGAATCTGATGTGACTCCAGTGAATCAGTGCTGATACAGGTGCCTACAAGAGCTCATCTGTTGGTACAGCATTTCCAGCTCAATACTTCTTATTTTCACTGACTGTTAGGGTATTCTTGGAAAGTAACATTATCATTGTACCTTGCACAGCTGTTCCTGGGGATCCAGTCCCAACTTGGTCTTTGACCCACAAAAAAGAAGACATTATTACAGCAAGACCTAATTACATGTTGCGTAGGTTGGCAATGCATTCTTAAGTAGCTTTCCATTTTCCAAGAAATGCATCTGAAAACACTGTTTATACAGTTACCTCTTGTTGAAATATTAGGAGCAGATTTCTAGCATAATACGCCAACAGAAATACGTATGTAAATAAATCTCAGATATGCAGGAAAATAGATCTGGTATAATATAAACAGTATGTAAAGCTGGATTTTTGATGCACACTAATGTATTTTTAGCTGTGCTCCCGTTTGTGTAACAAAGAAATATATGAATATTTTCATTGAGTTTTAATTAATAGAGTCCTTTCCTATTCTTCTTTACACTTCTATTATCAATTTCTTTTAATACACTTCATTCATCATTTTTAAAAATAAGACCAATTTAGTAACATAATTTGAATCCATAATTGAATTTGCCAGCTACTCTCAGACCATACAAGTTAATGAAATAGCATAGTTTTAAACACATTTTCAGTGCGTGGGAAAAACTATATTGGTGAACAATCAGTTCATTTAAAATGGGAAACTCTTAAATCTTATTCTCAGCCAGGTTCTGTACCGATTAAACTTTCTCTCCTCACAAATAATAGAGTAGGCTTTTTCAATTGTCTTATAAAAATTGATGACAGAAGGCCACATAGAAAACGAATAAAATATAATTCCAGTTAAAAATGGGAAATGACAAATAAATGAAATATGCAAAGTGAAGTGGAAGAGAAATGTGTAATTGACCAGCACCAGAACCACACGTCAAATGCCCTCCTAGATAGGAGACAGGAAAGGAAAACCCCAGCATCAGCTCAGTGGAAACACCAAACCTTCTCATTTTTGCCAGAGTGCCATGGACTAACTGGGGACATTTGACCCAATTTAGCATTTGACAAGTCAGCATCTCTGTTTAAGTGTTCTGTCACACAGTCAATCCTTTTTTTTCCCCCACTCCCTTTCACTAAAACTAAAAAAGCCACTCAAAGTAGGCTATCAGAAAGTAACTCAAGTAAATTAGGCTGAATCAACATGTCTTCTATCAGGGTGAGTCAATATATCAGAAAGCTGACCTGTTTTAAGCCCTGATATGTTTGAATTGTTGCTTGTGTCAGATTTCAATGGATTTGTGTCAGACATTATTTCAGAAGTCTGGCAAACAATATATATGTATATGTAATGTTTGTGAGGATATGTGTGTGTCTGAAATAGAAGTAAAGAAATCATTGCTTCATCATGGAAATATAAACGGAAAACAGCCTAGAAAATTCATCCAATGCTATTATGAATGTCTCTAGAAACAGGTTTTTCCTACCCCTGGCAGTATAACTTTACCAGTAAAACCATGAGTGTTCACACAGTTACATTTTCAAAATCAAAAACTGTTTGTGAAACTGGCACAAGCTATAGCAGCAGAAAATTGATTTTATCAATCTACCTTGCACCTCTGTTAGAAATCTTTGCTTGTGCAACTGTATTGATTTTCAGTGCAGATATGTGCTTCCATTTTAATAATATTCTTTTCCTTATTTTGTTGGCATGTGGTCAGAAATATTGAGCAAATGAAACAATAAAAGCAACAACATCTTTTTCCCTTCCTCTTAGTAGAAGTATTGCTTGTTGAGAGTAAAATATATAACTCTAAGCAACACCAGAAGTCCTGCAAATTACATTTTGTGGCTACATGGTGTAATTATGAATAACTCTCTGAACGCCTTTGTTAGCACTCGCCTTTCCTGTGCAGCCCATAAAACCAATCCAGCTAATGATATGTAGGCTGTGTGGCTCCACTGTTTGTGGCTACACACAGCTTAGAAGCATTCCTGTACTTTTCCCAGTGTAACTGTCCCTGCTTCAACAGCCTGTTCATGTCCTTCCTTCTCTCCAGTTTTGCCACTAGGTCCAGATACAGCTAAGCCACCTCTTGTCTCCTTTCCTGGCTCATCCCCCACCTGGGGATGGAGAACTCCTGTGCACTAAGGAAAGCTTCCTTAAAGATCTGCCAGCTCTGCTCCTCCCCCTTGTCTTCGAGGACAGTTATCCAGTAGGTTTTGTTGACTAATTCTCTGAAGAACTGGATGTTGGTTTTCCTAAAATTTAGCATCTTGATTGTTATTGTTTGTCTGTCCCAAATCCCTCAAGAGTGTGAATTCCACCACTGTGATCACTGCAGCCCAGACAGCTTCCAATTGTGTTGTCATTATCAGTTCACTAGCATTGTTGAGTAACAGATCCAGTATTGTATTCCTCCCTGGTGGGGCTCTCTCAGTCTCCTGACTCAAGAATTTATCCTCAATACATTCCAAAAGCCACCTGAATTGTCTATAGCTTGCCATGCTACTTTTCCAGCAGTTGTCAGGGTGGTTGAAATCTCCCAGCAGGATGAGAGACTGCAATCACGTCTCCTGGAAGAATGCTTGATGCTGGAGGAAGAAGGCTTCTACAATTGGTTCCACTTGATTAGGCAGCTTGTAGTAGACACCAATCACAAGGCTCCTTTTGTTGCCTCAGTCTCTAATTCTCACCCATGTTTTTTACTTGCTTGTGGCCTTTCTTCAGGGGTAGCTCTTAATATTCTATTCCTTTCTTGATGTAGAGGGGCAATGCCTCCTCCTCTCCTTCCTGGCCTGTCCCTTCTGAACAGCTTGTAGCCATTGATATCCACACAACTGTTGTAGAAATCATCCCACCAGGTTTCAGAGATAGAAATGATGTCATGGTTTTCCAGTAGCACATGGCTTCCAGCTTCTCCTGTTTGTTTCCTAAGCTGTATGTGTTGGTATAGAGGCACTTCCAATGAAGAGCCAGCCTTGTCACCTTCTTGGAGAATAACTCCTTAATTCCTTTGAAGTATTTCCCTTGAGTTTCTCTGTTGCATTCTCCTACTGCCTCATGGTCCCTGGCTCATTGCTGTAAGATTTTAAGTGTGCTGCAGTGTTGCCAGCACATCTTAGTGCAGCAGGTCGAAGGCTCCCGCTAGCACCGTTAATCTAAACTGTGTCATTCCACACCTTATCACTAGGAGGCTGTCTATTAGCCCTCTCTCCCTTCAAAACTGGTTGAAAGCCCTGCCAATGAGTTCTCCTACGTCTTCCATAAGGACCCTGCTCACCCTTTGAGAGAAGTGAAAGGTGATTGCAAGATTTGCAAGAAATGCAGGCCATTCAGTTGTCAAAATACCTAAAGTTTGTCAGTGGTACCAGCCACAAAGCCAAGCGTTTCTAGATTGGGACCTTCTGTTCCTTTCAGTGTCTTTACCCTCTACAGGAAGCAGAGAAGAGAAGCTGACCTGTTTTTTATTTAGGTGAGAAAGCATTCTTTCATCATCTTTCATCAGCTTTGGAGCTGTACATTACCCACCTCTCTGAACATGGATGTCTTTCAGGTCTTTGATACACTTCTAATACTGGGATGCAACAACAGCAATTGCACTGTTAAACAAGTGCTGGCCAAGCCTCCCTCTATGGTGTATGCAGTTACATTCATCAACCACCTCACCTAGTTCAGCACTGACATGAAATCAGGAATGATGTGGTTGTTTTTTCAGGAGAAAACAAAATTAGTGGAACGTCATTGCAAAGTGGTGCATCACCACATTTTGACACTTCACTAATTTGAAAATGCCCCAGAACAGTTCCAAATCACTGTCCATTTAATTTGAATGCAGCTGTATGTTTTTATCCTAACTACAGTATAAGTATTAGACTTAAGGAAGAATACCTTGATCTTTGGTTCCTCTTTCATTCCCTTAAATTATTAAAATGGAGGGAAAAATGCATTGAAATTCACTTTTGTTATTTAGCAGCTGTTTAAATGTCTTTCATAATAACTGGTGTTCCCATTGTTTGTGTGTAGCCCACAACAGAAGGAGGCAGACTAGAAGATGATTTAGTTTTATTTTCCTAGCATATTTTCAGTTGTAGCATAGATTTTTCAGCAAAGATCCTAGAAATATTATACTAATTTTAGTTTTAAATAGAAAGATGGAAAAGGTCTAAGAACATCAGTTGTAATAAAAAAAGACAATTTAATTCTCTGTGGGTATCAAAGTAACTGAAATGGTACTTATAGTTTCAATTAGCAACATTTGGCTAAAGGACAAAGAAAAATTAACAAAAGTCTAGAATATACTTCTCAGACTGATTCTTTTCCTGACAGAACTATCCTTCTAAAAAGGAGTCCTACCAGACTCTAAGTTCCAAAACCCAGGGTAATTTCCAAAGTTGAGTTTGAAGATTTATTGCATTTTCATCCTTCTCTTCTGATTCCCAGACACTATCTGCTTTCAGCAATTATTACAAATGTTAAGGGTTTTGATTTGCTTTGCTGCAGCATGTGAACTCCATTTGTTTTAATTTGTAGCTTTGAAATAGCATGTCTCTTGTGCCAGATTTTCACATTGCACTGGTACTACTTACTGAGCTATAGGCTCACACCATCAGTAAGCTGTCCAGACTGCATTCTTTCTGTTTTAGTGTCAGCACCCACTTTCAGTTATGTCAAGGCAGTGAGCTAGACAGACAAATGTTATAACTTGGTTGGAAATGGTCTTCTGAATAACAACAGTTCTACATGGGATAGGATGGAAGCAGAGAATACCCCATGGAAGCAGAGAATACCCCATGGCTAAGGTAACACTATGACTCTGAGGATGAGAGCTTCATTCATTTTAGGAGAACTCATGTTGCACATTTCAGGCTATTCTTACTTATATTTGGCCACACCCTTGCTTACAGACTAGCACATGTACCCAAACAAACCAGTTTTATGACTGTCAGCTCCAACCAAATCTCCACTTGGAAATAACTAATATCAGACTGCGGATGGAATAACTATCAACATTATATCTGTGTAGGTATTAGTAAATTCCATAGAGGAACATTTCAAATGTGTTCCCTGCTCAAAATGCTGTTGCTATCCTGTTTTCCTCTGGAGAATGAAAAGATGGAAAAAAGCAAGAACAAAGAAAGTTGAGAGTAAAAGAACTATTAAAATATAGTATTTATGTGATCACATGTGAAGAAAGTTAGACATTCTTGAAAATTAAATAGAGATATTAATTTCTACCATTAATGAATACAGAGATGATTGTAGGAAAGACATCTGAAAATACAGACTTTAAAAAAGGCAATAACTCAAATACCATGGAGAGTCATAAAAATATAGTTTATGCTCACATGTAATCTTCTCTTAGATTTGCTTACACTAGACATTGAGTTACAAGCTTTGTGTTAGTATCACTCTTAGTGCCAGTTCTGACCACCCAGAGTTAATGGTTGAACTGATAAAGTATGGTAATGGTAAAGATAATTTTGCTCATCACAGCTAAATTGTTACTTACAAGATTTGCCTCCTTAGTAAGGGTTTGTGAGGCTTTACTGACCACTCCTTAAAACTATTCTACTCAGAAAATTTGCAACCTGGTTTGCTTTCTGAATAATGGAACACTCAGACACTCATAAGCATGTCATTGCAAATACGAGTATAAGGTGAAAGGCCAGAAAACCAGTCTTATCCACTGAACCAGATCTGAAATATGAGTTATAAAATAAATAACAGTCTCACAAACAGCAACACCAAACAGCTAAATGAAATCTCTGTAGAAGTAATGCAAGTTTGTATTTTAAGGTCTACAAGATAGGCCTCAATTTCTGCTTAAATGGCCACTATAACCAGCTTGATGAGATCTTTTGAGAAGAAACTCAGACTCTCAGCTCTGCACAAATTTCACAATATCTGCACTGCTAGAAAGATGTGTCTTAACTTCCAAAGAAGTGTGAGTAGGAGCCCTGCTGTGAAATTTTTTTATCATAGTTTGGAGCTAACATTTGTAACAGTAGTAAAGCAGGTGCTGGAGCTTAATAGTATGTTGCATTCTCAGTTACTATTATGTACACATATCAGCCAAGATAGCCTTCTCTATCAGCCAGTTTCATCCAATCTAGGTTAGCAGTCAAGAGACAATGATGTGTCATCTTGTCACTGTTAAAAATAATTCTGTGAAACTTAGAATATCACAGTTTGTCAAGTATACTTAATTGAGCTAAAGTAGCTCAGCCACTGATCAAATCCCTGTGGTATCATAGTGGCATAATAGGCAACAGCATATGACAGTACAAATTATAGGGAGTCTTAAATGATAGGTAAATAATTTGAATTACAAGAATGTGAATTCATCAGGAGATTCCGGGAGTGCTATAATAGACCATAAATGCAAAGCTCCAATAGTATCATATTTACTTGCATTCTTGATCTTGTTCACCATTCCTTTTTTGTTCTGATGAGATATACACAAAATTACAAGTTTCAAATGAGCCAATTTGCTTTTTCTTTTAAAATCTGAATTCATTGGTGTGATTTCTGTGTGATGCTACTTTCAGTTTGCCAGAGGTATTTTAATGCATGTCATTTCTGTTTTTCCTGTTTAATGAGACATGTACCACATGGTGGCAAAGTATGAGCTGGCAGTGTTTTTAAGATTTTATTCAGCTTTTAAAAGAATTGCTGCTCTGATTTTTCTCTCTTGCTTTTCTCTTGCCACTGTTGATTAATTATCCACAGAGTGAACTAGAATATTATGACTTGTCACATTCAGTAGTATAGGGGGTTCTTCCTGGATTGCACCTTCTCTGAAAGGCATCTGCAAGACCAGGAAACAGCTGCCATCCTTGTGAGTTATTGTTTTTCTGTAAGTTAGGAAGGCAAAGAAAAGAATCCTTAAAAGAAAATATTATGACTGCAAAGGACACCAGACAAAGGACACATCTAGTAGGAGGATTGGTATAGATTGTTGTTACCTGCATAACCAACTGCATGACTTGCAGCTAATGGATAGCACTATATGTAAAACATCAAAGTCTATAGAGACTATAAAGACTCTTTTCACTGTGCCAATAAACCAGGACTACTGGCAAAGCAGGGTGAAGAAACTGCTTTTTGCACCCTAGATAAAAAATGATTATCTAAACCTGGCAAATTTAGTCTCAGAATGTTAGACTTTTTTAGGAGGACTGTATTTTGGATTACAGATAAATAATATGATAAATTCACTGTTGTCAAAGTCTGCTTTCATTTCAAAGAAAGAAATGGATGCTGACAGGCTCTGTAAATACACCAACTTTCAGTAATGTTAAAGACAAATATGGTTATATTCCTGTTGCAGTTGCTAGTAAAGCACTGTTAGTTGCTCTCATTTCACTCACAACACAAAAAAAAATACAGGGAAACTTTTATGTCTCCTTATAGGATTTGTTACCTTCCAACACTGTAAACAACTAAATTATCTGGACATTCTTTAAAAGCTATCTTCTGAAGGTTCTTCAATTCCTCCTCATCTCCAAAAAAAAAGAGAAATTTTACTTACAATTACTCTTAGCTTTCTATGTAGAAAGCTGAAATCTTAGAATCATAGAATCACAAGATTGGAAATGACCTTCAAGATCATCTAGTCTAACCGCCCTCCCATTACCACTGCTACCACAAGCTACTAACCCAGATCTCACAGCTCCTCATTCAGATGCCTCTTGAACACCGCCAGGGACAGCGACTCCACCACCTCCCTTGGCAGGCCATTCCCGTGCCTGACCACTCTCTGAGAAAAAAAGGTCTTCCATAAGTCTGATCTAAACCTCCTCTGATACAACTTGCGGCCATTTCCTCAGGTCCTGTTTGTTGCCTGGGAGAAGAGGAAAAGCCCCTCCTCATCACAACCTCCCTTTGGGAAGTTGTAGAGTGCAGTAAGTCTCCTCTGAGCCTCTTCTCCAGACTGAACCTGAATCCTAGCTCCCCCAGCCGCTCCTCATAAGACTTGTGCTCCCTCACTAGTTTCATTGCCCTTCTCTGGGCATGTTCCAGGGCCTCAATGTCTTTCTTGTAGTGAGGGGCCCAACACTGAACACAGTACTCAAGGTGCAGCCTCACCAGTGCTGAGTACAACGGGATGATCACCTCCCTGTTCCTGCTGGCCACACTTTCTAATGCAGGCCAGGATGCCCTTGGCCCTCTTGGCCACCTGGCCACCTGCTGGCTCATGTTCAGTTTTTCTTATATAAGAAAAAATTTTTAGGAAAACGTGAACATAAAATATTGCATTTCCCTTTACTTCTGTATCTGGGCTAGAGTTGAAGAAGTAGTTCTTTTGATCTTTGAGCAAAATGTCCTCCTGGAACAGCTGTATTTTTCATTTTCTAGACTATAAGACAGAATCAGTATGTACTTCAATTGCACATATTCCCAGATAATTGGCCTCTAGCATAAGTCACAAAAAATTGGAAGTATAATAAGTGACATGAAGCCATGAGAATTTTTCTACTCAAGTTTTCCTTGAGTGTACATGGAGACTTCTCTTGTGATGACTGAAAAACACAAGTAATATTTACCTGGTCCCACATGTGGCATCATGGCATAATTTGGACTGTATGTAGTTTCTGAAGATTTTTTCTGAGATGAATAGTTCATTTACAATAAAAGTCCAACAGTTTTGCGAGACACTATTAATTATTCCTGTCATTTTGAATTTGCTTTTGGTTTTCATTAATTTATAAATAACATCACCTACAAACTGAAAAATAATTGCATTCAAGTTTGATTGGCATCACTGACTATGTCATAGTTCTTTTGCTTTCAGATACAGTGCTTGTCACAGCTCAAAGTATTTATTTTCTCACTTTTTCTAATAGGCTGTTAGTTGTAGTACCTACCACAACTTTTTGTTTACAGGTTGCTAATACAACACTGAGAAAAATCACTGCCAGATTTTTTTCCTCTTTTTTCAATGTTTTAGAAAGTCTCAAAGATAAATGAATATGAATCACGCTGATAAATTATTATTTTTATCACTCCATGCAAAAGGTCTAAAGATGCTCACAAGCCTTTCTCAGTAGAAGTTTAGAGTGGATCATAAACAGCTGTTGAACAAAGAAGCAAATCATGTAATCATATCAACACTTACACTAGTGATAGTTGTTTTATAATGGTGGAAATTAGGTAAAGACATTCCATATAGCAGGGACATAAAAGCATAAAATGCCTTCCTAAAATCTTATGTCCACAGTGATACTTAAGCTTAATTCATCACTATAGAGAAAACTGTAGAATATCAGTACCTGTTACACATCTTCAGCTCCTCCATTATGAATTTGTGTCTTCATACTCAGTTTTTCAATATTTCATCTTTATCTACTTATCAGGCATTAAGTGAAAACAGTAAAAGGTCATAGTCACTGGGTAACTATTGATGTAATAGAAAAAAATAAGGACTATTTGAAAGAACAATATTAGAAATATATATATATATATATGATTGGAAATTGAAGAAAAAAAAAGAGGGGGTGAAAAAGCACTAAGATCTTCATATCACTCTGATATGAAAGTGCATGAAGGAAGAATAGTATTGCTGTTTGCAGACAAATTATGTCTGCCTGGATAAGAAATGTCACTTGCAAATTCAAACTACAACTGTGCTGAAAAACAGTTTTGTATGAATTCTTTTATTAGAGCTTGAATAGTAATTTTGCCAAATCCAACATAAGTATACAAATATTGCCTTATTTTCAGATACATTAATAATCACTAGTATTTGGAAGTAGCTACAATGTGCTGTAGAACTTTCAATAAAAAAAACTCAGGGGTTAGTTCTGAGATTCTCACAGTTTACAGAAAGATAATTGAAAAGAATAACTCAAGATTAAGTTTGACGCAGCACATTCAGCACTGCATGAATTTTCAAAGCCAAGAGAAAGTAAAGGAAAAGATTTTGTTTTGTTCATAATTTTATTTATTGCTAAAATCAAAGGGCTGACTTTGAAAAATAATATAAAATATTCTTAGTAAATAATTAACTGAAAGAAATTCATTGGGCTTCACACACACATGCCAATGGTTTTAATCAGTTTGAATCTCTATTCTTCAGCAAAGAAACCATAAGAATGAAAATGTTGCTATGCTCTACTAATCTTTCTACCATAGCTAGCAATTTTTGCTATTTTTATTGGAACAATGACACCATCCATTGATGAAAACTCGTAAGATCATTTTAGCACTAAAATACCTGAAACCATTT
Source organism: Perdix hodgsoniae (assembly GCA_035772895.1). Classification (NCBI taxonomy): domain Eukaryota; kingdom Metazoa; phylum Chordata; class Aves; order Galliformes; family Phasianidae; genus Perdix; species Perdix hodgsoniae. The sequence goes on along the minus strand of JAPSGF010000004.1, from coordinate 14,585,196 downwards.
CACAGAAATAATAAACATAACATAAAGCTGAGTTGTCACTGAGCTTTCTGCTAGGTTTACAGAAGTGACATTGGAGCACAGTCATAGAGAACTCACATGGACAGTCAGTCTTTTGCTGTGCCTTTAATCTTAGAGCAGCTTATAAACGTGATCCATTTGAAGCATAGATTGTAGTGTTTTCTATTAAGCCTCCAAAAGGTATTACATCCAGAATGTAAAATGCCTGTAGAGACATTGTAGAAAAGGTTCTGGTGTGATTCAGCATGTAGGTTTGATGTCCTTAGCTAGACAGTATGATTAACTATTTCCTGCTTTTGCTCAACTAATATCTAACCCTATGAGTGCCCAGAGCCTGCATTCTTCTGAGCTTATTCCAGTAGACTTCCATTACCAAGTAATAATTTTATTTTGCTGAGAAGTATCAGTTTTGCTGCCATTGAGCCATTTGATATCTGTATTTAGACTCTACACCTCAAGCCTCTGATTTTACAGTTGTTGTGATTTTACAGTTAACTGCAGCTGATACCTGACTGTGAAACATGGTTTTGACCATCTAATGACCTATTCTATGCTTTCTGCTATATGCTATATTGCTGAGGAGCAAATGTATGGGCTGAAAACTGACACTGTAAAGAAAGAATGTTGGTGTGGTTTTTTCTGACTTCACAAATCCAGCGCTTAGTTAAGGTGAATGCAAGAAGACTGCGGTGAGCATGAAGGTAGCTATGTCTGAACCACATGATGTGAGCCTGAACCCAGCTAGAGTCCAGGATTGCACCCAGTGCCCATCACAGCAGTTTTCTTCAGACCAGGACTAGAACCTAGGCCTCCCCTGTCCCACTTGCTTAGATTCATGTTTCATAAGCGAATACTGGAAAAGTTAGTGAATAAACTTTTCAGACTTGTTTATATATTGTTGTAGTTATGTTTAAACTGCAGAAAGAAAGATATAAGAGGGCTGCTCTGGAAGTAATGTGTCCTATTTTATTGTGTTGGCTCAAAACATCAGAGACAGATGTTGGTGGTATGGCAGTAGAGATTGAACCTTCCCATCAATATCATTACATCTGTTGCTATATAGGGTCAGTCTGACAAAATGATGTCTGACATGTAAGTGCATATAAAACAAAGACATGGAATTTAAATTATCCACATGGAAAAAAAATGGCACCCATTGACATTCATCAACACTTGCTGAATGTTGATGGAGAGCATGCAGTGGATGTGATCCCAGTGAGATGGTGGGTAGTGCATTTCAGCAATGCTAACAACAGTGAATCACTTTCGATGGTGCATATTTTTACAAGCATAGCATGCAGGCTCTTGTTGATAGCTGGTGAAAATGAAGAGCTAATGGTGGTGACCTTGTCAAAGAATAATGTTTTGTAGCTGATAATTTGCTCTATCAAAAAGTGCTAATGTGATCTTTGTATCTTTGTATTGTAGTTTCCTTGGAAATAAATAGGAAGCATTAATTTTAAAGCAGTCTATATAGAAGAAGCACAGTGCTTCTTTGCTAAATACAGAAGCAGGGAGTAGATAAAGTAGGGCAAACGAATTATCACCATGAGAGGTTTTTAAGACTTTCTAACCCTCCTCCAGCAAAACATCTGAACAGTATAGGTAGAGCTGACTAACCTGAGGTTGTAAGAGACAGTAGATGTACTCCTCACACTTTCCAAATATTGGAGTGCCAACTGCAAGTGTTCTTTGAAAATGAATGACAAGTTTGAGAGGTGGACGAGATCCAGGAAGCAATTCTGCATATATATGCCCACCTGACAACAAAGAAGGAAATATATGTGTTCATCAGAGCAAAAATATTACATAACTTCATGAGAAGCATTTAGCACAGTGATAACCTGCCTTTTTCTTAGGTTGGCCCCATACTCCCATTAATACTACATAGTAAGCCTGTTTCTGTCCTGCTTCTGTGTCCCGTAACTCAACTTTACTGAGAAGCCAGGATGATGGAGGGTCAATAGAGACCACAGTCAAGACAGACTCTGTATTCTGCTCATACTCATTCTTTGAATATAAAGTTACGTGAGTTGAAGATATAGAAGTAGCACTACAGGAATATCAAGCCAATAGATGAAAATGAATGAAGCATAATTCAATTTGCAGCACTGCCCCTTCCTTCCCATACTCCTCTTTAGCTTCAGTGCTGCCTTGCATTAAATGAAACAGAAAGAAAAGTATTTTCAGTCACACAAGGAATAGAGCTGCTACTACCATCCCCCTCCACTCTTTCCTTCCTTCTTGTCAGTCTCCAAATTTAATTCACCTGGTAAAGGAGAAAATAATGCCTTTCTGCTGAAGACAACATGTACTGAGGAACAGAAATTTTAGAACTGCTAAGAGAAAAGAAAACAAGTATCTGGACTGAAACCAATACAGAGTTGTGAAAGGACTGTGTTGCCATTCAGCAGGCTCTGCATGAGGGAGTTTGCCTGTCATCTCAGGGAGAAATAATTTCTACTGGATATTAAAAGAGGAGCTGTAACTCCTACAGATGCAATTGCACTGAATGAGTCTAGAGCAAAGCCAGCACAGTCTAAGCCTAAGGCATCATCAGCTAACAGGGAGCAAAGCACAATGTCACCTGTTTCTTCCCTCCCCAAGACTAGTAAACTCACAGTCAAATAAGACTATAAGTCAAATAAGAAGACCCATAAGGAACAACTGAAAGGTCATATTGTACCCTAAATTGGACATTGCTGTGTTGGGGTTTGTTTCTGAAGGAAAAAAATTCCTCTTCCTCAGTATTCTAAATGAAGAACTTGAAAGGAAAGAAGTGCTTCCCATGACATCTTGATACTAGAGCATGGGAAGTTCCGCACGAATGTGCGCAAGAACTTCTTTACGGTGAGGGTGACAGAGCACTGGAACAGGCTGCCCAGGGAGGTTGTGGAGTCTCCTTCTCTGGAAATATTCAAGACCCTCCTGGACACCTACCTGTACAACCTGGTGTAGGGAACCTGCTTTGGCAGGGGGGTTGGACTCGATGATCTCTAGAGGTCCCTTCCAACCCCTATGATTCTGTGATTCTGTGATCTTTAAGAGAGGTTATGAGGAAAAGTCAACAGTGAATATATGGAACATGCAACACATGCTAAAGAGAGGAGACCACAGTGTCAAAGTGTAGCTAGAAAGAGAAATGGCATTTTGACAATTAGATTGAGACCACCATATGCACTTCAAAATGTCACCTTCTTCCCTGGTATTCACACATCACACAAACATTGTAACATAGTGCATTTATTTTAAAGCAATGCTGCTGTTTAACACTGATTCCAACTCCACTGGAGCAATGTTAAGTAATAAAGTGTTGATTTTTAATGTACTACATGAAAAATATGTCCAGTGGATTTATGTATATAGTTCCTTTGTACTGTTTTAAACATTTTCTCCCTAAGGGCTCTTATTCACTAACCTGTTTGTTTTTGTCAGCACAGACATTCAAAAAACCCCAAAACTGCTAGCATGTTTATCAAGTAGGGTGACCAGGTGTTCAGAAACACTAGCAAAGACTGAGGTTAAATATCTCCCTTAGGGGTTTCTCTTCTTAAGATGTTTCATGACTACACGTTATTTTAAAGAGTATTGAACTGTCGTTTCTGTTGCCTTAATACAGCATCACAGAGAGCACAGGGAATCAAAGGCTGAATGACAGAGAAACTGAAAGACTGAGAATAGGAAGTTTATATGATGCTTATATATCAAATTACTTTGTATGTATTAGTTTGGTAGGTGGTTATTAGTTACCTGGCATCATATATGCCTTTACTCTCTCCTACTCTCTGATTATTTGTTTTTTAACCTTCCTACCTAAGGTAGTCATATTGATGTGGCACAGATTTCAACACACAGATCACAGCACTTTCAGCCATAGTGAGGTAGAAATTCATTAGTAAACATTTTCCTAGAGTTTTACCTTAAAAATGTTTCCAACATTATTTTACTATAAAGAGGTTTGTTTCTTTTTCTTTCTTTTTTTTTTTTCTCTCCTGTGCTTTGGGGTTTTTTCCAAGAATGGATTTGCAGTCATAATTAAGAAATGTGTTAAACCTTCTGTCAATTAGCTTAATTGATGTAAAAACCTGACTGGGTCCTGAGAGGAATGAATTTCCCCAGCTGAACCTTATCAAACAACAGCTTAGCACAAAATGAGGAAGAAACCCAAATGTGTAAGACTGCCAGGAAAAAGCCTGTGATGCCTTGAGACAAGGTGAAAGAAAAATTGTGTTCAGGCTGCTGCGTAGGTGTTTTAAAAATAAGCCAAGCATTTTCTGAATATGTTTATTTTAGTGCATAGACTTAATATGATGCCTTTAAGAGCAGAAATGAAGCAGATATGCCCATAGGATATAAGATTTATCAGGAAGCAGCATCAGAACGTGGGAGTGGGAAGAATGGGACTGGAAACAAACAAACAAACAAACAAACAAACAAAAACAGAAAAGTGACTTAGTTTTTTTGTTTCTCCTTTGTCCTGGAAATGCTGGTTATAGAACAGAGATAACACAGAGTGTGTAGGGACTGTGATGACAGAGGCCTTAGCCATGTGATACTATCAGGAGGACTGTGTGCAAGCTAATAAAAATATTGGTAATGGTTAGTGTTGGAAGCTTAAACCTGAATGAGAAATAGCTCCTGCAAATCTGGGGGTCTGCGCAGAAAGTGCTTGGCCAAATAACGGATTCATGCATCTCCTAAAGTATTTGTTTCAGCTACAAGTTTCTTCTTAGAAGAGTTTCTTTCCCTCCTGGTTTGATTAATTAAATGTTTCCTGGAAGGTAAATTTTATTTCTACCTGAAATTACACAGAAATTCAGTCTCTAAACCCGGATTAGAGCTTGTGCTCCTAAATTCCATTTGTAATAGGGTGACTCAGTGAATGGGTAAGCCACTTCATCTTGCTGTATTTAGTATATATACTTCACAGGAAAAGGGAAATAGTAAGTTAGCTAACATCCTCTGTAACCTCATAAATACTTTGGTTTACATAGGGGAGAAAAAAATCATTCAAATTCCTTATTTTGTTTGGTTCTAAGATGTATTAGGAATGACAGTTCAGATCTATCAATTCTGATGGAGAAATTGATAAATAATGCTATGTGCAGGCCAGGTTCTACTAGGTGGGTTTTACTGTAGTTAATCTAAATTCCAAAATCGATCAAGAATTTGCTATGTTAATGCATGTTCTGTTTTCTACTAGTATACTCTTTCAGTGACAAAAAATACCTATGTCTCGTCCTTTTTTTTTTTCTTCTTCTTGTAGTGAGGTCAGAAAGAGTAAGAAGGAACAGCAGGAAGCGTTCGTCTTGATGCAAGTGTCTATACTGAACTTTTTTTGACTATGTGTTTTTAGTATTTATTTAAATAGATATTACAACTACAGCTGGACATAAACCTTAGATGACATTAATTTTTGGTATTGTTGTACCATGAAATCAGACCCTTAAAGACCAAATGCTGTCAGACTGTATTTCCCATAAAATCTTTTTCATTGTGGTTAGTCTGAAGACGACAATATATTTCCTGTAAGTAGGAATTATAAACTGTAAGAAGCAGGAAGAATGGAGCAACAAGTACAGCCTGTCCCTTTGCATCAGGTTCTGTCTCACTTGTATGTGTGCACTCACAGATTGTATGTGGAAGAACTTTTAAACAGAACAAAACTAGCAAGTACTTTTGCCAGTTTTCACCCCAATTTGAAGGCAGGTGGGAAAGATGGGGAGGGCTACCTGAAGGGAGTGGTCTTATAATCTCTGGAAGACAGAAACCAATGAGACATTAGGGTTAATAAGGAGCGCAATCTGTTTTATGCACCATGCAAATAAATTAACTCCCAGAACTGGATGGATGTAAATGCTGTTATCCAACTAAGAGAAAGAGCGCATTCTCCTGTAGATGAAGGGCAGGCCTTAAACATGGTCAGTAGAAAAAATGATAAGGGAAACACCACTTCATCTGTCTAACTGATCCCAGTTGAGCAGCAATTATTTGTTCTAATTTTGTTAATGTTCAGTAGGCCTTTAATCTCACCTAATCTAACCTCACAAGGTTGTCTGTAGGAAGTAAACACTGCTTTAAGTGTGGAGAATTGCAGAATAATAATCACTCTTACCATGTGTTTTGAGTATGGTGGCAAATCTTTGGATCATAGGTGAGGAAAGGCCTAAAAAGGGAGCATCCTCAGAGGATACTTCCATCTTCATAATAAGAGAGGGCCAGTGAGAAATTCAAGCACAGGGGTGCTGATAAATTATATTCCTTATATTTTTCAGCACTTCCACAAGCATTTTCATACTATAGTACATGCTAACATTTTATCATATCATTATTTTCAGAGAACTTTTCCAAAAAGTAGGATGGATGAGTCTGCACCATGTGTATCTGCCTCAGGCTTACAGAGGTTCCCAGTGTTGTACCCAGATATTTCCTATCCTCATGTACCCCCTCAGCCCCTATTCAAGAAACACAACATATTTCTGAGTTTTATGTCCAGGAGCAGTTTGCAGAGTTAAAAACAAAACCAAGGGAATGTGTCTATGCAGACTTCAATGTCAAACAAAAATCTTTTCTATTGCCTCTTCTGTGCCTTGCTACCTTCACTGTGAGGAAAAAATTAGATGAGTATGATGTGGCATAGCCTTTTTATGGTACAGCAACAGCGTACTAGAAGAGAAAGATTCACTCTGCTGGGCTGTGACACAGCCCTTGTTGTTTCAGACACTTTGAACTGTAAAAAAAAGTGAGCAGAGAAGACAGCAATGCCTTGGCAGCAGTAAAACCCGGTGGACAGGGTTCATAGGAGGCTCAGTGAAGTGTTGCAGTCATCACACTATCCGTGCACTGGAGATGTGCCCAAGCAGCATGGGCAGTAGGCAGTCTACACGATTTGACCTTGAAACTAGAGACTGGCCATTGGCCTTTTCCTTTTTAGCAGTATAGACATAGCCAGAGTAACTCTCCCTGCATCATTAATTACCTGAGTCCTATGAATGTACTCTGTTTTATGAAGATAAAGTATTTCAAGTTCTTTAGGCAGCTCAGTGCTTCTCCTTCATTAGTGTGGCCCTATTCCATAAGACCTTTGATTTATGTCACTGTACAATTTCCTGTCATTGCTATCTCTATAGTTCACTTCTTTTAATATGTTCCATGAAGGCTACATGCTGATACTCCCTACCTGTGGTGTGCAGCCTCAGTGTTCTCACAGCCTTCGGTGCCTACACCTGATCATTTCATAAAAGCAAGTGACTGGATTCAAGGCTGGGTGGTGATCTGCAGACACGAGCTGTGTTTGCCTCAGGCAACCTCCTGCCAGCAGTGCAGTGCTTATTTTGAAATTTTGTCTCTCTGCACATTTCATATGACTTCACTACATTGTGCAGAATAGAGCAGTCAGAAACATTATGCTCCTTAAAAAACTAAAAATTAAAGGAAAAGGAAGAAGTGAAAGAAAGAGTCAAGGTGGCATGTGACATGTTCCTTTGTTCTCTTTTCATGCTTTTATCCTATTCCCAAATGCTGTTTACATTCTAAAAATCCTATATATTTTGTTTCAAAGGTATATTTTGGCATTTTCGGTTTCTTTTTCTTTATTTCTGGAAATGCAATTCTTGATATAATGTTAGAAGCTTATGAGATATGTCTTCTTTCTTCATTATTGTGTGTTAAATATTAAACTGAGATCTGGAGTAAGCTGGTTACTTCTCTCCCAGGATTCTCTGGATTTAATTTAGCGCTTATATAAATAGCAATGCAAATTACAGATCTAGTGAATTAGGTGTAGTAATAATGGTGTAATAGGTACCATACTACTTATTACTGCACGTACAAATTGAAAGTAATTTATTCGTGAAGAAAATCATGAAAGAAATCATATACTGTTGAAAGTAATTGTACTCCACTGTACCAGAGTGAGCTAGATACTAATTGTAAATACTGTACTATTGCTGGAAGATTCTCTGTGATTCTTACACTAAAGCAAAGTGCTTATTTTCTCCATTTGTAGGATTAATTTGTTTCACTAACACTACTATTTAATAAAAATGTTGCATATCAACATTGTATGCACCATCTTAGAGACAGAAATCATGAAGCCATAACAAAATGCATAATTACCTAGCCTGACCTCCTACTGGCCATAGAGGTTCTCTGAATAAACTGAAATAAAATTAAAAATGCATTTAATCTTAATTTTAAAATGTCACACGGTAGGAAGTTCACCAAAATCCTTATTTAAACTTAGCCTCTTCCTTGCCTAAATTTTAGCTTCTAGTTCAGAGGTTTACAATACATTTATCTAATAAACTGCAGTGCCATGCCATTTGCAAGTTTACTCCCTGTTTTTATGGTTTATGATGAAGTTTAATCTCCTTTCCTTAGGTAACCTTAATCTCCTCCCAGTTTGTGAGCTGCTTATATTCTCCAGTCTTCCAGTCATTTTTGTGAACCTTCTCTTAGCCTTCTTACTTCGTTCTAGAGAAAGATTCATCTCAAATCACCAAACTTCAGTTATCTGAAAATTAGTATCTAGTCTAAGCTAAACAGAAAGGAGCTTTTTCCTTATCTAAGAGAAAATACAGACAATTCTAGAGAGATTCATCCCAATCTGATTTAGATAATTCAGATGCCTAAAGTGAGTGGGAAGAATTGTTCAATCAAGAGATACTTGGAGAAACTTAGTGAACATTTGTTTTCATATTCATGGAGAAAAAGGAAGGGAATTATAATTGTCATTAATTATTTTCATTATTCTGGAGATGAAAATTTCTGGAAGCTACTGGGCAAATAAAACTTGAGGGCAAAACTGAGGTCTGACTTTTCTGTCATAACCAATCTTCTGTGTCACAAAGAAGGGAGAAGCTACAAAGAATATTATATCTTAAAATAAACATCTATTCATTGGTATTGCATGAATTCCTCATGAAGCACAGGGATTGCCTTCATATTATATTGCTGTTTTTGGAAGTATATAGTTCATGACAGAGAAGATGTAACTGGAAAACATTTCAAATTAGGCGTGCACATCAAAATCAGTATATTCAATCAACATGTTATGTTAATGTTTACAGCAAATGTTGCTGATAATTCAGCTTTGCATTACAGTTATGATTAGGTAACATCTTTCTATGTGTGACATAATGGCTAACTGGGTAAAAAATGAGTTGATGGAAATGGCACAGAAATTCAAAAGGAAACAGAATGGATGGTCTACAGAAGACAATAGATATATTAGAATATAACAACTGTGAGCAGCAAATCAGTGTGAAGAAGTCAGACAGGGAAATTATGCATTTGAAAGTCGCAGATGTGGATCCTAAACTGTTATCAGGGAAGAAACTCAATACTGAAACACTGTGCCTGCCTGAGTTAGCAACAAGGACAATGAAGTTGTCTTCATTGATACCGGACTCAATAAGACCTCAAGGTCAAATAAATCAGTGTAAGAACAAAGACAAAAATATACTATCATAAGCAGAGGAACAGCAAGCCCTTGAAAATGTGAATGAAAACCTGTGCTTCTTCATTCAAAACCTCAGCCATTTAAAAGAACGAACCAAGACCTCAAGATGACAGCTTAGTCAAACTGGTCATTTAGACACAACCTGTAGCACTTCTGAAAATATGATGTTTTTGCTCTAGCAAATTCTAGGTTTGGAGTCTGTTTACCTGTTCATCTTTAATTTTAACGTATTTTTTCAGTATTATTAACGTATCTGATCTGCTTCAGATTTTTTGCAAATACAGACATTCTCGTTGGACCAATGTCAATTCTGGCTTGTAGACATTCAAGCAAATCTACTTTATTTGGGTACTGCATTCATATATCAAACTTTGCAAAAGATACATTTTATCTACAACAAGACCTGCTGTCACTCCAGACCCTGTTTGCTAAATGTTTGGGTACTCTAAATGCTCTTCATTTCTCTTGCCATAATATGTTTTTTTCAGACTCAATCTACTTTTCCTCTAACTGAAAATTTATTCTGCTGTGTCTCTGCCCATCCAATGGACTTGCATATCTAATACATTACACCTGCTGCACATTTGCATTATTTTCAGATTTATGACTTATTACCCACTAATACTGTGTCTAGAATTTGTCTGTAATAAGAGCCTTCACAAAGATAAGGCATTTTATTTTAATTCTTAGATCAAACAACATATTAATGCATATATTCAGAATTACAATAACCTTACCTATGATGTGCATTACATTTAACAAAATTATAAAGCGTAATAGGAATGGAGCTATTAAGAAACAATTGTTTACCTCTGTGGTGAAGAATTTGAGGGTCTATTCACCTACCTGATTAGTGGGAATTATCAAGAATTTTATTATTTAATTGAAAGTTTCTTGAGTTTGTGTGAATAAAATACAGCTGTCACTTTGCATTCTCTTCTATCAAGTAGGCTAAAATTGGTGCCTACTTTAAACTGAAATACATATGCAGTGTTTATAAAAGTTGGAGTTTGACAAAAGATCTAAAATCTGTCAAGACTAATTCACATATTTCTCTGTCTAATGGTCATTAATGAGCTCCAAAATCTCTTGGTCAGTTTTAAAGTGGGGCTTCTAAGTAAGGTTTACTTTAGAAAAAGATTTGTCTGCTCCATTTAATTTATTTTCATTTGTATAGATATAAACATAAAACAATTTTTTAAATTTACTTTATAAATCAAAAAATAGGATTTGGTAAAAAAAAGTCACTAGGTTTCTGTAAATGTGAACTATAGGAGTAATGACTTCACAGTGATTCATAACAGCAGAAAATATATATATTTGCTTCAATTGTCATCTCTATCACTGTGGAAGGCAGAAAGTAGCTGAAAAGTAGTGTTCCATAGCTCAAAGCAAGGCTCTTCCACACATATTAACAGCTTTTTGTCAGATTCTGACTTCCCACCTCTTAACAGAGAGATATTTCCAAGTTTATCTTGTACTTCCAAGGAATTTAAGAATGATACTTATGATAACTTTATTGGATATATTACATTTCAGATTCCTATAGTAATATTTTTGTTTTGATTGGTTGGTTGATTTTTAGGTTTCTTTTGTGTGTGTGTGTGGGGGGGGGGGGGGGGGGGGGGGGGGGTTTTTTGTTTTTTGCTATCTTCACAAGTCATGCAGAAAAAAACAGGGCCCACAGTGCTTCAGATGTGACATACACAATAGCACAAGAAATTACGAGGATACCAAGAGCGCAACATGTTGGTAAGTGTGGTGGAAATGCTAAGTCACCCTTGAAGCAGTAGTGGAGCACCTGCTGGGAAGGCAGGGCCAACCCAGGGAAGGTCTTGTGTGACAAGAAGGAGTGCAGTCAGGATCCGTGCCTTCCCAGACCTCATTTAAGGATTAGCAGTGGATGCAAAGGTATTTTGAGTTTCCTACCTACGTGAGGTCTTCCAAGGGTAAACAGATTTTTTCCTTTTGTTTCCTGTGTATTTGAGCATATTTTCACTTGCTGCAGCCTAAGATTTTGCTTCTCTGCTATTATTGCTGCATTTTCCATTGTGTTACAGCATTACAGTAAGTCACCTAGTTTTGCATACACTTTAATGTACAATAGTTTCAGAAATGAATATCATTCAATAATGTTGTAATCTCTAGCTATCAACATGACAGTGTTCTTTTATGTCTTGCCAACTGAAGTATTCTCCCTCCTGTTTACTCTGCCAAGGCAATAAAACCAGATGAAATTAGGCCATACTTTTCACTTTTGGCACTGGACTGTTGGTGGAGCAGCACCAAACATCTAAGAATCATTTCTTCTCTGACACTTAGTATGTTATAATATTGTCTTTCATTTTTCAAAAATGTAGTGAAACTGTTAGTAACACCGAATCTGTATGTACTAAGGATCTATTATCTGACAAATAAAGATATCATATAACATATGGCAATATAGGCAGTTGGAATACTTAAATAGTTTAATATAAAAATATTAAATATAAGAAACTTAGACATCACTGTTGTTCTTCAGAAAGCACTCTAATAAGTATAAAATAATACCTGTAGCACTTTTAATTTTTTCCATCAAAAATCTCAAAGCAAAAGTTATAAAGATGAACAAAACCTTACAGTGCCATTGGAATATTGGCTTTATCACATCCACTTTACATATTTTGTAAATGGAACTCAGAAAGGAAAAAAAAAAGGATTTTCACTGCTCTATTTTGGATTTTGTGTTAGGGAGCGCTGCTGCTCTGTGTCACAAAGTTGGGAATTTCTGGGGCCAAGGAGAAAGAAAGAACATTTTCATTAGCAGAGAAGGAACACAGATGCTGTACCAGCATGTTGGCTATTGTGTGTGCTGCTGCCAGAGCAGAAGGAAAAGGACTGCGGCCTTTTCTCTCACTCCTTGCAGTCCACTGCCAGCGTGCAGGCTGCATGGAGGCTGTCCTACTCTGCTGGTGCAGAAACCTTCCCTCACCCTTCCTTATGCATTCCTGCAGGGGCTGAGACATCCCATTCTGCTGCTGAGTAGTTGCCAAAGGTCACCCTGGCCCTTAGTGATCTGTGCTTGGAATAGGTGATAGACCTGCAGCCTTTACACTTACAGGTTAGAAAACTCACAAACTCCTATTTTTCATGAGAGACTAACATGTCAAATTACCGCTGTCATTTGCGCTCTTCCTACCAGAGCAGCTTCTTCATCAGCATGTTAAATAGTCTCTTACTGAGACCTAGGAAAGAGATGTGTGCTGGCTACTGTGAGCCACATGGAGCAATAGAGCTTCAAGCTGAAGATCAGTGCTTTAGAGGATAACAAGGAAAGTGACTGGTTCAGATGAAACATTGAGTTTTAAACAGGCATCTGATGTCTGTCGATGGCAGAGGTCTAATTTAGACTTCCTTGATCACTGTAGCTGGCTCACTCCCAGGTACTGCATTATATTAACAAGGTTCATAAACTGTCAGATATAACTCATCCACTTAACTTTCTGCAATGAGGCACAGACTCTAAGGACACGGCCTTTCCGAGAATGGTCTCTCTTTATAATTCATCATTCCCCCGAAATGTTTAATGTGATATGATGTTACTGGAATCTTCAGCTAAAAGGATCACCTTTTTTGGTCACGTGTACTACAGAATTTATTCATGCGTCGTCTTCTACCCCAGGCTGTAACTGGGACCTTTACTATAACTATTTCCTTTTGTGCCAAAGAGACTGCTATTTTTCATGCTGAATAAACAAGGAAGTGATTCCCTGCCCTTCACAAGGAGGGCTGACAAGGAAAAGGTGCCTTTGGCCACGGCATTCAAATTGTCCTTCCATTTGGAGGCTCTAGAGGGTCAACTCTTTTCATACCAGTCTAGGCTGCATGGTGCTGTACTGCATTATACTTTAAACTCTCCAGTGGTTCTCCTTTCACAGGGAAGGTTTCACAAAGCACTTTAGCGTTTGCTTTTTGAAGCCTGCTTAGCTGAATGGAAAAGGTAGCACTGAAATATCTTTTATTACAGATTACAAAGGTGGAAAAAGCCTGCAGTAGGCTAATGCTGTGAGGGAAAAATAGCGCAGAAACTTGAGCTGAGTTCAGTTACTTTAAACATTAGATGCCACAGGAAGAGGTATTATTGACCTCGAAACCCCCCTGACACTCAGTGCTGTTGTACTGTGCATCTAAAGCAAAATGTTTGCACTAAGCAATGCATTTGCTGAATGTATAGATCCTAGATAGATGCAATGATGTGGAGTCCCACTATGTAGACTGCTTTATTCTTTCATTGAGATACCTCTAATTCCTTATGCCAGAGCATAAGGCTTGAGGGAGCTATTTGGTAAAGATTTGTTCATTCTTCCTTCATCTGTTTTATGGAGATCAGACAGGCAAAGCCTCCTTCTGATTTAACCATCTTCCTGGCTGCTGTGCTGCTGATGGTGTTGCCAAAGAGATCTGTCTGTTCCTCTGCTGCTAGTCCACATTTCCCACTTGCCTTTTGAATGATAATTATTGTGTTTTAACAGTCAATCACTGTCCAGGTTTTATCACTTGAAGCCCTTTTCATCTAGATCGCACCATGTAGAGCATTTGCAATGAATGACAATGTATGTAGTATTTGGCTTTCTTTTTGTAAGTTAAAATAATTAACTTGACTGTTGAGGCTGCTGAAGAGCTGCTTCAGCTGAGCAGAGCACTTTGCATACCATCCATCACTCTGCCTTCTCAACAGTGCCATCACTGGCCAACACAGAAGCACTTAGACCAGAGCATCATTAGGCTGTTATGCAATGACTAGTGCCCTGAAGCCAAGGTAGAGCTCAAGTTGGCTTGAAGCTTCCTGATCATACAGCCACTGTCAAAGCCTTCAAATAAACAGTAGCTCATCATGAGGAAAATGAATAACGTCAGGGAAAAAGTCTTTCCAGTAAAAACTCTCTAATAAAATGTTCTGGCTTTTGCCATTTATGAGACAGCATTGCTCTAACATGGACAAGAGTAAATTATCCATACATCCCTGGTGAACTTTTATGCTGTTTAAATGGTGGGCCACATTCTTGAGAAACTGACAGACACAGCATATTCACAACATATTACTGCCCTTCTTATTGTTCCCTCACTCCTAACACTTCTGTTTCCTACATCCAAAGTCCTAGTGTTCACAGTCACATCATCAAGGCTTGCCTGCCATATAAGTGTCTCAACAAGGAAGGACAAGTTACTGAGCAGAAGCACTTGTGTTTGTTTATCTGGAATTCAGAGTTATGTTGAACTATCAAAATATTTTCCCCCAATCAATCTGTACAAACGTCAGAAATTCATATATTTTTTTCTGACTGCCCTCCAGAAGAGTGAGTAGCACTGATAATCAACAGTTTCATCTAATTCAGTTCAATTTAAACTGCTCAGCATTCATTTAGTAGGCTGTGAGCAGTCTGTGGCTTTGTTAGATCTTCAGCATAAGGAACCAATTTTTCTTATCCTAATTCTATGACTATTGGAAAAGGTGACACACAGTTAGACATAATGATAAGAAAAGCTACCGCTGTGAAAGGCAGTCAGATACCAAAGCCAGATGATTAAACCACTGCAGTGAATTTCCAGAAGATGAGGGGGAAAAGGTCCGAAGTTTTTTCCAGTAAAAGTTTTCTTGCTTTAAAACCTTCAGCTCAAGGCCCACATAACAGATTCTTGCTGCAATAATCTATTCTAATTAATAACAGAATAGCCAGGGTGAGATATATTTTAAAGCCTTTTATTTTACATTTTTGTTTCAGCTTCATTCTTTGTTTTGTTATTTTGCTGTTGCTGAATGGATAGAGGCAGCTGGTTTTGTTTTAAAAATAAATGGGATGATTTTTCTGAATATACACAGCTCTAATGGCTAAATCACTTTGATGCAAGCAACAGTCTCTGCTCAGTGTTGACCCCTGTACAATTGGAGCTCCGTTCTAACAGTGACAAGTTGGCTTGTAGAGCTGTACAGAGAGAGGAAGCAAAAAGGAACTTTTCAGTTTTCAGGACTTCCCATAACCTGTTTGGATGGAATAAACAAATATTTGTAACCAAATATATCTTTAACCCCACTCAAGTGAGAAAAGGTAGAGACAATTCCATAAAGAACAGGAAAGAAAAAATTAAGTTTGCAGTTTACTACTTATTGGTGCCTTCAGCTTGCACTGAGCAGTGTGCACTGAAGGTGTACCCAGTATCTACTGGATTTTCTCCTAGCTTCCTAGCCCTACCGCTGCTTGAAGCGGTAATCTGGGGATTAGCACAGGTTAGATGCCATGGCCCCCTCCTGTCCCTCAAGACATGCCTGCTTCAGTTTCCTGACGCAGTCCAGCAAAAGTCCAGGTAGGCATTTTGCTTTGGGAGCAAGGATGTAAATTTCATCCCCGAGTCTGAATCTGCAGAGTGCCCTGCAGCTCGTTTAACACAGAAGTCAGCAATAAAGGATCTCTGCTTCTATTTCAAACAAGCTGGAAGCCCCTATGTTTTGGGTTGTGTTTGATGTCTGAAACAGGAAGAAGCACATTCTTCTCTTTAGCTGTAAGATGAAATTGTGGAAAAATGCCAAATATTGAGTGGTTATCAAAAGCATAATCAGACTGAAATACCTAGGAATAGGAGAGATCTGCAGAAAGTTTTAGGTCAGATTTGCTGTAAAGTCTTGCTAAACTTTCAGAAAATTTGGGTCAAGCTGAGTATCTGCAATACAGCTTCAAAACAGTTAAGTATGTCCTGCCTTCCACTGTTGTTAAAGGCTTGCACAGCTCTTATCTGACAAGCCACAGCACTGTGATTTTCAGTGCCCCTGTGGTCTCTTCCATTCATCAGGTGAAAAAACTTGCCAGGGAATACACTTAGGGAACAGTTGCCCTGAACAAGACAGAACAGCTCTCAAGCACCCAGCAGCATTTCAAACAAAAGCGTTCTAGCAGGTTTTCACAGTGATCTTCAAATGCTTATTCAAAAAGAAATCTCCAGAGAATTGACTAGTCCACTGAGAAATAAAGAAAGACTTTATGCTAAGTACCTTCTAGACAGCTGATATAACAAAGATTACGATGCATTGGTTGAAACAAATACATTTTTATCATACTTCCGTTTTCCAATGTGTATCTGTATTTATGATTCATATTTTGTTGTATCTGCTGTGGAAAAAAATTAAAAATCTCTTGGACAGCTTTCAGACTAACAAAGGAAAAAAATAATTTGACCATTACAAAGGTTAAGAAATTACGGGCTTTTTTTTTTTTTCTTCTTTTTTTTAATTTCTCCTTATCCACCTACTATTATGGTGGCTCTGGTAATTTGGAATTATCATTTTTAAAAAAATAATTTTACTGCACCTAAGAAAGGTGCTCGTCTTTACCAAGGAATGATTACTTCCAGGTAAAACACAGACCTTTAATTCTGTGTAATAATGACAACAAATCAATATAGTCTACATTCCTTCTCAGAAATCTGGTCTGGTACCAACCATTCTCCAGTGGCCCTCTTATGATGGATGATAAGCTTGGAGGAACAGCAGAGTTCCGGCAATCATAAACATAAGCGTAAATATACTGTACCTCCACCCAGTGGTTCCCATATAACATAGCTTGAGTTTTATATTAAACTCGAGTAATGATGTTTGCTCACCAATACTGCAGGTGATGAAATTATGCTTGAAAGAGTTTTTTTCAGGAGTCAACATCACAACCCATGGCTGTGACTTAGTTCAACAGGTACTGAGAAAACTCTCTGCATCACCCTTCCTGCCAGATTATGATTTTTTTTTTCTGAGAATCAATATGCTGAAAGTTTCTTATGTAGTAATTCTTCAGTTCTCCAGTTACTCCATAATGTGTGTGTGTGTATATATGTATATATATTTATCTACATATCTAAGTTCATGTCAGACATCGTTTTGTCAGACTGCCCCTCTGCTGCCATCTGTCACATGGAAGCAAAGTTTAACAGAATATTGGTTGGGAAGCTCAAATTCTATTGCCATACCACCATCTGCCTCTGATGTCATGGGCCAACATAATAAAATAGGAGACATTCCTTTCAGAGCATCTCACATACATATATATAATATTGCTTTCTAAAAAGGTTCTATGTGTACAACCTCCTGTAAGATTAAGAAATATGATTAAATTGCACATATTTATCACACAGCTTGGCGGTATAAAGTTTCCAGAACCAAAATTAAACTTTATGTAATTCTGTGTTGTTTTTGCTTGAAGTAGCCTTATCTTTTTTCCCCCTAAAATCTTGAAACAAAGTGTTTGCATTATCCAGAAAAAAAAATATCTTAGTAATGAAAAATAAATACACGTGCCTCAGCATGAGCTGTTTCAGCAAATAACTTTGTGTAGGAAAACATAATGATTTGGTGCTTCTTGAGTTTGAACTTGCTTCAGTGAAGTCAACTCCATGGGCTGTTTCTGTAACTCTTAATTCATTGTCTTCATCTTGAGCTTTCTAATCACCTCATCTGATTCAGATCTTACCTACTTTTAATTGTTGTTTCTTTCTTGCTGTCATTCTTTTGTTTCAAGCATCCAGTTTAATGAAGATAACTCCTAATAATAGTCTATCTAGATATCGCTTTAAAAGAGGTAAAGGTGGGGGCATTGACCAAGAGCGATGATCCTATGATGATATATAATAGCTTTTTCCCAAATGTGATGCTATTTGCAAGAAAAAAAAATTATCTCTGTAAAAGAGCTGAGAGAAAATAAGATAGGATTTTGATCAATGCTGATTCTGATTAAGTTTGATCACAGCACTTGATGTTTTGGGCAAGTCTGGAAATATATTCACAGAAAAGTCAGGTTTTGCTAAGAGTAACAGGACACTGCTAGGTCAGGTAGGGAATGCTTGATCTGTTTTTTCATTTGTCCCATATAGCCATAATAATGGAATAAGATGCACTAACTCAGTTCAGTAATTAATCTCACTGCTATCTCTTAGTGAAACTGTTATATTGCTGACAGTTTTCAGCTGTTTCTTTTCTTGATTTTTTTCCTTGGCAGAAGGAATGATGGTTTTCTCAAGGTGCTCATAGAGATTAAAAAAAAAAAAAGTTTTGAGATCATTGTATAATTGCCTCCATCTACAGAGAAGGTCATTGGGTTCCATCAAAGCAACACCCAGGGAGTTTGTGCTGGGATAGGTAGTGTATAACTTCCAGAAAAAGCAGTGTTTATTTATGAATATAACAGGGAGAATAGTAAAAAGCAATTTTTTTTTTCAAGTTTCAAGAAATTAGATTCATAAAAACATTAATTCTCTGATCACTATAGGTATAAATGAGCAGGAGTGTTAATAGTTCCTTCTCCTCTGGAGGCCCATGCTGCAGTATTAAAATGTAAATGAGACACATGTAGACACCTAATCTGGATGAGTCTGGGATGTAGATCTGTTATTCTGTTCATTACATCTATTAATTTTTATTGCTACATGGTTTATAGAAAAAAGCCTGGTTAGTATATAAATATGTATATCTTTTGGGATTTTTTTTTTTAATGAAAAAGATGCAAAGAAACTAGACTTTCTGAGATAGTCTTCCTAGTTTTAAAAATGATTTTCTGAGACAGTCAGGCTCATTCTCTTCTATATCTCTAAGGACTCGTTCCTGTCCTTCTCATAAAAGACAAAAATCCTCCTGAGATGCTGAATCGGGAAGACAGTGTAATTCTTATACTGCATTCAGCACAGCTATGTTTGAGGACTTTTCAGGAATGTATTAAGCGCTGTGACTAACCTCTTTTTGTTTCTTTTTTTCTCATCTTCTCCAGGGGGAGAAGTGTATTCAGTGATTTGTTCGCAATTTACTTTACATATATAGTGCTGTACATAAGTGGATTGTGGTGTGTTTTTATTAGGTAAAGTCAAAAGTCAAAGAAAAGCATCTTGCACTATAACAAAGGTGACAAATTTAGTGAGAGCCCTTTGTCCCTGTGAGAATGTATTAACATTTTAGCTGACTTTTCTGCACAAGAGCTCTTTTGTGTTCCCCATTAAGTTCCACTCTTCTTATCAGAAGCCTGAGTCCACTGGGGAGGAAGCACATTCCAGTTCCCCATTCAAGAGATCTCTGTAGTTACCACGGGCTCAGGCCATCAAGCACACACATACTAAAATCCTTCACTTTCAGATCTGAATTGTCACTTCCAGTAATGGCAGTCTGTCACTAATGCAATTAGGTGATTAATATTGAATGTCTACCACTGAATCAGAACTGATAAATACATTGGTCTTAAAAAAAAAAAAAAAAAAAAAAAAAAAAAAGGGAAAAAAGAAAAAAGAAAAAGGAATGAAAAAAAGAAAGGGCAAAAAAAACCCACCACACACGCACCAAAAAAATGCAATGTTCAAATTAATTCTTTTTTTTTATTTGTACCAAGTAAAGGTTTGGATAGATGTGTGAGAAGGGGAGCTTTATTTTAAAACTTTGATTATCTCAAGGGAAGTAAACTTCCATTTGTATTTAGAACAGAACAATTTCTAGCTTTAAGGCAGTCTTTTAATCAGCAAGCTCATCTGATGAAATGCTGTAGGAGTTACTTATATATCAAAAGAGTTCCCTAGACATTTAAGAGATGCAACTGAATACGATTAGAAGATCAGTTTTAAACAGTTTGTGATACAGTTGTTTGCTGTGCTTTGTGAGAGAAGTCTAGTTAACAATGTGAGCTTGTAGTGTTTTAGAAGAAAGTACTGAAAGAAAAACCACCACTGTGGTTGCCTAGAAGAGATGCAACTGTTCGGTTTTTTGGATGTGATGGTCTATAAAAAATGAACAGAAATTATTAAGCCAAGGATTGCACCCAAGAATAGAATCATTTATGAATAACCTTTCTGGACCTAATTCTTTGCTGGATTAAACCTCATGTAATGTCATTGTAGTCAGTGGGGCATAAATCAGTGGAGTAAATCAGCCCTGTCATGAAACCAAGAAACCAAAGGAAAGAGCAGTCCAATAAAGCAGAGATGAAATGCTGATATTAGCAGAATGCCACTGTTCTTGGTACACTGCATTCTTAGTGCCCAGCAGTGAATATTTCATTCTTCCCAGGTGTAAAATCTTCCCAGCAGCACTATAAGGTAGATTTATAATAAATGACAAAATTAATGATTTAGTTCTGTTATAATGCCACTTTAGGGCTCCCAACAGGAGCCTAAGCAGTTAGTAGACAACATCTGTACTCCTGCAGTGTGGTCTCCAAATCAAGTCTCAATCTCTTCAGAAAAATCTTGGGACTGCTTTTTTTTTTTTTTTCTATCTGTTTTTCTTTTGCTGTATCTCACACATACAGATGCTAGAAACTAGCATTCGTATGTATGGAGAGCTTTCTACAATAAAAACTGGAAGAAGTATCAGAAAGATCTATGTCAGAGCTGGAGTAATTTAAGTATAGTCACAGCCTCCACTATGAAACCAGTGAAAAACAGAGTGGATTTGTTTGTATTTCATGTCTACGTAATATTAATGACTTTAAGAACCCAGAATATTCCAGTGACTTTAGAAGTGCCTTGGATGCATTAAAAAAAATCCATTTACTCTAACCAGTATCCATAACAACACATGGTCTTCTCTCAGACTTCAGACTCTTTTGACTGTCTGACCCAGTGATTAGCTTGTCTGAAATAAAGATCATGATTTCCCTCAGCCACAGACAATGATTTTTGCACCATACACACTGAGAGCCCAGACCTGGCTAAAGCCTTTAGGTATTATTATGATCCTCATAAAGAGCTGATTGAAAATTCTACTCTTCAGTCTACAGCTATACAAGTGAACTATTCGGAATAACACATTTCAACAGCACAGCTCACTTCTCACTGCAAAGAGGTGAAACAACCTGAATTCTTTTGAATTCCTACCATGCAAACTTCAGTGATGAGTTGAAGGGTGAAAAACAGTTTGCTGTAAATAAGTAGAGAAAACTTTCCAGACCTATATGTAAGGAAACCATGTAAACAATGCAGCATGCAGCACACATGCTATTATGTTGCATCTGGTGTAGGTGATGGTCTTCCTGGAAGGACTAGCAGAGAACTCAAATCATACTTGTCCCGTGGCATCTGTGATATTTGCCTTTTTTTTTACCTATTTTTATGTTTTTTCAGGTGATGGTTTCAGATAAGCAATCTGCCATGGTATTCAAACACCTCTCCAGATTCTCAATTTCTTTAAATTCTGTTGTTTCTGTTTAGAATTCGCCTCTGGGCATGTTCTGAGGAGAGGAATGAAGGGAACAAGATCTGAATTTGTCAGCAGCAACATGAGATGCTTATGCAAACACATCTAGACTTACCCAAATTGGCAAATATATCTTTAGGCTTGGAGTGATTGGAGATATGGGAACACATCCCAGAGTCAGATCCACAGCCCTAATTTCAAGTGATAAAACATCATTATAACATTGGTTTATAAGTGTACTGGCTTTGTCCTAAGTTTAGGTGGCAATGTTCTGCTAAAAAAGCAGAGTTCTGCAAGAGGGTTAGGTTTTGTTGACAAATAACTCTGGCTTTGGTATAAATATTTACATTTGCAGCTGTTCAACTCCCATCCATCCAACCATCCACTTAGTTTTCTGGTTTTCAGTAATAAAAATAAGGCATTTCTTCAATGGAAAAAAAAAAATGATCAATTTTTGGAAGTTTTTTTGAAGGATATGTTGCATTTTTTTAAATGCCAACTCATGACAATTACCAAAATAATCACATAAAATAAGTAAATTAACTCATTCTTAGGTTTAAGGAATTGTTATAAAGAATTATCATTACCTCATGAAACATAGTCTACTGAATTTTGTTATTTCTGTTGTTTCTGTTACTGTTTTTCTAAAACTCATGTTTTTCTGTGGTATTTGCTTTACATCTAATGCTATTATATTTTGTTTCAGCTGGCAGGCTTCATCTATGCCTGTTATGTTGTGAAATGTATTACTGAAGAAGAGGACAGCTGTAAGTACTAAAGCTTTATTACATACAAAATGAATTCTGTTTTTTAAATCACCCCTCTGCTATGTTGGCTCTTGCTGACTTCTACCTAATTCCCTATTATTCTGTTAGCCAGAACTTGCTTTCTGTCCATCTATCTTGATCTAAAATTTCCAAATGCCTGGAAGACAAAGGAGTCATGAAATTCAGCTTAAAATAATACTCGTTTCTTCTGAATAGATCACTGTAATTTCTTCTTTTCTCACAGCTTAAGACACAAACACACAAAAATCCCAGTTGACAAACACAACCTTTTTGTCCTTTTTTCTTTTTTTTTCCTCTCTTTTTTTTCTTATTCCAGGCTGTTAACTATCTTCACAGTAATTGGCTTCCACTGAGGGTATAGCTCTTCTGTGTTGACCTCAGCGCTGTATTGTAGAAGCTCTTCTGGCAAGAAATAGCTTTAGATCATTGCAGCACCTTCGTTTATGAGAGGTGAAACTGTGGAGTTTCTCTTTGTTTGTGGTACTCCCAGGGTACAATTACAAGGAGAAAAATGATTTAATGTAGATGTATGTTTGTGTTTCTTCTGTTTATTTATATCAATATAAGCCTGTTGATCAGAATTTGCTTTTAATACGTGCAATGAAGCCAAGCCATTTTATTTTTTCTCTACTCTAACCTTGATTTTTTAAAAAGGGCCACTGCAGTGTTTCAGTACATCTTGGGATTCATGCTAAAGCACTTTAGAAGCAAGTATCAGAGCTGCGTGTAACTTTGATAAAATATACATGAATCCTAGAGAGAGTTTTGCAACAGGAAGCTAAAGGGCTTTTATTTGACTGAGAGCACTGCTAGGGCTGGCAGGGGTTCCTTTGTGTGCTCTACTGTGTATTGAAAGCAGCTGAAACCCTGTAATCTATTGGCAATACAGTGCCACTGTGAGCCATCAAGGGAAGATTTAGTGCTGAAACTAAACCTCATTCGGAGGTCTCTCAGATGATGCTCCTCTCAGTTGTCTGTGTATCTGTGGAGGTGAGGAAGGCATAGGAGTAAAAAGAATTTGGGACGAGTGTGTGGAGCAGGGGTGCACTTTGAATGTGTTTTCATTTCTTAGAGATGGACTCAAGATATGTGTGCTTTTTCCTGCTCTCCAGCTAAGTGCTGGAGGATGGTGAATCCTTGCCCCTAGGTGAAATCCCTTTTTACTGCCATCCTGCCTTCTTTCCTGAGGACTTAAATCTTTGTCAGTCTTCTGCAACGCTTTAAGAAACAGTGTAAGTAAAAAGCAAGGAAGGGACTAGTGGCTTGGCTTGCTGAACAGGCACAGAAGTCGAAGCACATTTGGAAGATCTCTCCTGTGGACTGTAAGACGTGTTCCTGGCAGCAAAGCACTGTGGCCAATATGCTATTGTTTCCTGCTCACAGCTGAGGGAGCTCCCTGTTGTTCAGAAGCCACAGATTGTCATGCTTCTTTGAACCTTTTCTTGTGGTTGTCTTGCCTGCTTTGAGGCCTTTACTACTTTGTTAGCACACCTCCACCAGGTCGCTCCTTCCTGCCAGTGATCCATCCTGACAGCCTGTCAGAGCCAACTGGCACACTGGGGTAAAGCACCACTCCACCTGCCATGTGGTCTCATTGCTTTGGGAGCCTGGTTGGAAAAAATGGTGAAAGGAAACTTCACAGTGGCTAAGTTATCCCTATAAAGTAATAACTCTCAGACCAGATTTGGCCCCTTGGGGTACCATAAATTTCTCCTTCACACTTGCCTGATCTGCAAGAGACAAGTCCATCTGTGAAAGTAATGAAGAAGGTACATTTAGGTGTCTTCTTATCAAATATAAACACTAAATAGCATCCATAAGGGATTTGTTACTTCCCAAAGAAGTGCAATAGAATGACATGTTACCAAAGGAGAGAGAAAGCACAAGAAAACAAATCTAAATTGAGTAAAAGATTCTAAAACTAAAACTGGGCAGGGAGTGCTCCCAGTAGAAATTAAGACAGCTTTAATTTCACAATACTTCAGGGTGCCAAATCTGGCAGGCTGCTAAGAAGCTCTGTAGCACAGAAGAATGTATACAACCCTCCTGCCCACAGTGAGTTCCCTTCCACAGGCTTACTGGATATCTAGCACAGCAGGAATTATTGTGCTGCCCATAATCTCTGCTCAGCATCCATGCCTGGTAAGAACTGAGAACAGGCTTCTGCTTGCATGCAGTTTGGCAGCTTGTGCACCTTTGGTGTGTTAAAGATGTGTCAGCTGTGGAGGACCAGTCGCCGCAAAACAACTCCTCCACACTTCTTTCCCAGCTTCCAATGTGGTCTAGGAAGAACATCAGAGGGAAACAGACATTTTTTAACCACCTCTGTATTCATAGGCATCACAGGAGAAATCTAGATTTCTGGTTTTCAGTGCCAACCATAACTATAGGAAAGGGGTGCCCTCCTGCCGAACACAGATGACCACAAGGACAGCCATCTCAGCACACTCTGAAGGAGCCCCAAGTACCATCTGATGAGACAGAGTCGGTAGAAAAAGCCTTTTGATACCTGTGATGGATTTGGTGAATATCCGTATGTTCAGTTCCATTTCTTCTTTTGCTTATGGGTCATGGGAGCCAACAGCAGCCCAGAAAAGAAGTGTAAGAGGCAAAAACACTGAGCCAGCAGGAATAGACAGCATTGCATGAGACTACAGAAAAAGTCAAGAAATCTCTAATAGCCAGCCAGAGGAGTGTTCCAAACTTTAAACAGATCAGCTTATCAGCATTTCTCTGGAAAAGAGAAGGTGCCTCATCTCCTGTTGGCATAGAGTCTCAACTATAGAAACACAATCAAGTTATGTTTCAGCTGAATTAGCTTTGCTCTCAGAGCAATTGGAAGCTGAAATAATAACTGTCTCTCTATTCCTCATGCAGATTTTTTAAAAGAACGAATGAGCAAGGGTAGAATTAAGCAAGTATTTCAGTAAATTAACCTATTCTAACCTCACTGAAGGATTAAGAATGGAACAATAGAGTGATCAAATCAGGGTCATAAGTAAGGCTGAGTCAGCAAGCCTTGGGGTTTTAATAACTCACACACCAAACAAATCCGTCAGGAAACCCTCTAAATCAAAGTACAAGTCTGAATTACTTTTCATGAGAACAACATGCTTTGGGTTAAATCTACATCAAAAGTTACAGAGAAAGCTGCTTTCCTTCTCACTGTAATCTCAAGCAGTACCTTAACAGTGTGAACACCAGGGCCAGAACGCAGCAGCCATCTCCGAGAATGAGGCAAAGGTGGCTTTTCCCCAGTTACTTCTTTTGTCAGTGCTTTGTCACTCCTGGTGGTCCCTTCTGCATCTTGTTCCCTGTGGTTGTGTAGTAAGGATGACCCTTGAAACTTGGGGCAGCTCAGGTCTCATCTGGGAAAGACAAGGGAGGATGGGTGCCCAGCAGGACTGCTGTCAACTCAGCACTCTCCTTTTCAGTATTGCCACTGGAATGACTAAGCTATTGTCATTCTTTCTTCATTAGCGTTATTAGCTGTAGCAATTAAAAATAAAGCATGAAAATGTCAGCAACAATCATTACTTGGAGGCATTCCACAGCTGTAAACTTACCGGAGCACCTCATTTGCTTTCCAAAATCATATTAGTCCTGCATTTTTCAAAGGCTGCACATTATTTTTAATAACACTGAAATGTTCATTTAATGTGCATTTCCTCACTAGCAATTTGGCACCCTGCTATAAGATGTTACTGCCTTAGTAAAGTAAATTCAGTGTATTTCTGAAAACATTATTAAATACACAGATATTTAGTAGAAAACTCTGGATTCCAAGCAATGAAGCTTCATCCTCCTGGGGCTTTTTGTCTGCAAACAATAGAAAAAAAAACAACCTAGGTTACTGGTGAGGGAATTCTACACTCTCCTTGCAGATTCTGGTGAGAGAAAGTGGTCTGCCTTGCTATTAGAGAGACTGCTGTGGTCAGGAATGAATCTCAGCCCAAATGACTGGAGATAATCGCAAATTCAGTCTGTGTTCTACAGTGAAATCCTAATCCAGGTCCAGTTTGGAGCTGTTTTCCAAGCAAGGGGAAAAAGCAGCATTTATCCCCTATATCACAATTCCAAGGCCAACAGAAGAAATCTGACCTGACTATCCCCAGAGTGCAGTGAGGTACAACCTTTGCACTATCATCTCATGCTAGCAAGAACTCAACTTTCACTGTCTTCTTCTCTCTCAGCATTGTTACTAGGTAAAGAGCAAAGAAAAAGAAATTGCAACTGGGTTTAAATAGATTTTTACTCTATATCCCATTGAGCCCAGCATTTGTGGCTGTCTGACACAGAAATAAAGCTCTAGATAACCTTTTGAAATTATTTTATTCCACTCTGAAAAGGCTTGAATTCAGGATTCTATTTAAATTACAGAAAACATTCAAGAACACAATACCCTGGATAGTGGATATCTCCTGGTATGCAATACAGCATAGCTGTTATGTGCCAATAAACTCACAGCCGAACAACAACCCATTCTGGGATCCTATGCCTGACTATGTAGTACAAAGATGGTGAAAAGATTTTCTTTTAGAAGACAGTATTAAATGTATTATTTGTAAGAGATGAGAAACTTTGATAAACATATCAAAATACGGAAAAAAGACTTTTATTGTTAGCTCTGTTACAGCCTACCTTCCACCTATGGTTAGGTTGTTTAACCTCACAATACTCTTGTTTCCCTTGTCTAAAATGGAAAATAATGACAGGGACAAATCTGCAAGCATGTTGCCTCATAACTTTGAGCTTCTGGGATGAAAGGCACTTTTGAAATACAGAACATGCTTAGATATCACTTTATTTCTGTGCCAAATGCTTTTCACAGTCTGCTTAGTGAGACATGACAGAGAAGTAATACCCCAGCTTCCATCCCTACTTAAAAATCTCTAAAACAAAGAGAAACTAGTAGCAAATGTTCAGCATGAATTCTCCTTATTTCCTTCTCTTCCCATCTTCAATAAGTCAATAAGGCTGTAAATTCTGAGACTACCAGGATAGGAGAAGGCTAGAAAGAAAGAAGAGATGGAGCAGTATCTAATGTTGATGGGTGGCTGTAGATAACTGAAACTGTCTTTCTTTGGGCAGATTTGAGCCTAAATCGACTCTGGAGGTCATTTTCCTGGGCAGCTTTTTAGGTCTCTTTACTCCTGTTGACCCCACAGCTGGAATATCCAAGCTAGTGTTACCTACCTGTTACACATGAACAAAAAAATTAGAAGAGAGGTATCAGCTCTATCCAGCTCAATATCCTATAACAAGCAATGAAGAACACCTGATGCTTACTTGGACATATACACGCCATACAGACACCTAAGAACAGAGCAGGTCTGTGGCTCCCAGAAAATTCTGGCAGTAATTTGCAATTCAGGAACTGGCCGCAGACAATGGGCTTCCTAAACATGTACCCTTCTGTTTGAACCAAGAACATTTTCATCAGACACAGCCTCCTGGGTGAAGGAGTTCTAGCACTTCAGACATATTTTGTTACCTTTGCACCTACCATTAATATGTAATGTGCCCTCTGTCTTGCACCAAGCAATCATTCTGTCTTCACTTTTTTCCATGCTACCATTATTTTCAAAATCTTCAAGTGCCTCCTTCAAATTGTGAATGGATACTACAGAATTTATGGTTAATTTTTTCGTAAGGGAGAAGATTCTTCATTCTCAAACCCTTTAAATCATCAAAGTAAGAGAAGCAGAACCTGACATAAAGGAATGGCAGTATGGTAAGGTGAAACACTTGCATTTCTGGCCCCCTCATAGGTGTCACAGGATGCCATGAAGGGGATTCATCTCACATATCTACAGCCATATGTAACAGTTTAAACCAATCATCAGGAATTCTACTGCAGTCAGTCACACCTTGCCCTGTCTTTGTTAAACACTTTATTCACAACAGGATGAATCGGTGGTCTGATCTGTTTGGTTAATGCTAAGAAAAGCCCAGGCAATTTAAAAGGAAGTATAGGAACAAAATAATGTAGTAACAATTAAAAGCCAACGTTAAAAACAATTGTTCTCCAGCTGTTGAATAGGTCGTTCATGAATGACAATTCAATGAACAGACTACAGAAGCTGAAGGTAAAGTTTGTTTTTCTCTGCTGTGCTCTCTAATTTATAGCCTGTGGCTAAATTAGAAGCTTTTTTGTTTACTTGTTTCATTTAGGGTAGTGACTGCTACATGAACCACAGTAAAGCAAAGGGAGAGAAATAAGACGCCTTTCAGCTGCCATGATGCTGATGGAAGCAGGAGTGAAGCCTTTGAAATCTCATTGTACCGCATCATGGTAGTTATCCTAAAGAGAGTTGGCTTGGAGAGCTGCTCTGCCACCAGGAACACCCAGGAAATTTCTGAGTTGCCTGTACAGAATCATCCTTTTTCAAATATCAGAAACTGTTTCTCATGTCATTCTTTCCAGTCATGTCTTATTTTGGATGGAACTTCCACAAGAGCAGAAGGCTCTTGTTGAGCATCTCATTCTCCATGTGCAGACCAGAAGCATTCTGCATCCCACGAGTCTTGCTTGCTGGTTAGAAAGCCCACGCTAAAGATGTCAGAGCTGCAGAGTATGAGACTAAAGTACTGGGAAAAAGCCTACTGTGGGATACTGTGACAACTGAGACTGGCTGCGTTTGAGATGCAAGTAGACCTGAGCAGTCCAGGTGCCACAGGGCTTGGCAAACATTACACGACCTGATCGTGGATCATTTGGTACTGCACTGAAGAGAGAGAAACAAAGCTCAGAGGAGGTGCAGTTTGTTTAAATAATAGCAAGTAATTAGTCTGAAGACAAAATCAGTGATGGCATTTTATAATTACAATTAATTTAAAGGTTAATTTCCTTTGGTGTTAAAATCTTATTTAAAACATTTACCAGGAAAGGAAATTAGGATGTTACTATCAAGATGCATAGAGTACTTCTGGGAATCCTTGCCTATTATCACTAGAAAATTAGGTTAGATTCAAAGTGGGAATTTCAATTCATTTTGGTGTATAATAGATGGTGGTCAGGACCTTGAGTCAGAGGGGTTGCTTAGGGTAGACTGTACAATTTGCATTTTCTTTGTTTGTGGGATTAATTGCAAATGTTTCTAACAAAAGGGTTGGGTTTATACATGAACAAACTTGACACGAAAAGAAAATTGGTTATGGATTGCTGCCTTCATAACTAATGAAGTTGATGTTCAAGGAATCCCTCGGAGACAGGACTGTGGTATGAGGCAAATATATAAATAAAAACACACCAGGGGGAAATGGTGCCATTGCTGGCTTCATCTATGCTAATTTCTGTTCTCCCTTGCTGTCTTCCCTGCCACTCCCCTTGCATCCATCACTGCCTCTTGTGGGGCTTGTCAACTTCAAGTTTTAAAAATGTCTAAATAACATAATGTGGAGCTTGAAGGAAGTAATATTTCCATTCCAGCAGCTCATCACAATGGAATACGGCTTAATAAAATCAACGTGTTGTAACAGCCAGAGGGATATATGATTGCATCATTTTTTTTAACTATTCACCATCTATGTTTTATCTTTTCAAGAAAGACATGTTGCCGATGTGTTGGAAAAGATCAACGCATGAGTGCTGAATGGGGGAATGAACAGTTAGCATCTGTTTTACAAAGAAAAAATTTTTTTTTTCAAGAATGCTTTGTAAATACTAATTTCTTATCATTAGTTAATTATTTTGGGGGAAGAAGGCAAAGAAATCCAGCTTATATTTAACACTGTCCTCATGGCTGTGTAAAACAGGTGGCAGAAATGAGATAGTGACTAGTGACAGCTTTGACAGCAAAAGCCACACTTGATTTTTAACACATTCCCGGATTGTTGCCACGGCTGAATGGGAAATGTAGAAAAAATATTTTGAGATTGAAAAATAAAACATATTTGAAAGCGGGCAAGGTTAAAAAATAAAAATAAAAAAAAGAAAGACAGTTGCGTGGAAAATGGTTTCAGGCAGACTGTTGCATTCTGTTTTATCAGTGGTGAAAGACTTCATTTACATTTGAATCATTTATTGTTACTTGGTGGGATCAGCCAAAACGAGCAGGTGTAGCACAGCCAGCCTTGGCCAGCCAGGCTCAGCCCCAACTGAGGGGTGGCAACATCTCGGGTGAAAGGGAGTGTTGATGTTGGGACAGGTTTGCATTCACTTCCAGCAGCCCTGGAGAGGCCACCTGCCCATGACCTCGGTGTTTTCCTACTGAGAATCAGTGTGAGCTCTCTACAGTTTCCCACATGCTTAGGACATAACTTTGTGCTAAATTCATCTTACCAGCATGCCTTCTGCTAAAGTTTTCCTTATTACTTTCCCTTTTAAATAGCTAGATAAGTCTTCATTATTACTAGGTTGTTAACTTTCACAGATTTGGGCTTTAATTCTCCACTTTGTTGCACCTACTAATGAGTCTTATTCTAATTTATTAGTGTGGTGGTCACACTTGGAGGCCACTGCCCCAGGCATTTTCTTTTTCCTCCCCTTTTTCTTTTTCTTTTTTTTTTTTCACCTCTTTTTTCTGTTTTCCTCTTTTTATCACTTGCCCCTAGCAATGAATTGGCTTAGAACAATTTTATTTTACTGATTCATTGATTTCATTTGCTCTATGATAATTCAGCCCTAGTCTGCATTTTCTTTAATTCCTAGAATGCATTATCAGACAAAAGCTATTTCAGGGCTAGATTTTTTTGCTCAGTAAGAACATTTGGAAGTAAATGGCTGTTATCTGGCAATAACCAGGTCTGTCCAGCTTAGAAAAAGAACATATTCTACAGATTACTACTGTTCTTGCAGCTGAGCAGACATCTTTGACAGGTGTTTTATGAGGCTCGGACAAGCCCCACTGCTTGTCACAGAAAAAAAAACTGAGCCTTTGTCATCCAGCAGGTATGGATAAAGATGACAAGGATACCTTATCCAACAAGTAACATCGTAAGAAGAGAAGAATCTGGAGGGGGGGAAAAAAAATTAAAAAAAAAAAAGCATGGGGCAAATATCAGAGAATAATTTGACATTTTTAAAAATAAACAGGAAGGAAATAATGGCAGCGGGGCAGAATATGAGCTGAGAAACTGGAGAAATTTGTGTGGGGCTTTCCCATACCCCTGTGGACATCATGGGGCTCAGAAATGCTGTGAAGTTCTGATTTAAAAACCCATTGTTTCAGTTTCACCTAATAAATAAGAGAGCTAGGAGCACTTGCAGGCAGCTCATTGCACAGCAAGAGCCAGGCCCTGCCTCCAAGTCCTTATGCCATCGCAAACCACCCTTGTGCTGGCAGGAAGTGTTTCAGCTGCATTTCCTGGCAAATGCCCTCCTTCCCTGCTTTATCCGCGCCTTGTGAGTCTAAATTTTGTGATATGCTCAATGCAAAGAGCAATAACATTTGATGATGATTGTAAACAAACTTTATTGAGACTGTTTTCAAGCAAATCTCCTCCTGCTCGCTGCACTGTGTAGCCGGCACCAGACCATGTTCACAGCACAGAAAGGCTACAGCCCTAATGCCTATGGAAGTATCATCACAAGTGCAACGGGTGGCAGGATACTGGCAAAGCTGCAGGAGCAAGGATTTCTCCATATGTTCTTTTATATATTTTTTTCTATTTCTCATTTCCAAGGTTGTTAAAGACAAGCTTTATTTTACTCCCCTCTTTTTTTGGTGTTTGTTTGTTTTTTCTGAATTTGGCTAGCTTTTAACTCTCAGCAGTTATGCATAACTCACTCTTTCCTTAGACATTTGTACACCAGTATTGTCTCAGTGATGTGTTTCATCCCAGCCAGGAGCACAGAGTGGTGCCTTGTGCAGTGAATTTGATCACTGCTTCCCTGAGGCTACAGGGCCTGAATCTTTGCCCTCCTGAATCAGTGCCTTCACAATGCAGATGTAGCACAAGTACACCAGATGTTCTCTCTCTGTGTTGCACCATGCAGGAAACGTGTGCAGTCATGGTGCACAAATGCAGAAAACACCCGTGTGTACATGCACATGTTTCTTTGGTCATAGGACCTTTTAAATGATGCCATCTTTATTATGTACAGTAGTAAATTTTTAATATTATGTTAGCACTTCAGATTCATTAATATATTTAAGGATGAGCATGATGTCAATCACTGGACAAAGGCAAAAGCCAGCTCTGCTTCTTGGAGCTTGCAATCTATTTATCAGACAACGGGCAGCTGCTGAGTGCAGGCAGAAAGCACAAAGAACAAACATTAGTCCCTGTGGTAGACAAGAATATCAGTGCACTGACACTACTGAGACAACTGTTTATGAAGAACTTCTCAGAAGGAGAAAAAATATTTGGAAATTTAGAAGTACGTGGGTCAAGCTGGCAGCATGGGGGCAGAAGTTAGCATTAAAAGTTGAAGAAGGAAAGACTGATGTGGAGTCCCTGCAGAAGGCTTTAAGTGTAGAAAGATTTAGCTTCTGCTTAATGTGATATGGAAGATGTAATCAGTAGCAGGATGTGGAGAGGAGCATCATAGCAAAAGCCCTGCCTTTCTGGTTCCTTAACATCTGGGGAGTTCAGAAAAGGAACAGTTATGATGTTTGACACCAAGAGCCCTGGGTAAATGTTATAGCTGTGTCAACAGACAGAAAAGTCTTCCTCTTCAATATGCAAAAATAATCATCAGAAATTAAATCATATACAAACCAAACCAAAGCTGACATCTAACTTGTAACCCCAGATGACAGGCTGAGCTGTGCCATCGCTCACAGGGAGTAGAGACTGAGAGTGCTGGTGTTAGCCATGCTGGAAGTGGTGTTTAATTATGTGTGGATAAATATCACAGAGAAAAGATGAGATTTGGTTTTGTATAGGAGCTGAACCACTCTCAATGATATTTCAAAAGTCATGGTGGTCAGGTGAATTCCCTGCAGACTGGAAAAAAAGATGAAGTCACACCCATTTTTAAGAGGAATAGATAGGATGATCCAGGGAACCAGCAGTCTGGTATAGGACAAGGAACAATGGGTTAAAACTTGAATATAGGAAGTTCCATACAAACATGTGGAAGAACTTTTTGGTAAGGGTGACAGAGCACTGGAGTAGGTTGCCCAGAGAGGTTGTGGAGTCTCCTTCTACAGAGATATTCCAGACCCATCTGGAAGCCTACCTGTGCGACCTATTGCAGGGTATCTGCTTTAGCAGGGATGCTGGACTTGATGAGCTCTTGAGGTGCCTTCCAACCCCTGCAATTCTGTGATTCAGTGATTCTGTGTGAGGAAAGTGAGCACAAACCTCTCTGTAATGAGAAGGTTTAAAAAAAAAACAAAAAAACAGTGGTCATATGAAAGGCAGCTGGGTGACCACAGAAAACACTATGTGTGCTGGGCTACCAGCACCTGGATATGGGTAGGAAGGGACAATCTGACTGTGATTTCAACTGCCTGCAAGGGACAGAATACAAGATGGGAAAAATCTTCTGCAGAAATGCAGAAATGGAGGAAAATAGCTCTAGAAAGCAATAGAAAATATATCCTTATGTTGAAGCTAATGTTTTGTTTGTATTGCAGTTACAACCACCATCTCATGCCTCACAAGGCCCATAGCACCAGCAAAGGAAGAAAAAACTCAGGCCAAATTTCTTGTAACATTTTTTACAAATAAATAGGACTGTTATTATACTATTTAAATCCAGCTAGGAAAATAAGCATCTCAGTACCCAAGAGTTCAAGTGAATGGAATTCTGTGTTTGTTTGTATACACACATGCTTTTACTAGAGCAAAACATGACAAAAGTGACACTTCTGATAACAGTGACAAGTAAGATGAATGTAAAATAGAATAGTCAAAAAACGTGTTTGATGAATAAGGTTAAGGATGGAAGTCTCAGTAGTGATTCAGCTAATGAGCCTTGTTTTATTCATCTCATGTTACTACTGCCAGGAATGTATCAGTCGAACGACACTTTTAGTGACCTTTCAGGCACAGCAAGGATAAAATGCCTGCAGAAAGGGCAGCATTTTGCATGTTTTAAGAAACTACCTCAGAGTCCACAGGGAGCTTTTAGTGCAGTCTGGACACTGCAGGCTTTGCAAGGCTGAGAAGCTACTGCCGTGAATCAAACTTGCTACAAAGAAATTACTGAAATTCTTTGCACTGTAATTCACCTCCTATTACTTATGTTTACATACCTAGCCACGTTTGTTGTTGCATTGCACATATACATTGTACATGTCTCAGCAAGGTATTTTCTGCCCCTCATTATCAAGAGTGGTCAGGTGCTGGAACAGGCTTCCTAGGGAGATGGTGCAGTTATGAGTGTTACTAAGGGGACATGGTTTAGTGGGGAAATATTGGTGGTAGGTGAGTGGTTGGACTGGCGACCTTGGAGCTGTTTTCTAACTTTGGTGATTCTATGATCATTTGGTTACACGCATGGGAGCTTCTGCTAACAGCCTAACACAGCTTTATGAGCTTGTCTTGTCACCTAACTATCTGATGTAGCAACACTTTGTGTTTACTTTGTGCAGCAGGACAAAGATGAATGCACATAGAGATACTCAGCATGCATCTTTCTCTCACACAAACTTGTTTTGCTTAGAGAAATCTTTTCATTTATTATTTTTTTTTTTTTCTTAAACACATTGTTTCATTCTTCCTTTCTGAGAACAACCCTAAAGGCACCCTTCAGACCTTTTACCCCATGATTGTATAACAGAGCATCAATGCCTGCAGCTTTCTGATAATGTTTTACTGGTTGTTTGAAGGGTCTTGAGAAAATGACAAAAAATGCAAAGCAGGACAATTCCAGATAAACCACATCAGGTAAATTGCATGAATTGAAACCAGTGGGATACTCATTCAAACGTACATCTTGTCAAAGGTCAAGAGTGAGAAAAACAAAACAAAACTAAGCAAAAACAAGCAAACAAACAAAAAAATTACAGCAAAGATGTGTCCATTCTTTTTGCTGCATTCATTATGTTTGATGTTTTTTTCATTTCCTCCAACTTAGTATTTCACTAAATAACATTCACAGTAAATTCTTCATTCTCTTCCTATTAATGTAGTGTGCTTCCAAACATACAATCAAGTTGTAATACAGTTTTTCTGATTGTTGCAGACAGTGAATAAGTGGGAAGTAACCAATGGTATTTATCTTGATTTTAGCAAGATTTTGACCCTTTGAGATGTTTGCAAGTAAGCCAGTGAAGCACTGTCCAGATACAGTCTGTTTGCTGCAAAATTGTTTCAAACTCTGTTTGAAATTTGGTTATCAACCAGCTGGGATGATATTTCAGATGGGATTACAGTGGAACTTTGGCTAGTAAGATAATGATCTTCATCGTTTTTATTAACAGCAAGGATGATAGA
This sequence comes from Perdix hodgsoniae, assembly GCA_035772895.1. Taxonomy (NCBI): domain Eukaryota; kingdom Metazoa; phylum Chordata; class Aves; order Galliformes; family Phasianidae; genus Perdix; species Perdix hodgsoniae. The sequence goes on along the minus strand of JAPSGF010000004.1, from coordinate 14,549,408 downwards.
GGAGAAAAACGCAAAAAATTCAGATAAAATCAAACTGGAAGGGTTTGGAGCACTTGCAAAGTTGGGATTAGTACCCAGAATAAGCTTGAGAAGTGGACTGAAAAAGATGAAATTCAATACAGACAAGTGTAAAAGAACTCCTGTGGGGTACGAACAATCTGAACTCTTCAGACAAAAGACCACCTGGATAGACTATGCTTTATACAAATAAAGATCTGATTATTTAGCATGAGTCTGATACCTTTTGAAATAAATAAATAAATAAATGTGAAAAAAAGACATTAGGAAGTTAGGCACATGGAAAGGCAACGCAGAGAGACTACACAATCTTCTTCACGACCAGTATCAAAGATTAATTTAGTTAAATGTCATTCTGAGATGGGATATATTTAATCCTGCCACATGACACAGAATTGGATAAGTGACTTCTTCAGGGATCATTCTGGCCATGAAAGAAGGTGGATGACAAGTTCAACATGCCCATGGTTGCAATGGAGACAAACAGTGGTGGTCTAACATAGAGTGTTGGTGGCTTTTTGCTTGCAAGCTAGATGGTGGACAGAGGATTACAAGAACAGGATGTTGTAACACTTGGAGTGCATGTAAAGGCACTGTTAAGTGTGGTAGATACTGAGGCGTATCTTAATTTAAAAAATAAATAAATAAAGATCTCATAAATGCAAGTTTTAAGGACATTAACCACTGTGAAAGTTCTCAAACCAATAATTACAAATCTACATTTTGTGATTTTTGTGGGAATGTTATTGGGTTTATATCCGCAATAAGGCATCTTCTGTCAAAATATTTTATTACTTTTTCTGTTTTTATTATGTTTTAATGTATTATGTTTTAATGTACACAAAGCCAGTCTGTCAATAGCACTGTACAGACTTATGAAGAATGCACGTCTGTATCTGAACTCTTTCTCCATTTTCTTTCAAAGTAAAGTCAATTTCGCATCTGTGTGTGAGAGAAGATATGTCAGGAACAAGAGGTGTCCACAAATAACCCTGAAAAGCCAGCAGTCAGATCCCTTGGTGCAAAAGAAGCAAAGGGTGTGCATTTACCTGTGTAAAAAGAGTGTTAAATTAGAGAAACAGGAGTTTCAGAGACAGATGAGATTGAGTTGCCCTGGAAATTGTTTAAAATAAACATGAGAAGACCATTGGGAACTGTGAGTGTTGTGAATTAATGAAAAACACCCACCCTGCAACCTTCCTACAGACCTCCAGTGCCTCGAGAGAAATGTGCTTCCCTTAGATCTGTCTCATCTCTGAAGCTCAGATAAATTGTTCCAACCCTCTGTGCATTGCAACCCAAATGTCAAAGGAGGGAATCAGGGAAACTTCTGTGTCTGAGAGTCAGATCAATGTGCTTTCTCCTCTACATCACTAAACCACAGTATGTCAGCAAGGCAGACAGTAATCACAGTCAGAAGCAATGTATTCTCACTAACAAATAAATGGTTTGCAGCATTTGTAATGTCTGAATAGCATGTTGCTTTGTACTCCAGTCAGGTGGCCCACATGAAAAAGAGTGATATGTGGCTCTTCCTGACAGACAGATGACTTTTAGCGCTTATTATCTTTCTGTGATTTAAAATTTATTTTCATTTAAAAGATAAAGAAGGAGCTTTTCCTTTTTCCTTTTTTTTTTTTTTTTCCCCCCACCTATTTTATGCATCACCACAATTAGCTGTTCTCGTTTTAACAGATTATTAGGGGGTCCGTCAAAAATAATCTGTGCCGGGTGGCTCTTGAATGATAATGCCTATTACTTCTGAAAAGATGTTTCTAATGAAGGCAATTTGCTTCTTTTTCAGTTGATTTCATAGGTGGATTTGACTCTTACGGCTATCAAGGCCCACAGAAGACATCTCATTTACAGCTACAGCCCATGTATATGTAAGTATTCAACTTCTGAGATGTTCTGCGGTGGCAGGCTGATATTAAAGGATCATTAAAGTGAAAGATGACATCACTTAAAAATTCAGAATAGGCAGAAACCTTTTTGCTCAACTGAATTCAAGCTACACTTAAACACTAGCATTACTCTTCTGCTGGATGATAATGATTTCTTATGCAGGATACAAAGTGTCACTGTTGTTTAAATAACACTGAGCTCTCACCTGATTTTACCTCATTTCCATTCATGCAGATTCCACTCCAAGGCAGTACAAATTTCATTTAGTAGGAATAGTCAGCTGACAAAACTTGGATGTCAGAAGTTGACGCATTTAGTATTAGTCTCTACTAATACAGTTATCTGTTCGCTGAAGCACGTCTGTGCCTCATTTCCAGTCTCTACATTAAATTATAATAATAAAAGAAAAAAAGAAAGGCAACATATTGTTTTTAAAAATACAGTGAATAGAAAGTGGTATTTTATCTATCCAGTGAGAGTGAGAACTCCATCCTGCCTAGAAGTGCAGCCAAATGCATAAATCTCAGCACACAGACTCAACTGGAGTACATTCACACTGGAACTTACACACAGCCATAGACCAAGCCAGAAATAATAATCTCCAAATATTTCTGGATGCTCACTGCAATTCAAAACAGCCCTGACTGCCTAGATAAATTGTACCTCACTGGTGCAGCCTTTTGAATTCTGTTTTATTTACCATCACCAGCCGACGTGACAAAAGTATAGTAAGCAACAGGTCACAAGGGAGTAGCATTTAATTTTTTTCTTTTGTTACTCTTTTGACCATTTCTACTGAGGAAAAAAACCTAAACACAGGAAAACACACACTCCCTACACCCTTGAATATAATTTCATTTCTTGTGATTAGTGGACCAAGTCTGCTGGTGGTTTAGTAGCGTTATGCATGGAACTGGCATTTATTCCTTTATCAGCAGTACAATCAATTCTGTGGTAGTGCTTAGGATTGGGCCCTATGGGAGCTTTGCTAGGAGCTTTTTAATAATCTCAAATTACAATAGTACGTATCTCCAATGCCATCTTAACTTCATCTTTCCATCTGTCTGTGCTCAAGTGAAGATTTTTCACCTGCATTTTTGGCAGTGCTGTGCATTTAGAAAATGTTATTTCCTTCCTAGTATTATGTGTGGCTCATAGGTGCTTAGACCAATTCTAATCCTATTTCTTTCTCAGTATACCATAGCTTGCATCAACATATGGAGCCCTCTAGCTGAGATATTATCCCATTCTCTTTATACTCTCAGTTTTCTTCCAGAACAGCAGATTACATTTACTAGCATCTTCATACTGACAGGAAAGAAAACTAGACCCACTGAAAAAAAGAAGGTGATATTTTTACGCTTTTAGTTGAGATAGAGATGTATGATGAATCCATGTAAACCATGTTCTGCCTTATTTCAATCTGCATTCTTGCTGTTGCATAGGTGATTTTCTTGTCTTAACTGAGAGACAGAAATCAGTATGTAAGTTGACATTTTGCCCAATCAACCCACAAAAGTATTGCCATGTCCCAGCAGCATTAAAACAAAGACACTTCATGTTTCCCTCTGAATCAGTATTTGACAAGGTCCTCTAGAATTGCTGCAGCCTGTTCTTAAGAAGCTTTTACAGCATTTAGGAATACCTTTTTGTTGTTTACAACTGAGGCATGCTAGGAGTACATGCATATGTATTTGCACTGCAGTTGCTCCATAAATGTAGGCAGGCCATTAGGCAGTTGAGTGACAAATTTGAATGTCAAATTAATCAAGCCGTCGTTTGATCTGCTTGTAGCACTATTTACAGCAATAATATATACTGGAAGTCAAAACAAACTGATATGATAACAGCAGGCTATAGAAAATGTTTTAAAGCGTTACTTGTTGGGAGGAAGGATTGGGTTCCTTAGGGATTCTTATGGATGTTGACCACCACAAAATATTAGCATTAATCTCTGTAGTATTCAAAGAGAATAAAAAAAAATGTAGAAGACCTTACTCTCTAGGTGAAGCCACCTGCACCTTACAGTGCTCAGCATTCCTTGGAAAGATAATTTGACAGAAAAGCAGAGGACAGAATAGAAAAGACCTATACTTTATGTATGCTGCTGCTGTACTCTCATGAAGTCATAAGAACATAATCGTATCCATGCAGGATACAGCTATTCCCATGTATATCCGTATAGCTATGAATGTATAACAATTTCCATGATTTTATCAACTGCTAGAAAAGAGTGTTGAATCCACAGACAGCGGAAAATATATTAAACTTTAACTCAATTCCTGCAAGAGACCAAGAAAATGTAAAGGCAACTTGTTGCCTCCTTTATGTGCTTTACCGTCCAGTCTCACAGTGAGTGCAACTAGTGAAGAGAAATCAGAGATAGATGGTTTATTTTACATATTCTGACTACTGTCAAAAGTGCAGTAACACTTCTCTTTTTTTAATGTGTGGCATAGTAGTACATATTGGCTAGCATGTCAGGCATGTGATAGAAAGGAAAGAGAAAAAATGACCTCAGCTTTGGAGGACTCACCGGAAGAATATCAGCTTGTAATGATGATGAGGTTCTGACAAAATGAAATTCTAACATATATTTCAGTAATAAGTATAAAAACATCCCTCATTATTTACTAAATCATTTCATATGCAGAAACAATACAAAGGTGTTTATAATTGTGTGGTAGCTGTCAGTTGTTATCCCCATACTGCTTGCAGACATGAATTTATTTAGCAGATTATGATGACAGAATTCCATCAACACAAACTTTTGTCTCAATTCAAACCAGACTGATTTACATCCAAGCGATTTAAATCAATTTGAAGTGTTTTACACATGCACAGTTTAATTATTATCCTGAAGGAATGCTGTGTTTAGTAATTGCTAACTGTTAAGACACACTGTTTTGCAACCAGAACTTTCTCCTGTTGTGCTACACTTAGCACTTCATTTTGTTAATTTGGAGTTTATACTGAACTTACACAAACCTACACATGCAATTAAATAGTTATAATGATTTATTCAGACTCTTCATTTTAAAATTTCCGTTCTGTCAGTAGTTACTTAATCAGAGAATTAATACTTTTGTGATTTCAGTCAAGCTCTCCCAGTAAAAGTATTACAACTCAGTTTACATGTGCACATTATATTCACATAGAGTTTTATCAATTATGCAAAAATATCATAAATGAATTGGATAGGGAAAAAAATCTTGATTTATAAAAAAGGAAGCATTGATAGCAAATTGAGGTGACTGTCTATGACTGCTGTTTCCATAAATTGCCTAGTATTATTAGATTCAGACTCACCTTGTTTCTTTTCTCTACATTTTAGGCTTTGAATTCCAATCGAAACTTTCCATGTCAATTCTTGCAATTTCACATTTAATTTAAATCAGTGTTGTTTTTTTTAAAGAAAAAATCATTTTATACTGCTTTAAATAAAATAATGGTGTTTTGGGGGAGGATTCTTATTGTGACTATTATCTACCTGTTATAAATGACTTTTTTATTATTTAAGTGCCAACAGTGTGCTCTATGCTGTGCAAGCCAAGAAGCCTATGCAGTCCCTTCAAAACGAATATGCATTTTAACGGGACAGAACCACTGCTCATGTATCTCCATGCAGTGTGGCCACAGTTGATGTCCTAAATAACAGCTTCCCAGCATGTTGTGTTGGAGATGCCAGTGCTCATCTCCAGACAATGGGACAAGAACACAATAAGATGATGGAAATCAATTGTCAAGAGAGAATTCTGCTCTTGGGAGGTGACCGCGGATGGTGACTAAACACTGTATGCACTGATTCTGCTGCACATGAAAAAAATACAGTTATGATTGTGGAACAAGACTGCACTGCATGACCAGAGTAGGGAGGAGGGACAGGAAAGAGATTTTTCTTTCCTTTCTTCATGATAAACTTGCTTGTTCATGAAAAGAAGAAGTGAAGCAAAAAAAATAAAAAAAGAAAGCATGCATGTCTGATGCTGATTCCTAATGCACTGGAGAAATTGCTCAAAAGCAGCTTAGCCCTGAAGTGAAGCTTGCTTTCCTTGTACTGAGAAGTCTGAGAATTCTTGTACTATGTATATATACATGTGTATATAGATATATATACATATACATGTGTACTATATATACGTAGAAACACATAATTATGCACATACAAACCCCTGCATATATGCATGTATACACACACAAACACACACCAGGGCTGCTCTGAAATCAGTGCATCCTATTTTATTATGCTGACTCACGGCATCAGAGGCAGATGTTGGTGTTATGGCAATAGAGGGTGAGCCTTCCCAACAATGCTACCAGCAAAGCCTTACCTAGCAACCAACAGCATCTTTTCTGCCTCAGATTGTGAAAGCTTGGGTTGAAACACAGTAGTCAAGGTTGGCACCAGCTGTCTGACTATAACTAATTACTCCTGCTTGAAGTATGATTTTGAATGGTTTACTAAAGCTGTGCTGACTTCTCTGAATGTATTCCAAAGGAAACCAAGTGATCACCTGAGCAAACACCTTTTCCTTTTCTGTCCTCTCCTACCTGTGCACAGCTGAGCTGTTACTGGTTAGTGGCTTACACTGGCTTGCAAAAGAGCACCAGAGCTGCAGGGCAGTAATCAGCAATGTTTCTGGTGGATTATATGCATCTTTGTTTTCCTGTCTTTCTCCTAGGTCAAAGTGAAAACAGGGACTGCTCAAGGTGGGCTGGAGGACCTGTCAAAGAAAATGTTTTGGAATTGCCCTCTGGTTCTTCAAAGAGCAAAAAAATTCCAGTTTTTGTGCTAAAAAAAAAAAAAAGGCTGATTGAACAATGAGACAAAATACAACAGACACATTCAGCCTCTCTTTCTAACAGGTACTAAGGGAGATGCCCCAGACCTCCTTCCTGCTTCCCAGCATAACAGGGCCAGAGCAGAGGCACTGGTGCTTCCCTCTGGCTCCTCTGGACTGCAGCCTGGACCGCCAGTGGGGCCCATCTGGATTAAGACATGAACCAAGCCAATACAGTGCTTTTGGAGCCCCCTCCACACTCCTGGTCGCATTCAGTCTCTGTAGTCAACACAAGGCTAAGAATACTGGGATGACCTTGGAACAGAAGTCAATAGACAGCACGTTGTTTGCCCTGAAGGCTGTACAGTCCATACTTGCCTTAACCTAACTGCATTGCACATCAGAGAAACTCAGTGCAAGCTTTCTGAATAATGTCCTTTAGGCTCAACACGCTGTCATTAATTCTGAACAATTTCTAAGTCAGTAGTTTTCTTTGTTCTGTTTTGTTTTCATGTCAGGGAATAAGGCTCTGTTGCTCCATGGCTCCAGAGTGACCAAGTAGAAAACTGCCAGCTGTCAGAAAGTGCTTTACTTTTGAGGCTCCACAGTGGTCAAGAAACAAACCGTTTATAATGATTTAAAAAAAGAAAAAGAACAACAAAAAAAAAGATATAAGATCTTTTGGGGGGTCAGGGAGGGGGAAGGGGTAACATAAACTAATGATTGAACCTACTGGAAATAAGCAACATAAACAGTGCTTCTTAATCCCGCTGTTTTTGTTTATCGCACTTTAGGTGCTTTTATAGCTATCTCTAAATGTCTTTTACTAACTACAGAGACATCTGCAGATTTCTATCAACAAAGGCCAACTGAATATGTACTAGCTATGTTTACTCTTTTATATCTAATTTCAACTGAAAATTCTCTGTAAGCGAGCTTTTTTTTCTAATTGCACCATAAGGGATCTATATATTTTATTTTTTGGTTTTGGTTGGGGAGGGCGGGAAGGGACTAGATGAGTTGAAGAAATACTGAAGACCTTTTTGTGGTATATTTGGGGGATCTGTTGTGTGTTAGAATGTGTATTTTATCTTCCTGTATTATTGTGGCTGAAAAAAAACTGTGCTGTTACGTAGTTGGCAACAAGATGCCTTTGGGAATTTTGCTAGTAGGTCAATGTGTATATGAAATACTCTGAACTCCTAGGAACATATGTTTTGTTCTAAATCTGATCTGTATTTTCAAGCACTTAGGTGGCTTTCATTAGGAGAAACCAATGTTTTACTCAGGCTTTTCAGGATCTTGAATTGTCATTGTTTCTTTGCTCAGACCCTGCACAGGCAAATACACACATCTACCACACCTGTGGTGGCCACATAGGTTTTGAGGGCAAGGGGGAAGGTCAGTGCGTGGAAGCGCTCGAGCTGCCCTCAAATGACTGACTTCCTCATTCACCAAACCCTGGTGCCCATGTGGCTTCTGAGCTCCCACAGCCCATGCACAAACTCCATGCATCCATCCCTATACAAACCAATGCCCTTTGCGTGTCTGCATGGATGTAAAGTGTCACAAATCACCACTCTGGACAATGACAGAGGAACAGGCATTCACCAGTGAAGATAAGATACGGGACACGTTCAGGAACTATACTTACATTTATTCAGTGATATATATATATATATTTATGTACGTGTGTGTGTGTGTGTATGAATATATAGTACACAGGAATAACTATTGAGAGGGGCTGCATAATCCTGGGAGTGTCTGGTGCATGGGCCAGAGCTTCAGGTCCTGTTCATTATTTTCTGCATGAATTAGGCAAGTCGCTTAAGCCTGATCCAGTAGAACATTCAATGCTTTTTTGGATCTCAAGTTCAATTTTCAACTTGAGTACCTGAAATTCTGAGCTCATTCTGGATGGAGCTGCTTTCCAGTCCCTGGGAAATCATGCAGTTTCCAAGTGCCAGGCTGAGGTTTCCCATAAGCTGAAATTTTTTGAAAGTTTTATGTAATATTTAATGTAGCAGATGTATAATATTAAACACAATGTAGAGGTTTAAATGGAATGAAAATGTCATAACAGGGTATTTTAGCTTTCCCTGCATAGCAGTTAATCAAAATCATGTTTCTATAAAAATCATTTTCTTAATATGGAAAGAAACCAGTTTAGGCACTTAACTGATGATCCAATTTTGAGCAGATAATTTTTCATGCCTTTCAGTGATTTCCCACAGAATGGCAACTACAGGTAGTTAGCAATTTTAGAAGTCTGAAAATTTAATGAAGCATCTACAAACAGTTTGTGGGCCTAATTTTAATTAAAAAAAAAAAAAAAGGCCTTAATTTCTCTGTCTTAATCTTCTCATCTATACAAAGGGAATAATATCTGCCTCACGTGTTTTGTGTGAGGTTTGAATTGTTTATGTTTGTAAAGTGCTTAGGAAATAGGAAGAACATTTAATGATTAAGTATTACAATGGTAACTGCTTATTCTTATATTACATATAGAGTAGATATACACACACTCACACATGGATTACACATATATATATACATATATGCCTATATGAAGTTGATATTCATAACCTTGCTTAAGTTGCAGTTAGAACACCACCATTAAAAGGAAATTAGGACTGTTGACTACTAAACTAAATGATTAGTGGACAGATCTCTTCTGGAAGCAGTTTAGAGCACAGTAATATGAGAATATCTGGATAACAATTTTGATTTGTACAGCTGTATCCTCCTCAAAATCCAGTAAAGAATGTTATTTTTCTAGGCTGGGCTTTTGTTATAAACTTAAATATTCAGAACGCAAGAGATACAATCCAAATGTGTCTTTTTTTTTTCTTTTCTTTTTGGCATTTGTTAATTCTGAATGTATTTTTAACAAAAGTGATTTTTTTGACTTACTAGTGTAATTTGCATTTAAAACAATAAATGGAAAAAATATAGGTTTCCAAGCTATTCATGGCCCCTTGCTGCTATTCACAACTTACAGGAAACTTAGAATTACAGTTGCCAGCTGAGCAACAATGCAGGATAAAGAATCCTATTACATTTACATGATGACAGTCCTGATCTGTGCAGTGCATGGACGTGACAGCACTGAATAGAAATTGCTGGGTCATGACACCATTTTAATGCAGCCATAGGTAGCAAGAATTTTCATTATCACTGACACTAAAAGCTTTCTTTTACAAGGCTGACTGCAATAAACTCTTCCCTTAGAAAGCATCTTTTTTTTTGCCCACTCATTGTGAATTTTAAGCATATGATAGGTTTACAGTTGCCAACAGTGTAAAGTATGGCAGAAATAATACTCGTTAAGAGGGAGCTATGTAACATTAATATTTCCATTGCATTCATTTTCCTTTATATGCTATTCCTTGTCTCTATACTGAAATGAAGAAATCCTGTCTTAGGTAATGCCTTTACAGAGCTCTTATATACTGACAGCTTGCCTAAGGGACTTTAATGAGGGACCATATACATTTCAAGGTATGTGATTGTGTTCTCTTCATATTACTCCTTAGTAAGAGAGTTCATTAATTGTTGCCTGTAGGATTTTTTTATGCTGTAATTGTAGTGAAAGTGGTAATTCTCAGTCAGGTAAAGAGAAAATGGTTGTGCTCCACTTGCTCAATTTAAGTACTGTTTGCAATACTCAGGAACCATACAGCATTTTGAAAAAGGCTGGTGCAATATGTATTGATTCCCAAATGTCTTCAGATATGAATGGCTGCTAACTCAGTCTCAGAAGGTTTTTTCAGCCATTTGCACTCTCACCTTCCATTTGAGTAGACTGATAGCAGGCAAAACAAAACTCCATACAGCACAAGTCCTTTCAGTATTTAATAGTTTTATTTTCTGTTTATTTTCTGTTTTCTTTTGAATGCAATTATTCAGAGGTTGTCTCTGAATAAATCTCATCCAAATCTAAATCTGAATTTCCAACCAAAGGCAGAAAGCCCCACAATTAGGCTACATATATTTCTTTTTTACATTTTCTTTCTTTCTTTTACTTTCTTATTTGCTCCAAGCAGTCTCTTCAACTTACCTGAGATCAAACAGGTAAACTTTCTGAGTTTTTTTTTCTAGCTAATGTAAATTTGGCTTCTTGATAGTGCATGTGGATTGGAGACAACCGCTACAGGTGAATGAGATTTTGTTAAAAAACCAACACATAACGAGTATTTCAGAAGATATTGTGTCCACTGTTCCTTCGGGAATGATACGGATCAGTTGTCATGCTAATCAATCTGCTCCAAGCTAAGTGCAATAATAAATGTAATTAGCATATGTAAAAGAAACTGCCCTTTAGACTACGGTTGCTCATTCTCATAAAGAAGTAGCACAACACCAAATGAGTCGATGAAAAACGTTTCCTTCTTTTATTGTCTATCATACTTCATCCCCCCATGGATCACAGAAATTGTCTCTGGTCTTGCATCCTGACCAGTGCCTCTGTTGAGACCTTCACCAGGAGAAACAATTGTGGTCAGCTGGATCTGTAACCTTCTCTCCTGATGGGAGAGGAGGAAGGATATTGTACCAAATGCAGTGCTTTAAGTAGTGTCATGCATGCATTTATCCATCTTCCTCCACACATGCAAAAGAGGTCTCAAAATGCTCTTTTCCTTTATCTCAGAAACCAGGATAGATAGTCTTTTACAAGGTGCTTCCAAACTCTGTTGACATCAGCAAAGAGTTGTTTCCTTAAGTATAACTAAAGCACAATTTTTTCTGTTTTCTCTTGAGTAGAAGACAGCTCTCAAAGCTTCCAAAAGCCTTGGGATTAAATATTTTGAGCAGACTGTGAAACTTGAAAATTCAAAAAATTGCTTGGGGCCATCTCTGTCTCAAAATCACCAGGACAAAGGCAAGACTTTCTACATTCACCAGTTAAAAAGGATCTTCACTATCATCTCTTACCTATTTACTTCCCCAGCTTTGTCTTCATCCTGCTGGCAAATAGGTCATATGGAGTTAAACATGGAAAAGTGTTAATTTATACTCTTCAACAGTCTGCTGTACTCCCATGCATTCCAGAGTCACCCTTACCTGATAATAGTCCTCTCTTTTTTGTCCCTGTTACCGTCTTCCTAATTTCTTACTCCTGCTCTGCCTGGATAAATCTACAAATCTCCTACTTAAAGTACATACTGCTCTTTGTCATATCCATTGTTTCAAACTCTCCTTATGATGACAGTGATTGCAGTAATGGAGGATGATGTCGTTGAGGTTGTGTACAAAACTGGAAGAATGAGAAGCTTGAAGGTTACTTATGTCCTCCAAAGGCCCAAGATATAGTGAGACACTTTATACAGCTATAAAGGTTGACAGTGTTACAGATGGCATGAGATTCAACTGGCCTTAGTAAGAATCATTTTCAAATGTGCAATTGCATTTGCTAAAACTATAGTTCAGTTGGTACAGAGAGTCATAAATACCTGGAGTTACACAAGATACAGGTGAAATAGAAGCAGATTCGTAGAAAATGTATTTATGAACACTTTGACCAAATCAGACTTGAATTTCAGTCTCTTTGAATTTGTCTCAGATTTATTTATTGTTGCAAATATTTGGATGGTTGATTTCTGTGCATGCAGGTGTTCAGAAATGAACTCTTTGTTCCTAGGGGGACGTATAAGTATGTGCAGTTACACTGATTTACGTGAGATTCTCAGTATTCACGCATCTATGTGCATTTGTGCTAAATGTTAGCTCATTTCTCTCTGGAATATACATGCATAAATATTATCTGAGTATATTTCACAGTGGAGAAACAAAACCATATACAAAGTGTCTCATCTTTTCTACTTTTAACTTCTCCTGCCCTTTGTCTCAAAGGATTCAATGCCCTGAGTGTTAATTTTTCAGATGGGCATTCTTTATATAGAAATTACATTTCCTTATACTTACATTCCCGTATATGAGCATGATGCAGTATTTGAACACAGTAAATAAGATGGTCCCTTCTGCAAAGAGCTTGTATATTAAATAAAATAAATGAGATCATTTTGATTAAAAATAAAAAAGGAAAAAAGGAAAATATTAACCCAGTGATCTTACAGACCCACTAAGAAGTTAAAATTTGATGGAAAAAAAAAAAAACTCTAGGAAAAATAACAGGGCAGAAAGACGAAAACAATTAGTCAAACAAACAAACAAAAAAAAACAAAGAAACACCCATGATTTACAATTATAATGTTATGTGGCTACTTTAAGTACATGCATATGAAAATAGGATAAAAAAAATTAGCCAATTATATCTCACTAGAATATCCAATTAACTTATGATAGCCCCATATAGATGTATTATATTAAATACTACATTTTAGAGGCATTGAAAGCAGTAGCTATGGAAGAACAGCACTGAAGTAACTGTAAATTGATGCCATCACAAAAGGTTGATGGATTGATTCAATTAATCAGTAAGTCATTTCTAAGAGTTCTGCAGGGATTTATTTACCAAACACTTACATTGTTTATTTTCCTCTCTGGAGGGTATGTATGCTATCATTTTTCTTCATTATTTTTCTCATTTCATTCATCAATTTCTGACAAATATTTTCATGCCAATATGTGGCACGTTGCGCGTGTAAATTGCCCACATTCACTGATTTAAAGCAATATACTCAGAACTACCAGCAGCCAAAAAGTTTTGTTTTATTTCCCTCAGGTCCCGAGAAACTCTGTTCACCTATAATCACTATCAAGACATGTTTCCTGTTTGAGTTTTTCTTTCATTTTTCTCCAAATGACAGGGATGTAAGTTCTTGTCTAGCACGACATGTGGGTACCTGCTTAATCTTCAGACAGAAACTTAACACAAAAAATATTTTGAACAGTGTTGACACTATCATATAAATATTGGTTTAACCTTATATTTTATAGTTCAAATCCACGAAAACAATACAAGAATCATTTGAAGAATTTCAGCAGTAGCGTTATGTTTCCCACAGGATTTGACTGATCTTAGTTTTAAGTATTTTCATAGCATGTCTTTCAAAAGAAATGCATGGAAATGGCCAAGTGGGGTCAAATTACATACTATGAAATTGCAGATTCTGGGTGGGTCAGAAGTCTGGGGCAGTCCACACTGTCTGAGGATCTTCTTCAGTGCATTCAGAAAATTCCCTCTATGTATTAGATTGGGATCAACAACAGAGGGGTGATGGCAGCAAAATAGAAAGTACCTCATATAAAATACTGAGTTGCTGGCAGAGTGAAATCCTTGAATGGGTCTAATGGCAGCTGGACTGCATGTATACAGTTTAAGATGTCAGGGGAAATTGTGTCAATATTATCAAGGGACTAATTCCTATACCATATACCCTTGACTGACTAAAAGGAGTAATGGTGCATGTATGGCATGAGTAATGATATAATGCTGTTGCATCTGCAAAAATGATTTGTGATTGAGAAAGGCAGCACGTGGTAACATTGTAGGTGGTGGTAAAACACAGGCAATGATCTCAGACATCCATACAACATATAGTCAGCATTATTCATCTGTATATATCCATTTTCACCTGCTCACCAGTTTTCTTCTGTTGGTATTGTTTCCAGTAATGCAGATACTCAATAGAATTTATGTTATTAGATATTTTATTATTACTATTTTTGCATCAACAGTGAAAAACTATTTTCTTTTTCCTTTCAGATTTGAAATTATGCTCATTTAAGTAAAATGAGCTGCACTCATATATACAAAATATTTAGCTCTATCCACAGGTCTGTTTGTAAAGGACAGATGGAGCCAGATGCTTCATAGTGGCGACCAGTGTGAGTGTGAAAGGCAACAGGCACAAACTTACATACAAGCAATTTTTAATAAGCATATAACTTATTTACTGTGGAGCACTGGAAGCCCAGAGAGGGTACAGTCTTTTCCTTGGAGATCGTCAGATCCTGTCCATGGTCCTGGGCAATCTGCTCTGGGTGTTTCTTCCTGGGCAGGTGACCTCCAGAAGTCCCTGCCACCTTCAGCCATTCTGTCACCCTCACCTCTCATTTAATCTATATTTGTTTCCCTCCAAAAAAAATCCCCAGTGTCTACACACAATGAGAAAATTTTGCTTGCTGTCTTGGGTAGACTCAGAATTAACCTCTGTTAATAGTGATGCCAGTTTCATTAAGATCATTAGGAATTCTGCTGTTTGTTTCAGTGAGATCACATCTCACTCTTCACAATTAAGATGCCTGAGTATTTGCTTTGCTTGAAAAACAAATATCCACTGAAGTTACCTCCAATAACTTTTAAATGTCTCTACAAAATATCTGGGTTCTTTTTTTCCACTTTCATGTTCAGCATTAATGAAACTCATGGTATGGTGATCAAAATATATCTATAGTCATTTGCACTGACCTTTATGACTCACTCATTACAACATTTGTACCAGTAAAATCTTTCTATCATTCCCACTCTTCTGTGCATTTTATTTAATGTGAATAAGTATCACTCCAGAGGATTAGCATCCTGGGAGGCTTTCTTCAAAACATGAGTGCTAAGGAGGAATCAAAAGATATTTGCATAGCTGTTTGGCCCATGTGATAGTGGGAATCTGCTGCATGGCCTCTTTTCCTTTATAAAAAAATATTAAGTATCAATTGTAACCTACAACTCTCAGTCTAAGTATTTCACATTCTTCTAGCTTCTTGCTCAGCTGCATGGTGCTCTTCAGATTTGATAAGTTTTTCATTGAGCAAACTAACAAACAGCTGGGAAATTTTTGCACATAAGCAGAAAGATTAAAGACAATCTTGAAAAGCAGGTTAATAGTATCCAGTCCTTATGGATATACAATACTTGCTAGAAACATCACTCAGTTTGTAGTTTCTCCTGTTCTGAAGTGCCTCTCATTAATTCATGGCCTGAAATTTTCCTGACAAAACTCTGTCCAAGTTAGCCCTCCATCCTGACAGCCGCTTCCTTTCCAAGACAATGTGTACAACTCCGTATTTGGCTCAATGAAAGGAAATATGGGAGAAGCTAGCCTTTATTCCTCATGCCTTTAAGCTTGGCTTTCTCAAACCTGGACATGTGAGACAGTCTCAGCTCTCAATCGCATTTTGGGTAATTGAACTGTAGGTATGCACCAGTGAAAGCTGAGGATCTCTGTCCCTATGTGCTCTGCCACCTGAGCAGGGCCAGAAACAGGGATGTACAGGAAGGCCAGGCTGGATGTGGCTCTGGGCAGCCTGGTCTGGTGGTTGGTAACTCTGCACATAGCAGAGGGGTTGAAACTAGATGATTATTATGGTCCTTTTCAACCCAGGCCATTCTATGATTCTATGATATATGATTCTATGATTCTATGGCAGCAGATCCCCTACCCTGCTCATTGCTGTGCCCCTGCCTCTGGCACCTTCACTCACAGCCTGCCATGCCTCCAACACCATTACTTACCAGAGGTTCGTTGTGGTCTGAGCCTAGAAGCCTCATTGTCCTCACCAGGCAGGTGCAGCACATCTGGAACTGCAAAAATCTCTTCCCAAGTCTCTGTTCTTACCCAGATCATGCCTTTCATGGAGGAGAAACAATCAGATGGCTGTTGTTTGGCTCCAGCTTTTGTATCTGAGGAGGCAGATCTGTATCTTGCCTTGCTCTTAAGAGACATTGCACTTGCAAAATAGTTTTGTTAGAGGATGAAGTTTTGACACTTCAAAATTTTTGTACTAGGAAAGGTATAGAGAGGGTGTACTTCTGAAAAATAAACCTTAGGTGAAAACAGCTAAGTCACAATTTGAACTTGAATTTATTCAAGCCTCTTTTACAGATGTGAAGACATCTTGAGTCATGTGTATAACTATTCAGTGTTTTATTACTATTATTACTGTTTATTGGTGTGGTTGTTTGCTTTATTTATTTATATATTGATAAAACAATCAGAGGTAATAGTAGAGAAAACTCATGCAAAAGTGTTGTAAAACACCAGAAGACTGCTGTGTTAACCATCAAGACTGATCTCAAAAAAACATCCCCAAACTCAGACCTGATGTCTGCACTGAAAAACAACTCCTGAGCTCTGGAAGCCAGCAGGTCTTAACTCAGGTTGTTTAATTGTGTTTAGTTGGGTTGACCACTCACTCTCCCAGATCATCTCCCAGTCCTACCACCTTTGCTTTCACAAGAGAACAAGCTCTAGCCTTATGAAATAGAAGTTCATTACTCATTTTTGATCCTGAGTTATTTCTTCTCTGAACTTCTCACCTGAATTGTCTGTAACTGAGGCTGGAAAGAGAGACCAGGTGGATCCTTGAAGGACCTACTGACACACAAAACCACAGGACTTTCTGGGGAAATTTAGATTGGGAAAACCCTTTGGTTAAGCCTTCTCAAATGTTATAGGATTGATTACAGTTTTAAAGAGCTGGGCTCCACGGTCTAAGGTACTTTATGTGATGTCGGTGAGGAGAGTTAACCTCAAATTAGACCCTCAGTCTCAATGAAAGTCAATGGGTCTTCAATTCTTCTCAGCCATTTGACTTCTTAGGTCTTTTTTTTAAAGCCTCACTAATGCTTATTTTCATTTAAATTCTTTTGAAACGAAACAGAAGGACCTTTGGAAACTAATGTGCTTTTTGTTTAGACTGGACCAATGGACCAATACATTTTGTCCATCAGGCTAAATAAATTAACTTGTTTCAGCCATTGTGTTTCAGGGTTCCTCGTGTCTTATGCTCTGCTAATTTCCCTGAGATTTTTTCAC
The DNA here is from genome assembly GCA_035772895.1 of Perdix hodgsoniae. Classification (NCBI taxonomy): domain Eukaryota; kingdom Metazoa; phylum Chordata; class Aves; order Galliformes; family Phasianidae; genus Perdix; species Perdix hodgsoniae. The sequence goes on along the minus strand of JAPSGF010000004.1, from coordinate 14,531,986 downwards.
AGCTTGCAGGGAGAAAGAATTAGAAATTTCATCCACATCTGCACTGGTATTTTTATTTTTCTACCGGTGACTTTTATTTCGTATATGATGTAATGGATGCATGTCAATAATAGTAAAAATAACTCTGATCTGCAACTGCCCACATACTGTGACAGTTTGCACAATACTTCCTCACCCTCTATCACTTCAGAATCCCTTCCTTTCCTATTTGTCCCAAGCAAGTGGGGGAGGCTTCTTTGCCAGAAAATGTATTCTTTAAAACACCTCCCTGGAGTACAACAAGTCTGCCTTAAGAAAAATGATGTGAGCCCTCCCTGACTGTCAGAAGAGAAGTTGTTACTAATTATAACTAAGATCTTGTCAGTTATCTGGATTCACTGGTAATTCTCATAAGATTCCAAAGAAAGCAATAAATACATTAACAGAAATGTGCCAGAAGCAAGTCACTGTGATTCCTTCCTCAGATTTCGAAAATCTGCCTCGGGTTTATAGTCATTGTGACACAACACAGCAGTCCTGGGCCTTCACAGGTAGCCCAGTTGGGCAGGTGGGCAGCTGGAAAGGGCCACAGTCACCAGTGGGGATCAGGCCTACCATTGTTTATTTTCTGAATTATCTGAAGCACACTGGAGATTTAACAGCAGAGGAAAAGACCTATCATTTGTGACGCTTTATATGAGGAACTCAGTGTAAAACTAACCCTTCTTCATACTACTGGCTTCAGCGAAGCAGGATGTACATTCAAATGTTATGCCCACCTCCCTTGGATTTTGGTGCAGCCAGAGATATCCTGCTCTGTGTACAACTAGAGGACAGAAATTCTCCTGCTGAGATGTCTGAGCACAGTTAACACTTCTGTAGAGTCAAGGCCTTGCCCAGGGAACCTGCCCTGTGCTACAGCTTGGGCATGCATCCCACAGCCTGGGCTGCACACCAATGTAAAATACAAAGGTCTGCATCACTTGAAAGAGTAACTCAAGCCTCCTTTATTACCCTGAGCCTCTTCTACCCCTCTAGAACTATAAATGTATCTTAAAGAGAAGAAGAGAGTCTTAATACTTCTGGCTGCTTCATTTGGCTGCAAGAGCACACAGAGGTCCCACTGAAAACAGGAACTTGGCCCAACATCAGCAGATCAGATAAAGTACCCTCCTTCTACAAAGCTCTCTACTGGTATTCATAGAATCATACATTAATAGAGTCATCAAATCACAAAAGGTTTGGGCTGGAAGGGACCTTAAAGACCATACAGTTCTAATCCCCTACCATAGGCAGGAACACCTCCCACTAAATCAGGCTGCCCAGGGCCTCATCCCATCCCCATCCAACCTGGTCTTCCTAACCTGATCTCCCATGGATGGGGCATCTGCAGCTACTCTAGATAACCTGTCCCCAGTGCCTTACCATTCTCATATTAAAGAATTTCCGCATAATGTCTAGTCTAAATCCACCCTCATTTTATATAAAGTATTAGCCTTTTTCTATTAGTATACTCCCTGGTAAGAGTCTCCACCCATCTTTCCTGTAGGCCCCCTATAGGTACTGGAAAGCCACTACAAGATCTCTCAGGAGACTTCTCCAGGCTAAACAAATCCTGCTCCTTCAGGCTGTCTTAGTAGCAGAGGTACTCCAGCCCTCTGATCATCTTCCTGGCCTTCTCTGGATCCACCCCAAGGATGGGTGTCCTCCAGATAGGGCCTCACAAAAGCAGAGTAGAGGGGAACAATCACCTCCTTCAGGCTGCTGGCCACACTTATTTTGATGGCATGTTTTATTATTCATAAATAACAAGAGATTCAGTACCTCATTTATTTTGTTACTCCAAAATACATGGTAATGCCTTTTCGGCAAGAATATTAATATTATGGTAACCGTCAAGCTTTGGCTTTTGTGTACAGCTATCTGCTGCACTGGCGCATGTGTGGTTTGCTGCTGACTCTGTTCAAGAGAGAAAAATTGTGTGAAGGGCTGAATTGCTCAGAAGTATAGCAATAGGACAGAAAGGTACGGGCATGTCACATGTATGTAAGCAAAGTACATGTACTCTAGTGTCCTGGAGAAGATGATTGCAAAGTATCATGGTGTGGAACATACAGTTCAAATGGATTTGCATCAGATTTTGATCCTAAGTGAAAAAGAAAAGGATGGAAACCAATTATTAAATCATGTAATGGCAAAATCACAACAAAAGTCTCTTCCAGATCCCATTTGCTGTGATAGCTGCCATCCTCACTGTCCTTTCTTTTTCACTGTGTTGTCAGAACCCTGATCTAGGATCAGACTAGCCTGAAATAAATACAGTGGCTTTCAAATTAATAAAGATTTTTCAAATATTATGTTATTTTAACTCAGGTTTGGCACAATTTGATAGCAACCAAGAAACTATTTAGTTGTAAACAGCGCCTGCTCTCTTGAAAATGTATGGCTACAGAAAGTTAACATCATGATTTACTGTAAAACAACTGTATTTTGTCACACTGTGCCATAAATGTGAAGTCTGCCTCATATTCCTGCAGATAAATTGCTTTAGCATACATTAGACAGGGATTTGGAGAATCTCATTGCAGAAGTTAGGGCTCTGGGACATTAGTGAAACTGTCACTAAGGAACTGACTCTGACAAAGTGTTCTTTCACACATTTGTGGTGGGTTTGCAGGTCTGAGTCACGCTAGTGAGTCACACTGTCAGCCAAGAATAATGTTAGGTGGCAAAGTTGGTATGATGCTCGGGGCTCAGGACTGCTCCATGTCTCCCTGCTGCTTGCTCTGTACTTTTGGCTGATAGGAAGGGATATTTCTAGCTACTAGCTTGGCAGACTATGTAGCCAGTTTGCAGAAAAAAAAGTGCCCTGGATACAACTAGAGTGTCCCATGGATATTTCCCACCCTGGAAAGTAAATTGCTTAGCATTTATCAGGACAGCCTGAAATAGTTCCCAAAATAGAAGAAAGCATAATATTAAATAAAAGGTATTTTCTCTAGGAAAGCTAAAGAAAAGCAAGGGAACTGTTTACTGGTTTTGCAAATGAGTACAAAGAAAAGAAACAAGTTGGTCATGAGCCAGCAATGTTCCCTTGTGTTCAAGAAGGCCAATGGTATCCTGGGGTGCATTAAAAAGAGCATGGCCAGCAGGGTGAGAGAGGTAATCCTCCCCCTCTACTCTGCCATGGTGAAGACATATTTAGAATACTCTGTCCAGTTCAGGGCTCCTCAGTTCATAAAAGACATGAATCTCCTACAAGGAGTCCAACAGAGGGCCACAAAGATAATTAAGGGCCTGGAACGTCTCCTGTATGAGGAAAGACTGAGTAGCCTGGATCTGTTCAGCCTGGGAAAAAGAAGACTGAAAGGGAACCTGATAAATGTTTATAGATATCTAAAGGGAGGTGGGAGGCAAATGGATGAGGCCAGGTGGTGGTGTGTAGTGACAGGACAAGGATAATGGCCTAAAACTTGAACACAGGAAATTTTGTACTAACATGTGGAATAATTTCCTTATGGTAAGGTTAATGAAGCAGTGGAACAGTTTGCCCAGAGAGGTTGTGGAGTCCCCTGTAGATATATTCAAAACCCAGCTGGATGTCTACCTGTGTAACCTATTGTACAATACCTGCTTCAGCAGGGAGTTTGGACTTGATGATCACTTGAGGTCCCTTCCAACCCCTGTGGTTCTGTGACTCTGTAGTTCTGTGAAATAATAACACACCTTCAAACTGCTTTGCGTGTCAGCTGAGTGTTGGGCTGTGTTGTCTGTTTTGCTCACCTGGCAAAACTGATGTGACAGTTCCACATTCATCAGAATTAGGGTCTAAATCTTTAGACAGATCACCTCTCTTGAATATTATCTCTCCAAATGAAATCCTAAGCTGATGTAAATAATCTGCAAAGAATCCCCTGGACTGAGATGCACCCCTTCATCTTGCGACTTGCAATTTTGGTAATTACTTGAAAACTGTGACACTAGCTCTGAAGTTTTCTAATCATGAATTGCTATTTGTCATAATGTAAGCCTTGAATATGCAAAGAAAAATGTGCTTTGGAAACCAAAACAGACTCATCCTAGGCAGCTTACTCTAGATGACTGTGCTCATTTCCAGAGGTGCCTTCCCACCTACACCCTCCTGTGATTCAGGTCAATATACTACTCTGTTACTTGAGTTTAAACATTCAAATTCTATATGTTCCACACCAGAATCACTTCTTGTAAAAGATTCCAACTCAGTTCTTGCCATAAATTCACAAAAAGCAATGGGAAGTGATTCAAGCCTTAAGACATTAAGATGTTTGGAATTAACAGTACCACTCTAAATCCTACCTATGATATTTGGAAGACTTTAAGACAGTAAGTTGTTAGAGCTTGAGCTTCTGCACAGGTTGAATTCCCTGGACAACATAAAGGAGGTGACTGATGCTGTTTCACTTGATTTGACTTGTGTTGCCAACCACTCCATGGTCTAGTGGAGGTGCACACAAATCAGCAAGCAGGTTCTGGTACTGTTCACTTGTTGAGAAGGGAATCAGAAGGTCATAAACAACTAAAAGCATGTGCCAGAAAGAAAGCGTGCACATGATAGAGAAATATCTCTGAAGAAAAAAAGGAACCTTAGGGTAGGTGGGGAGTCAGGTGAATCTGGTTAGTTTTTACAACCATGAGTTATCTCACTGCTTAATCAGATGCAGGTGAGCACAGTTTTCCTCTTGATTGATGTGGCAGTGCAGTTCATAGAATGATATGGATGTTTTCCCCTTCTACAGGTAAGGTGATTCTAAACACAGGATATTGCACTTAGGAAGCCTGTTTTATACAGTAAAAAATCTCATGTGGTTAGCAATTGCATATTTGAAGCCTCTGAGCAGAAGTATGCAAGCTTTCATAGGCCAGATAAAGCTCAAGGAAACCACACGTTCTGAGCTATGGCTAGGACGCTAGAAATGAATGTGGTTAGGCCATAGAGGGGAGACACCTAAGCAGATGCTTTGGGTTTTAAAGTCTGTGTGTTCTCCCACACAGACAACAAAATCTGTTCTGTGAGTTTTTATAATAGGTCTGCCACAGAGTGTGTAGGCTATGAGTTTTGTTGTTTGTTTTATCCCAGAAGTCAATGGCTTGCTGAGAATCATCTTGTCAGTGTCATGGTTTTTGTACAGCCATCACCTGCTGGGGTCAAATGGACAAGAGCAGCTGCTAAGCATTTATAATTTCACCCAGAAATCAGCGTGGAACATAAACCTTGGGGTGTTTGGTTATTTCACTAGAATTACCTTGACTCTTATAACTTATAACTTCTCTGTTTTGAGAAGTAATTTGTTTACTGGTATTTTTATCGTGAATATAATTTCTACTTTATTTCTCTGTTTGTTATTTTTGTTATTTCACCCTGATGTGAGACTTCCTAAAGGTAAAGACATGCATTTCTCAGAGGTCACAGCTCTGAGCTCTTTACCAGAGCCTGTGAAGATGAAATGTTTGACTCCAGAGGAGCGTTTTAGCAGCTTGATTGACCATCCTGAACAGTACCAGAACCTGCTTGCTGATTTGTGTGCACCTCCACTAGACCATGGGGTGGTTGGCAATACAAATGCTGACAACGTGTATGCACATAAATGAAATGCTGGTGCTTTGAAATTTTTCAAATGTGTCCCGTGGTTCATAGCGTGAACTCTTCACCGTTCTTTTGGTCATATTCTCTTTGAGTCATTAAGTCCAGAGGTCAGTGATACATCAGTTCTTGAAACTACTTGAAATATATTTTTGTAAGAATGATAATCTAGTGTCGGTTTAACAATATCCTCTAAATAAGTTATCCGTTGCTCCTAGGCTCTCTAAAGTATATCATCTGTTAGTTAGCCCCTTTTTCTGCCTTTAGCAGTTTCTATAATGGAAGTACCTATTAAATGGTTCATGCAAATTAGTTTATTCAAATAGTTCAAATGTTGCTATTGACTTTTCATTGCCTAATGAAAAAAAGGTATAAAACAACAGCATGTCCTAAGCATACCTAATCTTTTACACGCAGTTGGGACCAATGATGTTTGATTCTCAGGTTTCCCATAACGTTGTTGGCAGATTCATAAATCTTTTCAGATGCCTGGAAGGCGTTTTCTTCAGTGTCACTGCTCTCTTTCCTTTCATTTTCCAGGTTAACTTTGTTTTCTTACACTCCTGAAGCCCTGATGGAACTTGTTTTGGGCAAGCCATTCTGACCTATTTTTATAAAAGATTCAACACATTCATGCTCTCTACTTTTTTTTCTCAGCATTTCTGCTCCTTTTTTTTTGCAGATACCGGTACATATTGCTACAAGAATTTCTCTTCTGGGTTTGTCTTTCTCTTTGAAGTCATACCTTACTAGGTTTATGATCATGCATGAAGTCTAGTTGGTGCAGAAGCTTAAGATTTGTCAAGTGTAGCCTCTAAGGTTTGTGATCTATTCAAGTACACTGCTGCTATGTGCTGACAACCAGTGACAGTGGCAAATTCTTCTCTATTTCAGTATAATTTTCCTGTGGTTGTTCTACATTCTCATTCTTTATGCCCCAATATGTCTCCCACAAAAATACTGAATCATCCACTATTTATAACATAATCTACCTTTTCAGTGTCGTAATCTCAATTTCTAGGAATGTACCCTGGAGAACATCCAGTGAATTTGCTGCTGCCATTTATTGCTGCCATTGATTGCTGTTTAAAAATGATACAGCCCCTGTGCTCTCAAAGCTATCATCAAATTTTCCCAATATCATGCTTTTTGCTTTTTACCTTGGATTTCATAACAGAGATCTGCATTATTCTATGCTATGTAAACCAACATAGTTAGGAGTTCTGATTTTTCCAACAAGAACCTGATGATTTGAAAATGCTTTATTGTGTTTTCTTTATTCAAACAAGACCAGAGGTGTTTTGGTGTGTTTTTTTGTTGTGTGTTTTTTTTTTGTTTGTTTGTTTGTTTTTGAAGTTCTGCTCAGAGTAACTTGTACAACAGTGATTTTTATTTTGCTGTGATTCAGTTTTAGATAGCACTCCATATGAGTGCTACTATTAGGTTTTGCTGAGTGTCTAGCTTGTCAATAGCAAGGACTTCTACTCCCTCCAATATTTCACTGCGCTCTTTCTGAACTTGTGCAGATACTGTAAGAATATACCAGGAGGCATACTCTGGAAGAGCTATCCTATAGACAAGTAGTGCAATACTTCAATTTTTCCTTTGTCCTGTCTGAAGCAGTGTCCAGATGCAGACTGTAGCTGCTGAAGAGAGTCTGTAAGTAATGTCTTTTAGGACAGGTAAACAGTAGCTGGGCTTCAGGGAGGAAGGAAAGTCAAGTGGGACGCTTCCCAAAGTCATGTCTTGTGCGATCACATAATCAGCAGAAAAAGGGAGATGAGTGGGAGATGCTAGTCTAGCTCAGACTCGGTAGAGACTTTCCTTAGTTTTGCTAATTGATTTTAGTAGCTCCATAAGACCCATGCTGATTAGCTCTCAATAGTGCTAGTAACCTTAGCCACTGAGATTTCCTCTCCTTCGGTAAGTTATACTCACCTTATCTTGCTGCTCATTTCCCACACTGGTCCATGCCATTGGTGGCATTCATCATGGCATGAGTGCTACTTGCACTGTGTTTGGATGAAGCTGAGTTCTTGAGTTTGGAAGGCATCAGGTATTCTTTAAAAAAAAAAAAAAAAGAAGAAAATCTTCCTCAATCCTCTCTGCTGTAATACAAATTCCATAGGCATCCCATAGATAATAAAATTGTAATCAGGCTTCCTAATGTTAAGGTAAATGGTCTCAGAAGTAACTCTGCTGTCAGAGCTAACTCGCAGGCATCAAGGTAACAGTATTAGTCCATGCATTTACATCTAACTGTGCATTTCCTCAGTGCCTCCATGGTTATTTCAGCCTTGCTGATAAACCATCTGAATGTCATGATTTGGACCCAACACTTTCAATTATTCTGTCTATTCTGGCAAACCAATTCAGGTAACATAACCATGCAGCATAAGTAGTATGTATGTAATTTGCACTGCAGCAAAACTGAACCTCTATGCTGAGGCTAATCACTATGCAGGGACTCAGACTGTATTTTATTCTGTGCATATATATCATATTGTGCAGAATGCTTTGTTCTCACACACTTCAAGCAGTTTCTTATCTGACAACACTGGCACAACTTTCTTCCTCAGTTGTCTTTTCCAGGTTCCAGAAGGAGATGAGTTTGGGCTGTGAGGTGTCCTGAAATCTTAGACCACTGTCCACACAAATCTGTGAATCTGGACAGGCAGTGCACACACAGCCATTGCACAAAACACACACAGTGTGATGAATGCTTGCTACTGATATACCATATTTGTATGCTTCTTATTTGGGAACTTTTGACCAGAAAAATTTTTAGGCCTCTAGCCAACAGCAAATTTATCCAGCCTTAGAACATCAGCTCTTTGGCAAGAAGCCCTGCTTGTGGGCAGTTTCTCTTTGAGTGATGTGGTCTGTCAGAAACTACATGCTTCCTATGATTGTGCTCTACCACATGCTTTCCTTCAATTGCTTTTCATATCTTAATGTTGCTTTCATACTTTATTTGTTTATGCCTGATTTCTGGTTATACAGCTCATTATAGTATAAATGTCATAATGATGTCTATGTCTTAGGAAGTCAACTTTGGTTCATTTCTGTCTTCCTGTCTTCACATATGCATGCACGCTGTGTCTTCCTCTGCCTGCAACTGCTCTCTTTTTATCTGCTAGAGATGTTTCATCTCACTACTGCAGCTGTTGTCACTTTCTCCCTTCTATATGCATTTTCCCATTTAAATTAATCTGATGCATGAGAACCACATTGTTTTGCATATCTCTTTGATTCTATCTCTTAAATTGTTCCAAGGTGTTTCTTTGCATCACCTTCAGAGTATTTCCTTTCTATTTCCTTTAGAAAATATCACCTCGCCTGTACCTGAAAAACAATCTCTTTTCCCGTGATTCAATGCTGTCAGTAATGCTGGCCTTGATGAATTCTGACTAGACTTCTTTTTTTCTAATCAGTGCCTTTTTTTATGGTCTTCTATCCTAAACTCTAAGTCTTGTATGAACATGTCCAAACTTGGCATCTGGCCACTTATTTTGTTCAACCAAACCTTGCCTAAAATGAATTGTTTTAGAACTAAAAGTCTAGATTAGATTCTCATTTAAGGGGGGAAAAAAAATGAACTGTGTCTTCTAACTAATATGCATGTCATCTTATGTTATTGTCATTCGCCAGTTTTAATTCTTTCTCCTCAGCTGCACTGTTTTTCACCTCTGTGTCAGTTTAAGTCTTTGCACCTTTTCAAAACATTTCTCTAAGGACAAGCTATGGTGGAATTGGTGGAATTATGGAAAAAGAAATTCCCTATCTGTGGGCACATGACATGTCCAAATAATCACAATTTTAGTCAAATGAAGATGAAATTTAACCAGAATTATGGAAAGCTGGTTCTTTCTGAGCAGGACTTGCTGTGCCTGATAAATTTTAGTTCTTAAATTCAGTGGAAATGCAGCTCAGATCTTACCTCAAAACCAGCTGTCCCCGGTAGACTTACCACAGCTACATTGACACTCTACCACTAGTTCAAATAATGGTTCAGAATTAGACCTTGTTCCACAGAGACAAATGAAAGCAAATTCCAAATTCTCTTAAAATATTTTATTAGGAAACATGAATATATGAGCTAAGCAACTCGACTCTGGATGTGCTGGTTGCTGCTAGGATGATTTAATGGCATGAAAGTAGTTCAGATTTCCCTGTAACTGGGGTAATACAGTCTGCATAGCTGATTACCAGGTTGTCATCTTTAATGAAGTTGAAAACATGTTGACAATTCTGTAGTGTTTTCCTTTCAGCTGTACAAATGCTGTGGCAACAGATTACAGCTGGATTGCAAGTACTTAGCAGGAGCATTATAAAAAGAAAAGAATAATTGGGATAGGAGAGGAAAAGAGAGTTAAACATGTAAATGAATTAATGAAAAATAATCAGTTTTCTTTACTCTAAAATTTAGAAATACAACAGCAGAAGAGCAAGTACATTTACTGGTTTATATACCAATTTTAAAGTTGTCTTCCTGCCTTTATTTTCCTTTCCGCAGGAAAAATAGTGGGCAAAGGGACTTGCAAACTCTGACCATTCAATAAAATGGCACAACAAATGTTTCACTGGACACATTTTTGAACATTTCTTCTATTATTCTGAGTTTAGCACAACCACTAATACCCTGATTTTGTTGTGCTGACATGTGCTTACACAAAATTAATTTATCATCCCTGCTCTATCCTTGCTCTGTCCAATAGCAAGTTGTCAAAATGAAGAAACTTGTCCTCACTATGGAACGGGATAAAGGAGTTTCTCTTCTATCTTCTGGTATAATAAGTAAAATGCATTAAGGGAAAGGCTTATGATTCCTAGGACAGTTTCTTCCTTCCCTGCTTTCCTGGTCCATTGATGATCCACTGAACAAGACACGGGGACAGATGTCCTCTCCTGGATCTTCCTAGGTCGCCTCTATCATCACTGATCTCAGTTCGGGATATAAAGTGTTTTCAGAAGCATCTAAATTGCACTGCAAATAGTGGCATATGGCATATGCAAAGATGTGTCTTCATTCCACTAGGTAAGGAATAGTGGCATACAAAAAGACGTGTATGCCTCTCGTCAAAGCTGCTCTAAGTAACTGCTGGACCTGTGCATAAGCAGAGTTTCTATAAGGACAAAAAAATAACAAAACATCTGTCCAGTTATATATTCACTATGCTAGCAGGTTTAATCAGGTTCTACATCACCAACAATACAAATACAGCAGAATCTCCTTTTCTGGGTAGTTATTATGCAATAAATGAAGAAGTAACTGGTTGGAAATATTTCAAAACATCCTGGATGTCTGTCAAGATCATTGAAATGGAACTCAAACCATATGCATTTAAAAAGAAATGTAGGGAAAAAGTCATAGTAGAAAATTTGTGAATGTTTTCTACGGTTAAAATAATGGACAATTTGCTACACAAAAGAGAGAAGAATTAGTACGGAACACATTTGACTAATGCTGTTTATGTGAAGTTACCAGGAGTTGCTGTGCTGTATTTTGTGTTTTCTGTTTTAAAAACGCTAATCATAAAGTATATTTACAGCACAAAGCTAAATATGCTCCTTCTATCCACCCAAGCAAGCAGGCGATTTACAAAGCAAGGAGAATTTAAAGTTCTGGTATGCTGCTGTCTGCTATGAATGGTCTTACTATCTGACACCCTTAAACAACTGCTTAGAAACAACATCAGCAGTAAATACATTTAATTCCCAGAAGACCCACTGCAGTATTTCACTTAGTGTCAAGAAGTTTGAGTCACAAAAGAAACAGTTGGTGCTTATCTGTAAATCTGTTTAGCAAGTGGAGACAGGACACCATTTCAAGAATTCTTCATCAGTTGGATAGTGGATTTCTTCAGACTTCTTGGATATCATGGGAGGGATGATGTAGATTTTGGGGGGCTTTCTGAATCAGGCGGGACATGCTGGTTCAGCACCATACCACCATTTTATTTTGAATCTCCGCATTACCTCTATTCTCCTGGGTAAGGGAAAGACATTTGGGGGATAATTTCAGAGGCAAGTTGAAGTTCAGCGACTCAATTTACAAAACAATGTTACATCTCCTTAGGTATGTGCATCTGAAAGTTATAAAATAATTGGAAGAAGACTTTCATCTCTTGGGTATTATTCATGAGCCTGCTTTCAAATGCAGAGTTCAGGTATTTTGAAATTAGTATCTCCTAATCTCCTAAGCCATAATACGTTTTCTAGCACTGTTTCCCTTGCTTTTATAGCAGATTATTCTAAAATTTCAGAGTTTTTGGAAAACTCCATATTGAAAGTGTTCTGGCATAAGTCAGTTGGAAAGCATCACTGTATTATTCTGTGGCTTAGGTTAAGCAATGCCAAGTTGTGTCTGACAAAACTGACCTCTGTCATACTCCTTGGCTCTGCATGAATTCTGAATTTTTAGGGCATTTTTCCAGCATCCATAAGCAAACTCTGTCCATGCTGCAAACTGAACAAAGGCTACAGATTTGTGCTCCTCTGGCTTTTCATCTCCCGTGTCTTGCTTAGATCCTGCTTGCCTACAGAATCAACTGGTGACACGTACATAGGTTTTTTTTTTCATTTTATGATGACTTTTTACCTGCTTACCTCAAGAAACAAGGCTTATGAAGTTCTACAACCTATGTTTAAGTTAAAAGTTTTGCTTTTCGCACATAAAAAGGTTATTTAAAAGCAGATATTGGGAAAGAGGGGTTTCTAGATAGACTTCACAGCAGTAGCACTACAAGATCCTTGTAGCATCGAGATGAACAGCCTAATTCTAACAGAAAGATCAGTTACTTTATAAAACACCTGAGTATTTTAGACATTTCAGAAAATGAGCATTTTGAAAAGTGCCTCTTGGTCACGTAATGGAATCATTGGTTTTGCGATAGAAATGTCCCAGCCCAGACTTATGAGCCTCTCACTGAAGTGTTTTTTCTGTCTGCCGTCACCCACTCGTCCCGTTCATCTGTGGTGCTCCCCACATTTCTTTGTCCCACTGAATATACTTTAAATTGGACAAACCTGCTTCTGCGGGGTCTTACTTTAAATTTCACTGAATCAAAACAAAAGGTGTAGGAAAAGGGTAACAAGAAAAAGAGAAAGGAAAAGAAAAAGAAAAAAGAACCTGAGATCTCTATTTTTATGAGATCTGTGATCAGCTTGTTATTTCTGTTTTTCTGTTATTTCTGTTTTTGTATTTTTTTTTCTTTGTACTTCTGGGTGCTTGCATTCATTGCCAGTACCTGGGCATTTCAGCACTGAATATCCTGTCAGTTTAACCTACTGCCACGTGCACAATAAAATACTCTCCTGGTACTCAACGTGCAACTGCAGTTCAGGATGCATAGCAACTTTACATTTTAACTCTAAAGGCTCTATGCCAGTCTTAAGATTCATCCGGGGCAGATAACAACTTTTGCTCCTCGCTTTAGGTCGTTCATTAAGACGTTAAATGATTTCAGTGCTCAGAATCACCATTAGCCTTTGGCTTTGGATGAGGTATGTTTTTATTTACTATCATCCTTTGTTTATGGTATCACAGTCAGCTTTCAATCTGCATGACAATTTTCCCTTTCAAAGTCAATTTGAATGAATTTTGAGATTACAATTTTGTGAGACTCCGTAATTAAAGGCGGGAGTGCAATCCAAACACAAAGCATCTACAGCTTTTCCTTTACTTGTGACTGCTGCAAGTCTATTTTTAAAAGCAATTAATTTATGTGGCAAAGAATATTCCTTCCAAAATAAGTCTGTTTGGTGCTTGTAGTTCTTTTGTACATGAAGGAAAGGGGAGCCAGATCCAGCAAGTATAAGCAAAAGAAGACACCTCCTGATGAGTGCTTGATCTTCATCATTTATTATAGCACCAGAATGTCTGTCATTAAATCACAGCACTGAGACAATCCCTAACATATACTATAGAGACGGTTTCTGGGACAAGGCAGGGTTCTCTCCCTGCCCAGAACTGTGTACATTTAGACAGATCAAAGTGCTTTGTCTTACTATAATAGAAGGCAAGTTAAAGAAATGTGAAACTTAAACCTTCCATTGTTCTCCTTTATTCTTATTTTTTTTTTCCTTCAGGTTCCTTTACACTCTGCCTCATGCCCATGATCTGGCATGCAGTCAAGCTGCAGCATTTGGATCATGCTGCCCTAGAGATCAGAACATATGGGATGACCTCATTAAAAAATATAGTACCAGCAGCCACTCCTAGTACTGTGTGTTAATCTGGTATTGGGGGAAAAATAAAATTAAATTTGCATTAATATTTTTATACATAAAACAAGCTTTCATAGATAAAGTAGCTGTGGATCATTAACGCTGCTGCATATGTAGCCTACTGAAACAGCTGGGTTATTAACACTCATGAAGTTACTAGGGCTAAACAGACATTTGTACCTTTGTATCAGACACACACGCACACACACACACAAAAAAAAGGATTTGCTCCCATTGGTCTTACTGTGCTTACTGTGTCTTCTTCCAGGGTTTTGATATACTTTATCTTGATCCCATCAATAAATCTTAATCCTGGTCCATGAATGTTTTCTACAAGAGCTAAAAGTACCTTATCATCTCTACCCTTGCTTTTTCTTTAGCAAACACGCTGTTACAGAGTGAGTGACACATACTGCAGAATAAGGATTAACTGCTTTGACCTGATGTAAAAGACTGAAGAGTTTCAGGGTGGATTATAATATCTGTCTCTTTTTGGAAATCTATTGGTAATATGTCTGCACATCCTCCTGATCACATAGGACATATTCACATAATTCATAGAATTTTTAATTAAGGGGTTCCCCAGCTATCACCTTTTCCTCTCCCCATTACCTTTTTCACAAGGTTTTTCCCTTGTGATACACCATTGAACTGGAAAACATATCCTGTCAGTAGTCTCAGAATGTTCCCTGCAGCACAGAGTTAAGGAGCTTGAACTGAAATCGTTAATGTAAAGAAACAAATCAAGACTGAGTCAGAGTTTTTACAGAGAAAACCACCATTGCAGACCATGCTTACAATCTGCATTAAAGAGCCTTCATGCCTACCGTTTCTGAGGCTCTTTATCAGAAGTGCCAGTTTCTTGTTTCATCATTTGTCCTTTATTATTAAGAAAAAATTAAAAGGGTACTAGAATCCATTAAAATATTATTTTAAGCCATATACAGTATGTGGTACTGAGCTTTGAAACACATAGTCGTCTTAGTGATCCAAATGTCATACAAATGGTTCTTGCTTACTGCCTAGTGCCATCTATTGATGAAAAAGTGGAAAGAGTTTGCTGCAAAATGTATGCCTTCAATAACCTTCAGCTAGATAGCGTGGGAAAGGAAAAGGCTGCAGTCACCAAAACACTTCTATTGAGGTTGGACTTTATTCCTATCCCTATCTCCAGACCTTGAAGGTTCCCTGGGAACCTTGCAAGAGGCAGGAGCTGTCCTTGTGCTCATCACTTGCCTTTACAGGCTCTGTATCCACCCAAATCCTGGTAGCATTTACCATTATGCTCAACATCAGCAGGAAACCAAGGAGATAGTACTTGCCCAGATCCACATAAGATAGCAGGAGGCTTTTTCTACGCCTTGCAGGAGAAAAATTCATCCAACTGGCTGCATGTCATTTCTCACTGGATGGTGCCCGTGGGCTGCAGGGGGACAGCCTGCTCCACCATGGACCTCTCCTGGACTGCAGAAAACCACTGCTCCAGCTTGGAGCACCTCCTGCCTGTCTGTGCTCACCTGGGTGCCTGCAGGACTCTCTCACATTTCTCACTTTTCTCTCTCTCAGCTGTGGTTTTGAAGCAATTTTTTCCTTTCTTCAGTCTGCTCTCCCAAAGGCACAACCAGTGTTGTTTATGGCTCAGCTCTGCCCAGCAGTGTGTCACTTTTGGGGCAGCTGAAGCTGGCTCTGAGCTGACATGGCAGCCAGCTGCCTGGCTTTGCTCACAGACACCACACCTGCAACTTCCTGCTGCCAAAAACTTGCCAAGGAGACCCAATACAGAAGTGAAAGTTGTAAAGTGTGTATGAAAGTATATGACTATATTGCTTTGGGATTTGCGGTATTGTGTAATAAATAATTATGCAATAACTTTTCTTTCTGAAGACAAATAACTGCCTGGAGCATTACAACCATAAGAAATGAGTTACATAGATTCATGGGAGATTATAGTCCAGGACATGATCTGAGAGCAATGCAAGCTTCCTGAAAGAAATTGATAGATAGTGAACTGGAAATGCACTCTGAGAAACCAAGAAAGATAGAACTGTTAACTTTACCACTACAGTATCTAGGCTTATGCAGAAACATGAGCGTAGGGGTAGGGGAAACCAAGCAAGGGCATACAGTCATCTGAAACTCATTCTTCAGTAGCTACGCAGAGTATCCAGAGAGCAGAAACAGAGCAGCAGGTGAGATCTCCTAGCCCCCAGCCTTTCCACTCAGTCAGGCCCTTTCTGTTAATTGAAAACATTGAAGTATTCACAACCAGCTTTTTCCCACCCATTTTTTTTATTATTTTTTTAGTGAGATGATAAAATACAACAGCTACTTCTTTTCCGACCTTTTAACTCTGTTTCTGTCTTTGAATTACATTAGTCTCTCAGCAGGTATGAGAGTCCTGTTCATCAGGTATGAGAGTCCTGTTGAGCCAGACCCCCCACTGGGAACACACAGAGCAAAACTTTGTCTCCAAGTTTCAGTAACCTGCTACAGACAATATTACAAATTTCCAGACCAGGGTCAAAATGAGCACTTGCCCAGACAGAATTAATCTGGTTAATGAGGCTTTCATTTCAGGAAAAAAAAGAGAATTTCCTCATATCTCTGCTTCTATATAATAGCTACTTTTGTATAATGATCAGAGTAGAATAAAATATTGTTAGTAATTCAGAAGAACAAAGTAATAAAAGGGCTTGAATAGCTTGGAGGGAAGAGAATGCACTGAACTTTAGAATATACTTAATGCATCCATAAATAAGCTAAGATATTATATACTGCTCATACAGAGTCTCATAAGAAGCACAAAGGAAAAGAGAGCAATGATTCATAAGAAAATAGAATCTAAAATAAAAATACACATTTGCTCCTTTTTCTGCCCCCCAAGTCTCAGTAAAGATCAGGAAAGCATCCTAAAATTTTACTCTCTGTAAAATACCCTGTGGTGCTTACTCAGCAAATGATGAAGTCTTTAAAATGTTTCTAGTGCTACATCGCTTTGTGCTTTGTTCCCCAATTAATGAATATTGTGATATCTATAATGTATGAATATTTACTTTATATACATGAATTACACAATTACGTATCCAATTGGTCAGAAAGTTTGAAATGGTGGAATGATTCTTATTTTGGCTTTTCTACCAAGCAGTGATTTAAAAAAAGAAAAAAGAAAGAAAAAAAAGAACATCTCCACCCCCCCCCCCCCCCCCCCCCCCCCCCCCCAAAAAAAAAACCTCCAGTGCTTTCACAATCTATTTTTCTTTCAGTCATAACATAGAAATGGAAGAGAAAACACTGGAAGAGTAGAGGAAGGAAAATTAGAAGAAATCTCAAAGGGATGGTTGCTGACAGAGGTCTCCTCTGAACACTCTACTCATGTCACTTGTGCCTCTGTCACACAGTGTGAAATCTGTGAGCAGCCGTTGGAGCTGAGAATGGAAACCATGCAGTTATCCTAACCATTTAGCTAGAAAAACTCTCTCTTTGCCTTCTGATTCCAGTGAAACACTTAATATTTCTCGGGAAACTGAATAACTTCAGCAGGAGGGGTTCAGGTTGTTCTCACTGACCCACTACCACTCCACAGCCTGGACCAGATGTTTCTGCGAAGAGGATCTTATGAAGACAACATTATTTTGTGTCCCAGGCAAAAGCTGCAACCTTTTGCAACTAGATGAACGAGGGGACTATTGCTATCATTTGGCTTTTAAGATAAAAGGGATCTAATCAGTCTATTTCTTCCCATGGGAGATCACCTATCAAATTAGTTTCATTAGGGGAGGCATACGGAGGAGCACCAAGTTTGGAGGCTTCCCGAGGATGATAGATGAAATAAACAGCAAAAAATTCCACTCCAGAAAAATCAGGAGCTCACAGGATCACAGAACTGATAAGGTTGAAAGGGTCTGTTACCTGCTCCAATGCCACTGCTCAAGCAGGGCCATCTACGGCAGGCTGAAAGGAACACAGGTTCGTGACTGGTTTTTCTTAAAAATTATCAACTTAATTCAAGTTCTCCAAAATAGTTTTGACTCTCGTGCTAAGCAAAACATCTCACAGCTGCAGGCAAGACTGCCAGGACTCATGGTTCAAGCAAGGGCAGGGATCTAGAAGGAAGCAGCGGGAAGACATCCCACCTGGACATCCCACAGCTGAGTCTCCTGCTGGCAGCAGACCTCAGCAAACTCCCGCAGTTACCCAGCAAGGCCAGGTTTGGGAATGTTTTGGCTGTTGCTGTTAGCAGCAGAGCTGACAAGGGCCTTGGGGGCTGCCAGGTCACAGCAGTTTCCTCCTGGCTGCCAGTGCTGGCTGTTAGCATCAAATTAGCTGTCTTAGCAATGACCACTATTTGTCCTCCACTGACACTTTAAGGCCATAGGGCAACAGCAGCGGTGATAAACCAGTAACCAACAACAAGCAGTAAAATGCAACTTTTTCATGGCCTCAGCAAGGCTTTTCTCTACCTTGATGCTTTCTTAAACTGAAATGTCACTATGAACCTTTTGATATAAATCCATGAGTTTTAGTGGTAGTTGCTGCCAGGATGTGAAAATTTCTTCCAAACTAGGTCACACTGTAAGACATCACAATCACACAAGTTATTGGGGATTATGGTATTTTAGCCAAAAAATTTAAATACTCCATCTGCAGCCACTACAATGCATCTCCTTGTGGCTTTTCCTTTTTCCAGATTTGATATGCCATGTCCTCAGAATGAAAAATCTTCTTTCCATTTTGGGCAATGGTAACTGCATTGAATTTTTCTCTGCAGTTGTTCCCTCTGCCAGGCTTTTGTGGGATGTAAGAATAGAGCATAGGCATTATTTCACCTCTATTTTCAGCATTTGTTCCTCTGCTCCTTTTTCTTTCTGCAGAGTTCAGTATAGGGAACAGACCTCTGAGGGAGAGTCAGGACTGTGCAATGAAGAGTAGTAGTATTCTTATAAAACTTCAGTTGGACAACTGCAACAGAGCATAATGAACAGGGTCGGAATTTGCAGGAAAGGACAGGGTGGTCTTGTGGGGAAGTGAACTGAACATTGCTCCCAAGTCTATCATCTGTTAAGCTATGAAATGAATGCTGTAGAATCCTCCAGCATACAGTCTGAGTTTGTGTGGTTCTGACTAGGAATTGAAACACAGTGGCGTACTGCTGGCAACCACTGCATCTTTCTCTTCTGGGCAGCCATCATGAGACAATCAAGGCCAGACTTGCAGACCCATGAAACTCTCAATTCTAACATTTTCTTCTTCCAGCCATACATCATTTCATCCTTTTATATTCTGTTTCTCACTTTCTTCGCCTTTCTCACTAAGTGGATGTTTCTGTGGGACATCTGGGCTTTTAAGGAGAGTACATGACCACTGGTTAGGAGCCTGTCATCAGTCTGTCTGGAGTCCACTTTAGGTTGAGTAATACTGAACAGTGCTAAGTTATGCTATGATGTTGATGCTGCCAGGCTAAGAATTCAGATAACTCAGCTGACTCAGTAGTTGCAGACAGTGTTATAGATATTATGTATTTCTAGCAGTTGTATGCAAGATGGGAGAGCTCCAGATCTGAAAGCCCACAGCAATGACTGCATTGCATATATCTGTATGTGAAATACAAAGGCAACCTATGAACTCAGTGGCTGAGTGGATGGGATATATTCTGTACAGAAGGGAAACTCAAGCTAGAGAACAGAAAGCTCTGCTGGGTTTTGACTGGCCAGAAGTTTGCTGCTGTCCTGCTGGCTACTAAATTAGCTAAATAAAGGGAGCTGTGGTGACAGTATTGACTGAATTGTGTGTAATGGAGAGATCAGAGTCACTGGAAGAGGTGATTTTTGAGGGTGAGCCATCATTACAGGAAATGGAGCTATGAAATTATTTTCAACTTTTACACGAGGAATGATAGCTTCCTGATTAAATCACTGGTTCAATCACTGGTTCTACCAGGAAAGTTCTCCTTGTCATTGGAGTAACACTGAAAAATGAAATCCTGCTCTAAAGTAGTTGTGCTTAGACATGCAGCTCTTCCCCAGCAGAATTCCAGAGATATTTAGAAGCCTCGGGATGAAAGCTGGCAGTTAGTAGGAAAGACAAAAAAAAAAAAAACAAAAAAAAAACAACAAAAAAAAAACCCACAAGCAGATTCTAATAAACTCCCTGTGAAAATTAGATACTCAGCTTGCTCAGGCATTTTTTAATAAGGCAACAGGTGATGATACGCCTCTTCCCAAGATTTAAAATAAATAAATAAATAAACATAGCTGCTTCTGTCTCCTTTTTTAGCTGCTCACTTTCATAGTACTCCCCTAACACACTGAGGTACAATTTCTGTGAATTCACTGCCATCTAAATGTTCAATCTGGGACAGTATAAACAAGTACCTACATAGTTACGAAATAAACCAAAGCTTTAGAGCCGACCTGTTGCCGAATGTCTTGCATTTATGATAAATGTACAGGAGAGGGAGCTGTAGGACCAGATTGATTTTTCACTAAAGGCACTTCAGCATAGTCAGACTCCATACGTTGGCTTAAAGGATGGTATAAACAATGAGAAAATAGCTTGAGCTTCAGTGTCAGCCGTGTTTTTAAAATGCTTCTAAATAGTTTTGTGCTATATGTAGCCAAGACATATGGACATCAAGATCAGTGGATGCTCTTAAGCTTACCCATACTTTCCAGCTTCAGAAATACATCTTACAAAGATTCCTGATTACTTCGTGGGACATTAACACCTTCTAGGATTACTGATCAGTGTGACATAAGTGTTTGTGAGTGCAGGATGGGCAGACAAGTGGAAAACAGGCTTCTGGAATTGCTGAGATCGGCTCTCTAAAAAGATGAGAATTTGAGAGCAATTGGGATAATTTTATATACATCCATATAGAAATGGTGTTTAGAAAAGAAAAAGAACTGTTCTACCTTAATATTTCTGTTCTTGTCACTTTGTTGTGTGTACAAGGTCCAGTACAGATTGCTTCTCTTCAGACTTCTTAAAACTTAATTTGCAAATGCTCTAGCAGTATTGGCTTCATCCCTGTTGTAACATTTGTAAACCACCCCTGAAGTGATTTCAGTTATTTAAACCCTTACATGCACCATGGGATGTCTTTCTAAAAGATATTCTGAAAGCTGAACCAGCAAGATGGCTTCAGTGGTTTTAAACATGGGGATCCATTACAAATGCTCCTTCAAGTATAAAACAGATAGTGAAATAAAGCTCCCAGCAACACTTACCAGGAGTACTAATCTCAACTTTATGAATAAATTGGACCGTTCTCCAAAACTACAATACATGTACTGATTTTTGCTGCCCACCACCTTATTTAGAAGTTGTTTCTTTCCTTAAACTGAGCATTCAGAGGCTGTCTTCCTGAGCTTAGAGATTCTAATGCAAACTTGGCACAACATTTCAGGTGCCTCTCATGCCATTATTGTTAACCATAACTTCCAGACATCTTCTGCCAGTATTTGTGACGAGTTTATAATCACAGAAAGTGTCTTTAGAACTGTAAAATGTAGAAATATTAATATATTTTTTCCACAGAAAACTGACCCTGTGGATTTGTAAATTTTGCACATTTTATCACCTTTGCGGTTATGAGAAGCTGTGCTCTTGGTTCAAAGGCTTTGCCAACAACCAGTTCAAGGAAGCATTTTGCAATTTTTCTATCTCACAGTGAATATTTGAGATTTTTTTTTTTTTCTTTTTTTTTTCCCTAGAAATCACTCATTTGCTCTTTCTTTGATCATTACATCTTTCAGTGTGCACTTGCTTATAGTTTATCATGAACCGCTGGAATAATAAATATTTAGCATCACTGAAACCCTATGTATAGAAAGATAACCCTAAGCCTGCTCTAACTGAAAGAGAATGGAAACAGTGAAGAAAAGTGGGCTCTTCTGTCCTCATTCCTGAACATGAATTTGGATGAGAAAGAATGAGTTTCCTTCCTGATACATGGTATTTTCTCCATAACCTGAGAAAAAGTCAAAACCAGACTAGATGCCTCCCATTTACATGGCTAACATTAGAGGGAGTCAGTCCCCTCATCAGGGCTAAATCAAACTTGTGATCTGCAAAATTCCCGAAGTATTATTTTGGTAACCTGGATAAATTTTGGCTCTTGTTTTCCTCCAAAGCACTGCTATGAGATGAGATGAGCTATGTCCACAAAGGCCTGACTAAATCAGATGCCACGGGCTATTTTCATTAGAAAGTACAGTGGGAGGAGAAACTGTGCCCAGCTCTGGAACAGCAGCTGACTTGTTAGACTGTTCACTCAAAAAGTGAGGGATCCACAAAAAAAGTGATTCATTGGAAAACAAAAAAAGCAGGCAACCAAAACTGCTGCTCCTGACAGAATGATGTCTGTGAGGACAGCTTTGTAAATGCATGGATTAGATGAGGCTAAGTGATCACAGAGGAGGTTAAAAGAATCAATCACAACACAAGATAGTGAAGCATCCAAACTGTTTATTGAAATTTGGTTCTGGACATAACTGAGGACACTGGAGCTGTAGCAAGCTGTGACCTGCCGTGTTTACGCCATGTTAAATCGGTCCCTTAATATCTCCTTGTCTGCAGTCCTCACTTTGCAAAATGATGTTTCCTATTCTTAATTTTCATAAGGTCCCAGCCATAAAGCCCTGGTATAACGTGTGCACAAAAGATGTTTGCAGAAAAAAATTAAGTGGCCTCACAGTATCCAAAAGCTGTGCTGAAATGTCTTTCTTGCAGTCTCCTGGCACCTCATCTGTGAGATCTCCAACAGATACAAGCAAGATAAGTGAGGTATGATCTCTGTGTTACACCAGCTGATAGAACTACAGAAAACAAGCAAGCTTTCAGGCCCCAAAGCCCTTCTTTCAGCCTGAGGAAGAAGTCTGCAATTCAGAGAGAAGAAAGGCATCTGTACCCCACACAGAGGCCTCTGTCCGTGCTCCTGAGGAAGGGTTTGTATGAGCAAGGCCACTGCACTGCGGCTGTGCTCCAACCTCGACTGGCAGCCTCGCTGCTGTGTCCATCAGGCTAACAAAAGGTATTCTTTCTTCTTCAAAAAATCGCTTGGTCTATAGATATAGATATCCCTAGACTTTCACAAATACAGTGTTGCCATTTGTAGTAAATAACACCCTGAATCATTCCACTAACAGGGACCGATTTGTTCTCCACCTGGGCTGTGTTTTGTCTTTCACTGGATTTAAATAACCCTGTCCGTATTTCTCATGTCTGCATCAAATGGAGCATCGTAGGACAGTAAAAGCTTCCTTTTGGAAACTTTGGTTGTACAGGGTTTGCTTTCCTTCCTCCTCCAAATGGCAGTTGCTGAAAATTTCAAAACCTTCAGCATTTTCACAGAATTGTTGCATGAAGGAGAGCAGGAAAGAAGAAAGGCAGGAAGGAAGGAACAGTAAGCACTGCCCTCTCCATGTTCATGGTTTATTCTCTATAATGCTTGCTGTGTAACAGCCCATCTAGCCCATCATGCTCTTGCCAAAATCAGCCATTTGCTCAGGGAAAAGAAAGAACAGGAAAAGCATGTGCAATACACGCCCCTGGTACAGTTCCAGCCTTCAGTTATTTCCAGCTCAGGGAGCTTCAGCATTAGATATATCTTCCCTGCATTTATTATCTCCTCAAAACAACTTGTTGCAGCTTCCCTTTTCACACCTACTACTTCTGATGCAGAGTTAGATTCACAAATGGCAGTGGGACCTTACTTTACATGTACATACTCTGCATTTCATCTGCCATTTTGCCTCCACGTGAAACAGTGTGGTGAAGACTTTCTACATCCCACAGTTAGCCTCGCTGCCATGAACAACTTAGGGCCATCCAAATTCTCTTTGCCACTGAATGATTGATCCATGCTCATCCGTGAATATGTTGAACAAGACAGGACCCTGTTGGTAAAGTCCTCTTACCTCTGAGTTTTGACCATTTCTTCCAATTCTGCTTCTTGTTCTTAAGCAAGCTGTTTGTTGTTTTCTCTTCTATGGTAGCTACATAGTTACTGTATTTCAGATGTTTGATCTGCTTCAAAACCAGAATTTATATGGCCATCAAGGTCAAAGATGACAAAGAGTATATTGGCAAATTTTATATGATCTCCCAAATTTAGGTTGCTTCTGACAGTGTTGTCAAGGGTAACTTTTGCAATGTCCAACTGCATCTAGATACCCAGCATCAGGGAAAAAAAAAAAACGCCAAGAAACATTGTAGCTAGGTAATCAGGAAAAAACTTGAAAACTCCTAATCCTCCACTTTCTGGGGTGGTCTTTACATCCACCAGGCTTATGGAGTGACAGAATTCCAAGTCCACTAAAGGACCCACAAAGCAGCACAGCCTGTATCTTCACCTTGGCACTACTGCCACTCACATACATGCTGAGTCTCCCAGAGACAATGTGCTCTTCCCAGCAGGGATGGGCAGTGGGCAGAGTTAGAACATGCTTTCACCATAATGCCCCAGCAGAGACATGCCTGGATGGTACTTTTGCAGTGACTGTTCTTCTCCCCACTGCTGCCACCAGATATACACCATCTCCCCTCTCTTCTCTGTCTTCAGCTCTTCTCTATCACTGGTGATTATCAGCCAATGAAAACCTTCCCAGCAGCCTGTTCCAACAGAGCTGGAAAAGCTGTAGACAATAACATCACACTTCAATGGCTGGCATCCCACCAGCGTGTGGAATTTCTTTCCAGGGAAGATCTCTGTTTTCCTTTGTTTCCCATCCCTAGTTCAAAAGAAAATGGAGTTCATCAGGGCTTGCATTAGCCACCAAGACACCTTAATGGTACACCAGCCCTGCTCCAAGACCAGAAGTACAGATGCTCAGACAAAGACAAGTCTGACAGCCTTACTTTTTATCCAGATACAAACTATTGTACAGTGCTGCCAAACTCCACTGTCACCAGTGGAAAGTGCTACTTACTCTCATATACTTTGTCTTTTTCATTCTCACAGCCTCCTTGCATTTGCAGAGGGCCTGGTCACTGTGAAGTCCTCTTCTTCTGACACAATCTTTCTACTGGCAATCCTAGTAATGAGGGAGTTTTCGCAGGCAATCAGCTTTGCTTTGGAGAGCAAGGACAGAAGAGAAGCAGAAAACACAGAGGATTTTTGGGAGCAAGTTTTGGACTAACCCCTCTTTTGGCTGCATATACAATTCTGAATGAGAGCAGAGCTCTTGCCCTGGGATGTCTCATGGATTGCCTCCCTCTAAATGATCTGTATAACTGGGATTTAGGGTGTCTGCTGGACAAGCAGAAAAGACCAAGCAGATTCTGATGGCTCTCTCAGGGTAAAACTTCCTGGCTTTCACAGGGAACCCTGTGGTGCCGCTGGTGGCAGGTGAGTGATCTAGGTGCCTCAGCACAACTCCCTGACTGGTTGGAAGAGCAGGCCTGGGACTCTCTGTTGTTGAACAAGGCCAGGGAGTGCCAAGCTGCGACAGTTTCTGTGTGCATTGTCCATCTTTCACTAAGCCAAAGGCTTGCTCTATTTTCTTATTAAATGACCTCCTTTGGGATACACAAAAAGTTGTTTTAAAAAAGTGCTGTGCCTCCTGCATGGCCCTGGGGCATGCAGCCTGCAGGAAGGCTCTTCTGTGCAGTGTGGGGACATTTTCTTCAATTCAGCCGCTGTGGGAGGAAAGAACAAAGCTATTTTGAGAACTGAACAGCAACAGCAGTTTTGCCAAAACTAGTGCACAGCATTTGTCTCCTGACAAATGCTCAGGAGAGGATTCTGCCATCTCACAGAAAGCATGTGTAGACCCAAGGGAAGTGTTCAGACCTGTCTTCCTGGCACTAGATGGGCTCTGGATGGGCCCCCTGGCAATAAGAGAAGGATCTCTCAGGTCTCTGACTCCTGCCTCTCAAGGAGTTGGCCACACATGCAAAGCAAGCACTCATATGAAAGCGCAGGCAGATCCTGAGAAGAACTCATGAAGAATGAGTTCCCCAAGATGCCTGGTGCTTTCCATCAGCGATGAAGAGAGAATGGTACCAGAGGAAGAGGATCAGAACCGTTTCTGTGTGGGGCAAATTCAGTCACAGACTGACCATGGTACAGATGAGTGTTTCCCTGTGCTAATAAGACCTTCGTGAATCAGGATGAGAGGGGTGCCTGATGGGAACAACAACACCGTGAGTTCAGCTGGATGTTTAATGCAGCATAAAGATTGTGTCTGCAGAGACACGGGACGTGCACAGTCGTATATACCTATGTGCATAAAGCAATTTGAGATTTACAGAGAGCAATTACATTCAAAGTCTAGGGAAAACTTTGAGTTGCAAAACCATTTCATTTTCTTTGTTAAGTGAAAAACAACAACAATAATAATAATAAAAAAAAAAACAGCACTGCTTATCCAAATGAGTTTGGGCAATGTACTTAGTGTCAAACTGATTTCTGCCTGATTCTGTTACTAACTGAAACAATGAATAACTCCAGCTCTTAAACTCTTTTGGTGGGTTAAGATAAGATATAGTTATGGTTCTTTCTAAGAAATTTAACAATTAAAAAGTTTTTGCAATATATTATGTTGTTTTTTTTTCTTTCCAGACTAAAAGAAGCTAAATTAAGACATTTCTACCTTGTAGTAAACAAGAATATAATTAAACCTTGTTTTTCTTTCCAGTGCTATAGTGATAAGTTAAAAAATAGATATTTGAAACCAAGGCAGTTATTTGGTAAATAGAAGATTAGGAAAAGTTGCCTGTTTGATTGGTAACAATTATTTCTTTATTGCTCAGTGTTGAACTGGATAAAATCCATTTATCAGCGTTTCTCTTTGGCTACACATTCCTCCACCCTGACCATATGGTCAGTCCATATTCAGGCATCTTCAGTACAGACTCAGTTATTCTTCTTGTTTAATGGCTGGAGGGACATCTTTTTAACTGTGTCATCACATAGCATAGGTACTGCTATGAATTTCACAAGGAATGGAAAAGAGAGAAAACTCAAACTGTTCACTGTTTGATCACTTCCAAATAATTTGGCAGAAGCAGCACAGCCTCCTTCAAATTCTATCTTTTCTGCCTCTCTTTTTTTAAAAACTTCTCCCTCAAACAAAATAGTAAATAATAATAATCATTATGATTCTTTACAAAATCTACCAACATTAAATATTAATATTTTGCTTAATGTGTTTATGAGGATGTTTAGTTGAATGTAAGCAATGGAAAATGCCTTACAAAGCAGACAACACACCAGGGCCAAGGATGCCACAAAGTGCCTGAAAATTGTCTATCAGATCATAGCTAATATTTCTTTGTAAAATGTATTTATAGCACTAAGAAAGAAAGAAAGAAAGAAAGAAAGAAACAAACAAACAAACAAAAAGTGTCAGAAACAAACTTTTCTGTCCTAATCTGTAGAAAAAAATAGGGAAAAAATTCTTAAATTGTATTTGCAGCAGGAAAACCAAGGTGTAATACTTGTTGCCTGTGCCATGTGAGTGAGTTGATGTAAAATTAACTTACCAGGAAGTCTCTAGACTTCCCATATGTACATACTATCCACCATCCTACAACTAGATACAGCAAGGTGGTACAGCTCCACCCTGGGCCCCTCTGCACCCAACACCTGATCAGCTGGAGCCTGCCCTGGAGGGCTGATTGCCCCGGAGGCAAAAGAAGGGATCTTTCCATGCAAAGAAGGGAGATAAGGAATGGCTGTGACGGGACCCAGATAAGAGAAACATTCAAGCAAATACACAGTTGAAAAAGATGCTAAAGTTCCTTTGGAAGCAAAAGGATTGAATGTTTTTAATCTCCATTAGCTTCAATTAGAATTAAATATGTGATAAAAGGTAAGTGCATAATTTTGTGAATAAGAATTGTTTAATGACCCTTAAATCTACAGCTGTCTCGTCAACATTATCTAAAGTGGAACCAGACATTATTTCCAGTAATCTGAGACTAAACTACTTGAAAATTAAACTTTATTATGATCATGGGACAATGATTCATACAAGAAATCTACATTTCCCTTTCTTCTTGTCAGTCAAAACTGAACCTAAATCTTTACCCCATAGATACAAAATACTCAAGGGCTTTTATTATAGACAATTTTTATTACCTTATTTGTAGTTTTTACTTTCCTGTTAAAACTAGATGTGTTATCTAATAACTTTGTTTACCTGGATAAAGACTTCATAAAACCCTCTTAAAAATTGATGGTCTCATAAAGTAGCAGTCAAACATGTCAAAATCGTATTTTTCACAGCTTAACTTAGCAAACCTATAAAATAAAATCTATGTAGCTTTAAAATATCAGGAGCATATGCTCTCACCTCTCATCCCCAACTAATTCCATACCCTGCAGTAGTCTCATCCACCAGGTAGGGTCAGTATGGATGCTGCTGTCCCACTGTATGGCAGAGCAAGCTGAGGATCACCCATGAGGCAGCCACAAAGACAGCACTCAGAGGTAGGCAGGAGCAAAGCCCTGTGCCCATGTCCCAGAGACATTTGCAAAACACACAGAATCACCATCTCAGTACTTTAAGAACTGCAGCTGTTAGCTTTTTTTTTTTTTTTTTATTGTCTCCTCATTCTCTAAGCTTCTTTCATCTTCTGAAATACAGATTAAGGGGAAAAAAATTGCAACATAAAGTTTAAATTTATTTTTTCAGAGTTTTTCAATACAGTAAGAAAAACATTTACCATTTCTTCTCTTTCTCTTCATATTCCATTTTTATCTCTTTTGATATTCCACAGTCCAACAAGGAGAGGAGTAAAGAGATGCCCTATAGAGATCAATAGCATTTTTGGCCCTTTCTAGCCCAAAAACAGAAAAAAAACTTCATTATTTTGAAGGAGAAAAAATATTTTCCTCTAGAAACACTTATCACATTCTACAGATTTGTCTTCCATGGGGTTGTAGACCTTTACACTTCAGAATTTCCATGTTGTCATACAGGAACAGGATCCTTCTAGTAGTTCTTACCTTAAACACCAGATGTCAGATTTTCTGCCAGAACATCTTCAAACAGGTCAAAAACATTCTTGGCATTGGATAAACTCTGGTGATATTGGAAAGAAGAAAAACATAGGCAAAAAAAAAAAAATAATGATTGCACAACCTCTTTGGTATAACACGGTTTTGACCATTAGCTCATACTCACAAAAACTTTAATCTAATCAATATTAGTTCATATTTATATTTCTAAATTACTACCATGCTGGAGAAGTCAGCATGGAAACTGAATCTGCCTCTTTATGTTCTGAGGCTGGCAACAGGCTGTACACAGCATTATCATTTGACCATGATAAATTTTATTAAAACCCTGGAGATATGCTGTGTCCCTTCTATGTCCTCTCAAAAGACAGTGCAAACAAGAGATACAGACCAAAACATGTATGTAGAATTAAGGGCGTGGAATAACTCACAAAATTTGCAGTTTAGCTGCTGTCCAGGAGCAGGGAGTTTTTAAAATAAGCTATTTTCTATTGTATCAGCAGAACTGATTCTGAGGCATGAAGTGAAATCTTGACCTGAATGTTTCCAGAGCTTGAAGTTAGTAATGCACAGCACTGTGCATCAAAACTAATGCACAACTGAGAACTGCTTTTGTTTTAAATCATACGATCTCTAAGCTGATCCAGCCCTAAATATATGCTACCTGGCCAGCTGGAGGACCCTGTTAGAACTTGAAGGAACCCGCTCTTTGTCTGAAAAAGCGGAATAAAACTAACATGCACTGTGCTTTCTTACCAGTGCTTTTGTAGATTTTACTATCACTAGAATTCAATATAGTAGCTCTTTTTTTTAATAAGTTCCTTTTTTATTTTACATAGGCTCCTACCTTTGTTGCAGATTTCCTTCTCAGTTAACAGATGGATTTTGCTGATGACTTTCTTTACAGATGTGAAAGCCAACATGAAAGTAACCCCATCATTGAGGTATTCACTCCATAGCTGAGGGAGAGTTCTCACACTGAGTTTTCATATATTGTTTATAATATGATCGAGAAACGATTAACCTCAGTATTATATATGTGATAAACTTCCATAAAAGTTTATATACATAAACTATATATATATAATAAAAAGTTCCACAAAGACTAAACCTTTCTGTGTTTCTGGTTTCCTCTAGGCTGTACCAAAGCTATTTGAATGCTTTAGGATTCGAAATGATAACACACTCCTGCCTGCAGTGAAGACTTTTCCCCCACCCCAGAAAAGAACAGAATTAAAGAACTCACACTGTGTTCTTACTTTGGTGCAGAGCTTAATGTTGATCGGTGGAGGAGCAAGAAAATATGAGTACTACAATTAAAATCTTCAAAGAAAAAAACCCATAAAAAACAACATAATCATTTAATAAATGGCAAAAGAGCAGGAAGGAGAATGTCCTGGAAATGTCCACTTTCAAAACTGGAGGAAGAAAATTAAGAAACAAAGAGATCTGTTCTGATAATGTCCCAGAAGTGGTGATTCAGGAAGTTAACCTGTTGAGGAGCGGAGGCAAGAGCTCTAAAAAAGAGTGACAGAGCAGGCAATCTCCTTGTTTTCCTCCTGAATCCTCTGCAACAGGATTTCCTTGTCACATCATGTGGAACCATGTAAATATGCCCCCTTTGGCTACGTGACAGGAATCATTTCCTCCAAAGTGCTTGCAGGGACGGAAAGCAAGAAAAAAAAAAAAAGAAGAGAGGTCAGGAACTTGGGGATTTGTATTAGCAGATAGCACTTAGTCAGGAAAGGGATAAAGATTACAGGGGAAATGGTGCTATTGGTCTGTAATCCTTTTCTGTCACACTTACTTTTCATATTAATCATAATATTATCATACTACGTATGTGGAAAAAAAATAATCTTATCTATTCTTCACATTCAATTTCTAATTGATGCTTAATGTAATGAATAAAGATTTCAAAATAAACCTACAACAAGCTCATGATCTTTTTGTGTCTGCAAATGTGAAAGTATGTTTCTGCCTAAGTTTTCAAATATTCCTTTTTCCATTTACATGTCAAAAAAAGAAATAAGGGAAAAAAGGCAAGGTTAGTGGCATGATCTTAGCTGTTTTCTCTTTGTTTCGTGTATTTAAATATTGAATAACAGCTTAGATTATTAGTCTAGTTTTAACATTACTGCACATTGTATCACACAGCCAAGGAGAATTAAGACTGTATGATTGCAGCACCTTATCAGTCTCTGACCTGAAAGTTCACAGCATCCATTTTCAGCAGCCTAAGAAATCTGGAAGCAAGACAACAGCTGCACTGCAATCCTGTAAATGCTGTAACCCCATTCACATGAATGCAGTTCTGTCAGTTTACAGGCTTAAGTTGTTCTGGTTTATTCCCAAATAGGAAAGGGAAAGTATTGCTCTTGTAGGAAAGCATGCAACATATCCACATTCACATTAGGGACTGCATCAGTATAGCACTCAGAAAAAAAAACAAAAAAACAAAAAACAGGGAATACTTAGTCTGAAAGAGGCATGTAGGCTTCTTTAGTTGTCTGCTTGCAGAAAGCACCACAATTCTTCCTGATAACACCTTGTATTTTTGTCCTGAAGGAACCACAGATAAATGTTTTCACTACAAAATCAGAAGTACTTCGTAAATGCACTTCGTTAGTATGGGAAGCATGAAGACTGCTTACAGCTGTTTCATGCACATACTGCTGAACCAGTATTCTCTCATCAGACCTTTCCAGATGTAAAAATTATACTAAGAGATAAAAATTTGAAAGACAAATCTGACTGCAATGCATGGTTATGTTTAGTTCCCACAGTTCTTCCCTTCTCTTTATATTTATGGTCTGTTTTACTAGCAAATTGAATCACTCTAAGCAGCGGGTGAAGTCATACTAAGTCAAGCAATCAAAAGTAATAATAATACCTCCTGATCTAATTGATACTGTAGTGATATTTATATTTTTTAATAAAATATTTCTGTTACTGAAAACGGAGATAATGAAAATTGAAATTTTGGACTGGGTGAGAATAAAGGTGAGAATGTTCTCCAAGTCTGCCTGAGGTTTAAAGTTATAGCAATACCTTTTATCCTGGTGCTCTGAAGCTATGTCAAGAGAGCTGCAGAGCTTGTCCCACAGAGATCCATGTAGCAAGAATCTATCTTGACTGGCAATGCTTGTTGACTTTCCAGCTGATAGCTGAATGAGTAACTTCTTGAAAAAGCTGTTGTGACAGGTTGGCATTTTTGAGATGTTTTGATGCTGCTGATAAGCAATACCAGATCCACCAAAAAAAAATAGCAGGGCTTTCACTGCACCCTGGGCTTGCTGGCAGTCTCAAATTCCACCAAGAGCCTCAGAACTTTGTTCTCTGTTTAGACCACATCTTCAAGTGTTACATTTTTCCCCATTTACACTTTGCTAGGACAAGAGGTTTACTGATGCCCTTTCATTACCCTAGGGACTGTTTTGACATCTCCTGCTCTTTTCTTTTTATAACTCTGTCCAGGACTTATTGTGCAAACCAAGCAACTGACCTTGTTGTTAGGGTGAGACATAATAACTTTGCACCTAAACGGACTATTAAAAAACCCAACTTCTCTATGGAGACGACAAGCCATTTCCCACCCACATTTATCAAGTTTCTGGCTGAAGTTCTCTGTTTCGTAAAAAGCTTTCTATTGCAGCCTGTAGATTGCCCTAGCTGCCCTGCACTTTTTAACATTATTACTTTTGGCCCATTCTAAAACATTCAATAAGAAGATTGGAGAATACCTTTAGGAACAGTTCTTTCAAGGTCACTGAGAACTACATGCAGAAGGACACGTGGTGCTGTGTGCAGACTTATTGTTGGCACGCAGACAAGCACATGGCTGTTTTCAGCCATACACGGTAATTCCTAAGGCAAAATCCACGTTTACTGACACCTTTTTTTTTACAATATATGCAACAAAATCATTAAGAATTAGCCTTTAGCTTAACCACTGAACAGGGAAGGACACAGGAGGACAAAGAATTTTCCATGCAAACAAATGGTACAGAGAAAAAATAATGAAATTATCTTTCAAGAAATTTGCTGAACAGATTCCTTGTTGATTGTGGTGACTTTGCAGCCCTTCAGAGATGAGTGTGTTGCACTTCACAGACTGGAAACGTACTGCAGCAAGTGAGTTGCTAATTTTGGTCAAGGCAATGAGCTACCTGTTCCCACTATTAACGCTTCTCATTTCCTCCTACCTTACACCATAGGCAAACTGTCTGTAGAATAATCAATACAACATATAGAATGATCAATAACTCACTGCTTTAATTTTGCAGGACCGTAATTTGGCTACCTTCTTTCCATCCAAAAGTGAAGATTTTCTGAGTGTGCCACCGCTACAGTGAAGATACACAATGCAGCCTGAAAAACACAGGGGATGCTCAGGCTTACCTTGCATATTAGTGACAAAGACTTAAAAAGAACCTTTGTTCTGAGCAGTGGTGGTATAAATAAGGCATTCTCTTATTCTGCAGAATGATTTACTGAGGGTAAACAGACATTTCTCCTCGTGGCAGTAATAAAAATAACCCTGCAAGAAAGGACATACAGCATTTTCCCCTGCTGGTAAGCTAGATTTTATTCTGGCTTTTCTTTTCTTGGCAGAATTGTTGCATATTCTCTACCAAATATTTGCTTTGGTACACTAGGAAAAATCTTACTTGAAATCTGGACTCATAATTATTATCTGAGTAAGGGAAAATGCCTGTATTCCTGTTTTCTAACACAAAGAGAGCATGCTGTTAGAGGTGAGTGACATTACTGCTGCTAGCTTGTGCATGTAGAACTCTCACAGCACACACTGCTCAGCAGCAATTGCAGCCCCACCGAAACTCTCATGGATGTGCTTTTCCTCAGGAAATGAGCAGAGCCATGGTAGCATCCAAACATACGTAGTTTTAACTACACAACATGCTATTAATTAGCTAATTCCTTGCACCACACTTGATTTTGAAACTGCAGCTTTCTCTGTGCCATGCAACACCTACAGCCTGCAGCCAAGCCCAGGGAATGTCCTGGTCCAGGGGCACCTCAGCTGCATGCACAACTGACAGTCAGGATAATTGAGACAGGCAAAGGGCAAAAGGGGAAAAGACAGATGAGTATCTTGTCCAAGGCTGCAGAGCTGGCCACTCACTTGGCTGCAATTAAAGGGGAGGCCCCAGCTCCTGCTGCTGCAGGACTCAGCAGAAAACATGGCCATACCCTTGCTCCAACCTTTCCAGCTGTGCTGGTGTCACTCCACAGAAGTAATGAGTCTTTATTGATAGCAGCAGGTTTTCATAGAGTCACAGAATCGTTAAGGTTGGAAAAGACCAGTAAAATCAACTAATCCAAATATAAACCTATTCTCACTGTGCCCACTAACCATGTCCCTCAGTGTTACAAGTTTCTTGAACCCCTCCAGGGATGGTGGAACACCTTACTGGGCAGTCTTGTGCCAAAGATTAAATTCTTCCTAATATCCAACCTGAACCTCCCACGGCACAACTTGAGGCCATTATCTCTTGTCCTATCATTACTAAGCTCATCCTATCGTTGAGTTACAGGCAGGAGCTCAAGGAAGCATTCATAGCCATTTTGAAAATTGGTTTTAAGAAATAAAGATGCCTAATCAAAAATAGCTGTTCTGAAAAGATCTATGTTAGCCCACTGCCTGAGAAGGTTAATTACTTAATTTGATTATTGTCTGAAATTATTTAAAATTATTAGCATTGTAAAAATAAGCAAACAAAAACCAAGTAGAACATGATAAAAGCGTAATTTGATAATTCTGTAATACAGGCAGACAATTGTTTTAATGAATGTTCAACTGCTTTTTGAGCCTGAAGCTAAGAATGAAAAGATAGCAATTTGCACATCAGGTATTTCTGAAAACAAAGCTGTGAAGTGTTTAACAAAACATTCTATTTGTGTGTTGTTGTTCTGCATAGATACAATAGTTATGACATGTATTTGTCCTTGAACACAATTTACTCTGCTGCTGTCAGGTAACTGCGGAGAGTTATTGCCTCAGAAATAACTTCAAAAGCTCATTAATAAAAATAATGCAGTAATAGAGGTTTCTTTCCTTGGGAGATTCCAAAAATGCTGATGCTGCTTGGAATGCTCTCATGCCTGTATTGCTGCTGATGTTGGTAAATAACCTCAGCTTCATCAGAAAGTCTGTGCCACATCCAGGCTGTGAACCAAGGCACTTCACTCCAGATTAATGTGTTGAAGGACTCCTGGGCACCTGATCTAGTTGGTGGAGTTTGATGGAGTTTAAGGTCTATTCCAACCTAAGCCATTCTGTGAACATATGATTCTATAAAATGACATGATCATTGTTTGCCATTTGAGTTTTAATGAAGAAAATTGGTGACTGTTGGATGCGCAGATTGTCACTTTGTGTAGACATAGCTCTGGCACCAAAGGGGAATAAGCCCACCTGGGGAAGCAATTCATGCTCATGCAATTCCCAGCACAGTCTCTCAGTTTTAACTTCAAGGACTTAAAACTATATCCGGCTGCTCTACAATAAGTTTGTTGTCTACGTACCATACTTCACCCAAATGGTTCTTAGCATTTTAAGAAAATCAAAGTGATTCCTGGGCTAGAAACCCAGATGATATTGGAGATGATAATGTGGTAAGGAAATAGAGGAGGAATAAGAGATCTGGGTGAAGAGGAGAAGGCAGGAGGAGCTGCCAATGAGTCTCAGTGTGAAATTGGATTCAGCAAGATCAAGCACAGAAACCCAGTAACAAGCCTTCCACAAAGCTTTAGGCTACACACAGAGCACTGTGGTATTTTTAGGAAGAGAAACGTGATAAGAAAGATATTAAAACTTAGTGCTGCAGACAGAGGGCCAGGAAGCAAGCAATGTTACTGGCTTAGAAGGAGGATGTCAGGGACATATGTAGAATATATCATTCCAAAATGAGAGCAGGGTAAAGGAGGATGGTCAGAGGTTGTAGGCGCCCAGTGAAAGATGACCTGAATCACTGATAAAGGT
Organism: Perdix hodgsoniae; assembly: GCA_035772895.1. NCBI lineage: Eukaryota > Metazoa > Chordata > Aves > Galliformes > Phasianidae > Perdix > Perdix hodgsoniae. The sequence goes on along the minus strand of JAPSGF010000004.1, from coordinate 14,496,187 downwards.
CTGTCTGGAAAGAGCTATCAGTTTCAGAAAAGCATCCCACTTCTCTAGCCCTGATGACCACAGACAGCAAGTATGAGGTAAGCAGAGATGAAGTCCAAAAGGTTTTATTTGTTTAGACAGCGCTTCCTTTGCTTGAAGCTTCAACATATCAGTACATTCGTCTTATCATCTTGGTGATGTGTCAATGGTTATATTCTCCTACTACAGGTATCAAATGAATGCATATTCCAAAAGGTATTTGTTGGAATTCCTGGATAAACTTTTGAGATACACAGTGATATTTTGGAAGTTGTTTCCATGGTACTAGACAAAAATAATGGTGCAGGCTGTTTTCAAACTACATTCTGCAACAATTAAACCAGGCACAGTCATTCTTCCTGATTTAATTAGGATGTTCCTAAGAAATTAGTCTAATGCAGGACTTTTTCTATCCTATACCTTCTGTAGAACATCCATGACTCTTTTACCTCAAATGATGAACAAGGAGATAACTCTGTATTTTCCTTCTGGCTGAGGAAACAGATCTCATGAGGACTAAAGACAAAAACTGTCAGGGATACTTTCTTTCATATACTGTAACTTAGGCACAAGAAGGACTTTCTGAGATGAGCTACATAGCTATCATCTTCATTACCAGATAAATTCACAGAATCATCAAGGTTGCAAAAGACCACTACGATCATGTAGTCCAAACATAAACCCACCACCACCATGCCCACTAAGTCTCATCTCTCAGTGCCACATCCACAGTTCTTGAACACCTCCAGGGACAGTGACTCCACCACCTCCCTGGGCAGCCTGTGCCAGTGCCTCACTAGTTTTTCTGAGAACTTCTTCCTAATATCCAATTTGAACCTTCCATAGCACAACCTAAGGCCATTATCTCTCATCCTACTGCTAGTAATTTGCTAGAATTCCTGGCCCTATTGTAAACCATCCATGCTCAAAGCTGCAGGGGGAGGGCAAACTTAAGGTGTTCTCTCACAAGGAGGGCTCATCAAAGTTTTGCAGTTACAGCATTACAGCTGTGCTGTTGCCACAAGCTTTTGTCTCAAATGGTTACATATACTTTTTTGGTTAAAAAAAAAATAAAAAAAATAGGTGAAACCAGCAAGCCACTTCACAACTTCTGGAAACAGGACCATGTCCAGAGTGGAAATGGTACTGGCTGAATGCATTTTAGAGTATGTAAGATGATTTATTGAATGGGAGGCATGTGTACACAATAGTGAGAACTACAGGTGCTTGGAGGCAAGTAGTAAGAACCTGAATTGTTATTTATTTTTTTTCAAAATAAATACAAGCATTCAGTTGAAGATAATTCCCACAAGATTCAGAATACTTTTGCCATTGTAGGTAACATGTGAAATACCTTAAAAAAAATAGAGCACGATAAAAGAGAATGTTACAAAACGAAACAAAACAACAACAAAAAAAACACCAACAAAGTTCCTACACCCAACGGCCCAAGACTGTGCCACCAGGTACCTGCAGTTATACATGGGAACTGAGGAAATATTCAGATTTCCTCAGAGGTTTTCAGCACGAGTCCAGAGGAATGAATGTTAATTACCCATCCTAATAAAAAAAAAATTAATTATCTTTAGTAGAAGTAATTTTCATGAAGACTCTAGAACTGCAGTCCTGGGAAATTGAGTCCTCCTTTAGTTTGCTCTGAAAGTAATGCTTCCTATTGGTTTCCATGGAAACGATTACACAGCTACAAAGAGCACAGCAATACTATTCCATAGAGCAAATTCTCAGCTACAAAGTACTGTTTGGCAATACAGCCACCAGCATTAGCTCTGCATTTTTGTCACTGATGAACGGGAGGCTGCATACTGAGCTCATAAAAAAGTGCACCAGTGGAGGTGACCCACTGCCACCGCTAAACTGCATCACCGCTCTGTGCTCGCTGCTTGGCCTCCATCAATGTTCGGCAGGCATCGATGAATGTCAGCGGTACCACTGTTCCCCTATGAAGGAATTCAATAACGTGCTTTTGCTTCACGCATACTTCTGCGTGAAACGTGACAGAGCTCTTGCGACTCAACAGCGTGGTCGAGGAAAAGCCTTCTCTCTGCGGGCTGATTGATTTGACTTGGATCCGTTCCGTTACGCGAGCCCCGCTGCGCCGCTCTCTCTCACGCCTCCCGCAGGATTTCAGCTGGGATCGGTACCGCACACGCTGCCGCGCCGGGTCACCACACGCGCAATGTTTACGCCTCAACCAGGGGCGGGACGGGGCGGCGCGTCACAGGGGACGGCGGGGCGGGGCGGGGCGGGAGGCGTGGCCGGGCGCTGCCCCGCGGCTCAGGGGCGGCTGCCCGTAGCATGGGGCTCGTGCTCCGGCCGAGAGCCCGCGGGCGGCGCTGAACGGAGCGGCCCCGCCGCGTCCGCGGCCCCGGAGAGAAGAGGCCGGGCGCCCGCGGGCGGGCGGGCTGTCGCCGGGGCTGCGAGCGGCGGGGCTCGGGACCCGGAAGCAGAAGCGGGACCGGGAGGCGGCTGGATGGGAAGGAGCGGCGGCGGCGGCGGGAGGCGATGGGGGAGCAGCAGAGCTCGCTGAGCGCCTCGCGGGCCGCCGCCGCGCCGCCCGCTCCGGCCGGGGGCTCGCGGGAGGACGGCCCGGAGGAGAGGCCGCCGCCACGGGAGGCGGCCGGGCCGGGAGAGGGCGGGGAGCCGCCGCCCTCCGTCGGCTCCGAGCGACGAGGGGGCGGCGGGGACGCTGCGGGGGAGGACGAAGAGGAGGCGGCCGGGCCGGAGCCGCCGGGCTCGGGGGAATCGGCGGAGGAGGGGCCGGAGGGGGGCAGCGGTCGGCGCCGCCCGGCCCGACGGCACGTGTATTGCACCGTGTACTGCGTGGAGAACGACCGGCCTGGCCGCGGCTCCCCGCCCGGCCCCGGCAGCGCTCAGCCCCCGGCCCGGCGCGGGGTGGCGGCGGGCGGCGACCCGCTGTCAGCGGGCGGCAGCATCGAGGTGGTGGACTTGTACCTGCTGCCCGAACCCTTCTCCGGGCTGATCGGCGGCGACTTCGGGCCGCTGCTGGTGCTGAGCTGCCGAGTGTGTCTGGAGGAGAAGCCCGTCAAGCCTCTGTCCTGCTGCAAGAAGGCGGTGTGCGAGGAGTGCCTCAAGCGGTACCTCAGCTCCCAGGTACGGCCGGGCCCCGCGCCGCTCCCCGAACGGATCGCTGATGCCGCGGCACCCCTGAGCCCCTTGGGGAGCTGCCGGTCCCGGGTCGGGTAAGGGGCGGTCGTTCCGCAGCCCCTCTCCGCAGGCTGACGGCGTGCCCCCCACCCTGTGCAGGGGGCTCTGCAATTAGCCTGGAGGAATCACGGTTACAGCAACAGCAGCTCTGGGGAGAAAAGGGAACAGCTTTTGCGAACTTAGAGCGTCGCAGCCAACTTACAGCTGCTGCTTCGTCACTGCTTTGTCAGTCAGGCTGCAGTTTCAAAAGGTAATCGGGAGCCTGAAAGCTAACCGGCCTTGCTTAGCGTTGCTGGTAACCGGTTTAGCATCACAAAACACTTCTGTATTGCTCCTACCGGTGACGTAGGTACGCCCTAAGCCCAAAGAGCCAAGGGGATGCCGGGTGGGCGAGAATACCAAAACCGAGCAAAACTCTCTGCTGACCAGCCTTCCATGTGCACTCAGCAGAAGCATGGGAGACGCACTCAGTGGAGAAGTGCTGGTGGGATCTATTTTTGCACCTGTTGGCCCTAAGAACTGTGCTACAGTAGTCTGTGCTCTGCTGGGCTGTGTGCCTGGGTACAGCTCCGCAGCTCCAGCTCCCCCAAAGTGCTATAAATAGGTGTGGGGCTCCCCCAATGAGGCCATTTCACGGCTTGGGACTGGCACGTGCTCCTGTCTGGGCACTTGCAAGCCTGTGCAGCGGTTAACTCATGCTGGTAGTATTTGTTCTGGCTCATGCTACACTCACAGGTTTTTACAGTATGCTTTTATCATGTTTAGATAACAGAGAAGGGCTTAACCTGGGAACTAATGGGATGAGTGGGATAGGGAGTTGTGTTTTTATGTGTGTTCCTTAATGCTGAAACTTGGGAACACCTTATGAGGTTACTTGTACAGAGCTCAGGATGCTTTGGTTTGGTGTGTAATTAACTGATGAACTTAAAGTCTAGAAAGTTTTCAGAATTCATTGCCGGTATGTGTTTGAGCATCTTTGTATTTGCCACCAAGGCTACCGTTCAGGATGCTGTCTCACCTTGGAGATCACAAAGTGGTGTGTTAGACATCAGGTGTTCTTCCTTAGCTTCTGTAACCTGTGCTTCAAGACAATGGGTTGTGGTAGCTTTTCATTATTAAAACAGGTAGTAAAATGCTTTGGGGAATGGCCAAGTAGGGTCCTCTGTCATCATCCTAAGAATGCTTCCTGATCATTGGAGGTATTCTAAGTTGGGTTGTGTGGGTGGAGCTTTGTGCAACCTGATCTAGTGAAAGATGTCCCTGCTACTGGCAGGGGGGCATTCAAATACTGAATTCATTTGGCTAATCATCTTCTTCAGTGAATAGAGAGGTGTTTTTGTGGCATAATTTGTCTAAAGTAGTTGAAATGATCATAGATATTTTCTCCTATTTCTTTTCTTTGAGTAAGAAGGGATGTACAGTCCCACAGTGTTGGAGAAGATGTATCAGAGTGAGATTTCCAGTGCCCCAAACACTAAATAGTACTAGTTAGTTGTGAGCTAAGGCAATAGAGAATCTCTTTCAGCGACATAATTGCCAGATCTGCATGATCTGGCAGCTAAAGCTGTACTTAAGAACAGTTCTGCCTGATTTCAGCTCAGCAATTCAAGGATGATTGCGTGGCTTTGTGTCTGCGAGAGCTACCTGGCTTGGGAGTGGGGTGAAAACCCCATCAAGCAAGTTTAGAATCACAGAATCACAAGGTTGGAAACAACCTGCAAGATCATCTAATCCAGCTGTCCTCCCATTACCATTGCTACTACAAGCTTCTAAGCCGTATCTTGTAGCTCCTCATCCAGACACCTCTTGAACACTGCTGGGGATGGTGACTCCACTACCTCCCTGGACAGGCCATTCCAGTGCCTGGACTATGAGGATGTTCTCTGGGATGAAGCCATTGGTATCGCTGAGCATTCTGCAAAGCTCAATCCAGAAGCTATTAAAAGGTCTACGTGGCAGATAGCCATATTGATGCTCATATACATAAAAGATGAAATGGGGATACAGACACAGATAAAAGGATATTTGCAGTACTGCTACTGAGAGCAGAGATTCACAAAGCACTTCTGCAGACACAGGGACTCTTACCCATCCTGTTATGACCCAGCAGGATTTCAGTTGAGTGATGTATTCAGCAGTAAAAAGGCAACAAAACATTTAAAGCTGTCCAGTGTGTTCTTAGCATATCTGTCTTTTTGGGAAAAACAAGTGATGTCTCTTTGGTAAGAACAAGAAGTAATGTTTTTCTCCTTTGTGCTGTAGAAGGCTCATGTGACTCATCCTCAGTGGAGAGGAAAAGCCTTCTCCATGCCTGCTCTGTCAGAGGAATTTGGGGAAAGATGAGTGGAAGGACAGTAGAGGATAAAGTCACCTTTAGTTTTCTGAGGCTTAGCACTTCGTGTAGTGATTTTCTTCATAAGAAAACCTTCCAAAAACCAAAAAGTTTGAAAAGAGTAAATGTTGGAAAGCTGTCTCTTTTTCAAAATCGTAACAGATTTTTTGGTTTGGTTACAGTCAGCTTTATGTAGGAATGTACCTGAAATTGGGAGGGGGAGCAGAGGGAGAAGGAGAAAAATGGATGTGTGTTTAGATCTTGTTCCTGTGTCAGTGAAGTAGCAAGCTGTACCCTGTGTTTGAGTGGACACTGACTTCAGGTTCCTGGAGAGGGACTGGTTTTATATGTTGAATATGTAGAGCATATTGTCAGAAGTGTAACACTTGTAAGATCTTTAACATAAGTATTTGTTTTCTCACTGAAGAAAGCTGGAGTCTGTATAATGATTTCATCATGATTTCTGAAATGGTGTCTGATGGAATAGCAAAAACCCTGCTAATGATCTCTGCTGTATGTAACTGCATCAAAACTTCTGCCCTAGAGCACTGTAGATTAAAAAAAGTCAAGCAAACTGTTAGGAGTTGTTAAGATGAGTATCCACATGAAAATGTAGAATTTTCTTCTTGTTTTACTGGTATGGGGGGAAAATGGGGCAAGGTCCTTCCTTGGAGGTCAAATCCAGTCTCTTATCACTGGCTGCATAATCCCTATCAAAGATTTAACACCTGGTACAGAAGCTTAGAAGGTGAGCCTGGAGCTCCAGATCTGAAGCCTGACTGTACTTACAGTAAAAGACATTATTTTACCTCTGTTTCAATTCAGGTGGTCTTTCTCTGGGCCTTACACTCTTGGGCTTTTATAGGTCTAAGGCCTGTTTATCTATCATTCACAAAAAGGAAAGGGAAAATGAGACTATTCTCTTGGACTTAGAGAAATTGAAGAAGGAGTAGGTATGTGTATTGAGCTATTAATAGGATCATAGCTGTGGTACCATAGGATGTGGGGTATGAGTGTGGGTCCTACAGTGCCTGGTCAGGGTCTTAAGATGACCTATCTCCAGGATGGGATACAGCCCAAAGCTGTTCACTGTTGAGCAGCAGTGCTGGAGATGGCTTGCTCTTTCAAGACTGTGATGCTCACAGAGGCAGTTTCCTTTAGCACTCAGGAAAATGCCTACTTAGGTGGGAGGTGAAAGGGTGAATAGAGTGCTTCTCTTTCAGGTGGGAGCTGTGTGTTTCTACACTCACACATACCACTTATAGCCCAGGAAGTATGGGAGGAACTGGATCCCACAAGCGTAATATTGCATTCACATTTTCTTAACTTTGCACCTTCCTTTCCATTTAGCGTCATAACAGACCTGGTTTATTCCAGAAGCTGCATCCACACAGGTTTGCTGTAAATGAGTGATTCACTTCCTCAGCTCTCTTTATTGCTTGTAAATCTGAGTCAGAGGGAATACTTGTGCCTGGTTTTGCATTTTGTGTGTGCGTCTGGGTGGGAGGTGGTTCAGAAATACCCTGTACAAATGAGCCAACAGCCATAGGAAAATATTTTGCTGCAGAGGGACAAACTTACAGTTTAACTGGGATTTATATTTAACTTATCCTTTTTACTGGGCCAGGGTAAGGTTTGTGTGTTTTTCTCATCTTTAATTTGTAAACCTGTAAGTACTGTTCAGAATAACAATCTCACTCTTCACTTTTCAGTAAATGACAAGTAGACCGAAATAACACTTTCTCTTTTCTAATATCTAAAAAAGATATAACTACAAGTATTTATAGAGAACATATAATTGTATCCTTTCTTGTAAAGTAGCTGTAAATGTTTCATAGAAACCTTTGTGATTTGGCTGCCTGCTTTTCTACCTCTGAACTGGAGAACTAGATAATCCAGTTTTGATCCTACGCTCATTAATGATGCTTTATTTTGTAGATCTTGTAATTCTCTCAGAGTGATAATTTCTTACATTAAAGGACTTTGAGTTAATTTAAACAACCTACTGTATTCTCAGTCAGATATTGTGGTGCTTTAATTACAGGAATGCTAATCAGATTAGTGGATGTGGATAATCAGAAGGGGGTGTTGGGGCAGGGAGGGGTTGCAGCTGGCAGTGCTTGGTGTCTGACTGGCTTTGGTGGGATAGGAGTCTTACTTAGCTCTTCTGAGCCTGAAATGAGGAGATTATTGTCCCTCTATCTGGAATCCGTTTCCAGTTTTCCTTTGTGACTTGAGACCTTGTGTTCAACGCTTTTCTTTTTTTGGTGCGTGATCTTTTTGAAAGATGCAAGGGGAGAAGAAAGCAACAGAATGTTACAATCAGGATTTTGGTGGGAAGAATAAGTTTATGAAGTCATGCTTAGTAGTAAGAAAAAGTCAGGAGCAGGCTGTGTTGCCCTGAACTAGTACTGGCTTGGAGAAATAGGGACTTGACACCTGTGTAACTTTTCAGGTGTCTGATTGTATCATGCAAATGATAGCCTTCAAAGCTGTAGTCTGGCTGCTGAAGGAAACCAGGTGGCAGTGTAGCCACTGGCTGCTGAATCATTTGGTTGCTAATGAGCTGTTTGGTGCCCTGATGCAAACCAGAGCTCACAAGAGTCATCCAGTGGAGATGATCTGTGCTCACAAGGGATCTGAATCCCCTGAAATACTATAATGCTGGTTTTGAGTTGCTGAGTTGGCTACAGACTGGCTGCTGAAAGGAGAAGGCAGGCTGAGAAATCACCTTCCAGCTGAAGTAGCAACAGCAGGGAACTTTGCAAAGGAGGAAAAGAGGTGAAGTAGGAGAAAAATATATTACATGCTAGATTATAGGCTTTCTAAGCCAAACCAGGCACGTCAGCCACTGCAAGGTATTTTATTCCTGAGGAGGAGGAGTGATGGATGTACCTGGTTCAGCAGCTGTAAGCAATACATAAGCACAGGAGTACCCTTTTTGAAGGGTGAAGTCTTCGTATTGGCATAAATTGCAGTGAGACATAGAGGAGAACAGGTGTCATTCTGAAGAAGCAGAGTTTCTGTGAAGCAGCAGTTCTGCTTTCCAGCTACCTCCTGTACTCAGTGTGTGGCACTCAACTGTGAATCTGGTGAAAACTGGCTGGCATCAGGGCTACTAGTCCAGCTGTGCTGTGGGAACATCACATGCTCTGGGCCTTCCCTCCTGCTGCTCTGTCAAGTGCTCCCAGGAGCTGCCAGGCACAGGCATGGGCTCAAGACAGGGATTTCAAAGTGAAGTAAATTGAAAACTGAGCTGTTGAGTTTTGATTGCCCCAACCATGAGGAATGAAGGAGTTAAAGAGGGCTTGGGAACACCTTGAGCTCACCTCTACCCCGTTCTTCTGTTCCTCCACTCAGAACAACTGCTCTCACAACTGCTCTGGGGCCCTTCATACCTCTTGTCCTCTTGTATCTTGCTTCCTGCTGTCTGAACCAGGCAGGCTTAAGAAAAGTAGGTATCTTGAATGGCCAGGATGTAAATACGTAGTCAAAATGGTTAAGAGTTGTATGGGTTGTAATTTCTTCAAAAGAATTTAGACTGGTGAGAAGGGCATTACTTACCCACCATATCATGCTTGTTTATCTGTCCTTTGTATATACTTCAGCCACTTGAACTTTCTCACTACTTTTTTTTTTTAGGTACTTTGTTGTTTTTTTCTGAAATAACTCCTGTTTCTAGGTTTTCTGTCTGCCAAGTAACAGTGACTTTTTTCTGATACAGAAAAAGTAACAAATTTGTCTAGTGACAAAGAGACCATGAAGTCCATTCTTAAGTACTTTAAAAATTTTCCTGGTAAATCAGAGAAAATTGTGATCATAGAAGTAACAGCATTCCTGCTGAAGAGGTAGCTCTTAAATGTATGTTTTTCTACTGTGGCATACATAAATTTATTGTATAGTTAAGTAAGTCTTACGAAAGCATTTGCTTAACTGTAAAATAGGAAAAAATAAGATAAAAATAATATTCAAGAATTTACATATGGAGAGGAATATTTTCTGGTTTAACAGTTCAGGAGGTCAGAAATCCAATAGTTCAGGCCAGTTTTAGAACTGAAACTGAAAGGATGTAAAGGCTGCTTTTATCTTAAAAATCTACTTCACTGCTTCAGTTGTTACATTGTTGTATATTTTCATTGTTATATACATTGTTGTATATTTTCATTGACTTCTTGGGATTTCAAGCTTCATTGAGCTTCTTGGGATGTACAATTGCTTCTGTTTATTTACTTAATGGTGAGGAAGGCTGTGTATTTCCTAGATTACAATTTAATGAGAAGATCAAGAAGCTTCTAAAGCTATCACTTGTTCCTCACATTTGTGATGTAATACACTGGTAAAACAATGTGTGCCTTTTATTAGAAGTATCAGGTTGAAATAGTGAAAGTATCTTTCTGCTACTTTGGGCTTTTTTTCCATTGGTGTCTTTACTAAGTACAGCACAAGTCATATTGGATGTTGCAATGGCAAGAATAAGAGGCAAAATTTAGATTTCTCAAGCCTAGTAATGCTGATGCCATTGATGTGAATGACTAGCAACAAATGCAGGTACATCTTCAGTTAGTTGGTTTGGCTCTCTGAACTCTTGGGAATGATGTATCAGTTCAGGAGTAGGAAGGAAAGGGAAGTTCTATCCAAATTGTTTCAGCTGCAGTGTGGCTCTGTGAGGTTGCTCACACAATATGAGGAAGGAAGAAGAGTGAGAAGAAGGTTGCCAGGATGGGAAGGGCTCAGTGGTGATATAAGAATCGTTTTGCCCCTGAAGGTAGACTTGCTTATGGTAAGCCTTTCATAAAACAGAAGAAAATCACAAAGACTGGTGACCTCTGAGTGTAAGGTGGATCTTTGGTCTCTGTTTAAACCTGCAGCTGACTTACTAGCCAGTTTTTCAGATAAATAGTAGCCATACAGTGAAATAGAACTATCTCACTTTCTGTTTTCGTATTGGGCAGGAGAAAAACTAAGTAAGAAAAGAAAAAAGTATCAATAAATAGCATTGGATTTTAGACGCAGTTTAAAGTATGCAGCTTCAGTAGAAACCTTCCAGGAAATTAATGGGTTCGTATTTTGCTGGCCTGCTGGAAGACTAAGTATCAGAAGCGTGGAGTAGGAAGATGCATTGTGCTGTCTGATATGATTACAGAAGACCTGAGGGAAGTGCTTCTCTGTTGAAGAGGTGAAAAGTATTTTTCTATTGCCATTAGCATTGCTGCTGTGTGAGGTGGAAGAGAATTTAACGCTTTCACTTGCTTAAAATTTACTTGCTGTATGAATACACTTTAGGGAGAGGACACCTTTTGCCTTTCCATTATCAGTGCACCTGTGTGGTACCACGTATAACTTAGCGATCTCCTTTAAAGGGCTCAGGAAAGTACGCATGTAAACTGCTCAGTGATTTTTCAAGTGCGTATGCAATTCAGTTGTGCAATATGTTGGAAACTCTGCTTAGTTGATAGTGTTAGCAGTCAGCTTAAAAAGAGGAAAGGATGTGTGAAAGAATTTTTTCTGAGTGAATGGACCTGCAAAATAGCAAATGTACCCTGTAGAATTTAGACCCTGTGTTAGTTGCCGTCTACAAAATAAAGGTGTTAGAACTTTGGGGAAAGTTATGGTGGTGATACCATGTTTTTCGTTGCGGTGAACTAATCCCACTCAGAGTAAGGGTAGAAAATGAGTTGTAAAACGTCAGTGTTCTGCCTGAATGTTTTTGCTGTTAGAAATTTATGCATATTAACATCTGCATGGCTACTGAGGCCCTAAAGTAGTTAAAGTGAAATGAAGTACTATAATCTGCCTGTTTCAAAGTATGCATGTACTTACAGTCTCAATTTACATTACTCTGTATCTCTGTGCAAGTAAAAGCAACCTTAGAAATTCTTTCTTATTTGTATAATGGAGAATAGATTCAGACTTGCTTCTGTTGTGTTTCTTGATAACACTTGGCAGTAATTTTTAAACTTCTAGAGGTGTCCCTCATTTCAAGGGTTTTCTGGAGCTGTAATGGTGTTTTTAAATTACTGACAGCTTCCCAGTCTAAGATTTACAAACAGGGGAGGAGTCAACTCTTTACAAGGGTAGTAAAAGGAGAAAATGGTTTTAAGTTGAAGGAGGGAAGACTTAAGTAGGATACTGGGGGATATCCTATCCTTCCACTAGCAGTGCTGCTCACTTTCTTAACTTGTTCCTGCATCATCAGTTCCACCAACAGAGGCACCGATCTGAATTAAAGTTAGCCCTTAGGAGCTATTATTAATCTTTGTCTTATCATGTTCCTAGTTGTCTCATGCATTGTCATATATGTGTATTTTCCACAAGAAGTTGTTACTGAACAAAGTGTCTGTGGCCAAGCAGGACCACTTAATGCTGGCAACTGACACAGTCTGTCAGAGCAAAAGATTTGAAAGGCAGCATTAGAATAGGGGAAAAAAGTGGGTTGAGAAGACTGCACCTGGAAGTTTTCCTTGGAGCTTGATGAAATCGAAGTTGCAATTTGGTTGCTTTGCAGCATCATTTACTCTTTTGAATGGCTTCTGTCCAGTGCCTGAAGGTGCATGTGCACCCACAGCTGTTGGACAGGCATGGTGCTCTGGTGTGCTTCTCAGAGCCACCCACAGCACTGAGGTTTCCATCCTGAATGGGCTAGTGCCCACTTCCCAGCTGCTAATTTGTTCCTTCACTGGAACCCCCCCACTTCTCTGCTGTAGTGTTCCTGTAGAGAAGAAGCAATGCTTAGAAGTCCTGTAGCAAACATCATCCTAAATGATATTATTTCCTCTAATTGCATCTTTCTTTTGCCTTCTCTTCCATTTTCTCATCTAGGCTGTTCTCAGGCTATTTAGAAGTAGAATGAAATCAGGTACTATGATATGCTAGGATGTCTCATTAGAGGTCAGTAACAGCATTTTCATTTTTGAGGAGCTTGCCTTGCTGTTGGAACATTAGTAAAAGGGAGCAAATCTGGATTAGTGATGACTGATGTTGCAAGAGACTAATACAGTGGAGTCACTGAAAAGGTGTATGCAATTTGAGGATGCGTAAAGAAAGGAAAGTAATGAGGTTACTGTGTGTGGTGAGGGTTTGTTGTAATCCCAGGCACCAGTGCTTGCGAAAAATGGCAGGAACCAAAAACAATCTGGAAGATATAAGTGTAGTTGTGGTTCTGTTTCATTCAGCATAATGAGAACTGGGAAGAAGAATGACTGTTTTCTCTAAATGCAAGAGAGGGCAAATGGGAAGATTTCTGTAGTTCTTTGGCATGGCACAAGCTATGAAATTGCAATGAATTAAATCAGGCTGAAAGTCAGTGTCTGTCTGTGTATCTTAGGATCTGGAAACAACCCTGTGGGCTCAGGAAGAATAGTGCGATATGAGCAGTTCTTAAAGTCACCACCTGCAGGCTTATCAGAAGGGACTTTCTGGGTGTCACCATTAGACACTAAAGTTTGTCCCTAGTGAGTGGAGAAGTCGCCTGTTATTCCACAAGCACACCCTGTTGAGGCGAAGCTTGAGTTAAATGAGGAAATGACTGAAGAGAGAGACTGTCTGATGTTACTCTTCATTCACTGAACTCAGTATGGAGTGTTCTAATGCCCAGGATGTACTTGCAAATAATGCTTTGTATTCTGTTTATGTTTGGTCTGTCAGAAGTTTGAAGTCACATGTTTCACACTGTTTTTATGAAAATTGGCTTTTAAATATACTTCAGAACTGTATCTTCAAGACTAGCTGTAGCTCAAGTGATCTGGCTGGATCAGAACAGCTTTCGTGTCAGTTCCCTTGGTTCTCCTGTCTATGGAGAGACTATACTGCTGTTACCTGACTTGAACTTTGACTATAGAGGATACCTTTGTGGAATGAACTCGCCAAGGGAATTCACGCAAGTTGTTGTATAAGGAAACTTGTGAGAGAATGAACAATTAGCAAAGACCAGTGATTGTTTGTTTTAGTTTCCAGAGATTACTTTACCATGTAAACAGTGAACAGAACAGATGATTAAAAAAAACTGTATAACATTGAAAAGGAATCTCTTTAGGGGATGTTTGGGTGTGAAATTTTAGTTTTATTGTGAAGCTGCAGTTTCAAGCTGGGAAATGTGCTGTTAATTACTAGAAGGTGGTAGCTGGCTGTTGTTGAGCTTTCTTGTCTTTCTGTGAGTCTTCAGTTCAATTGAATGCTTCTCTTGGCAGACTGCAGCTTTGTCGTCCTGAATTTAACTCCTAATGTCTCACTGGAAATTTCTTTCCTCCCAGTTATTAGCACCAATATTTGACAAGGCTTGTAGAAAGATGTTAGTATCTTTCTAGTACTTACATCGGCTCTCAGGGGTCTTTCGGTAGGTTAGGGTGGCTGCACAATGATTTTCTGGGGATACTGGAGAAATCCTTCCTGGCTCTTTGCCTAGCACAGTGTGCATAGAGAGGATTGTGCTGCTGAGAAGGCTGAGTTGCAGTGAACATCAGCTGTCTATTCATCCCAAAATAAACCTGTACACTGCCTTAATGGGGGCTTTGAAGCTGTTGTACTCTCTATTGCTGCTGTGTGCAGAAGTTATACCCACAGAGAACATGAATGAATCTTCCACAGAAGTAGAAGAGAGTAGCCGTGTGTGTTGTATGTCTTTAATGTCCTTAAAGACTTTATAGAATTAAAGTATATTTTTATTCAATTCAGGTTAAATTTCTTTTATACTGATTTGGTCTCCTGCAGGGTCTTAGTTTCATATAGCTTCAGTGAGGTCTGCTTGGGAAGATAAGTTTCATGGAAGTGTGAATTGATTTAATTTTTCATTCAGTGTAACAATACTGGGACTACTATGATCACAACAAACCTATTTCTAGATATGAACAAACTATTTGCAAACATGACACTTCATGTGGTGATGTCAACAGGTAGTACAGCATTAAAATATTTCTGAAAAGAATGTAAGCTGGCAATTTGGTAATGAATTACTTCATATATGTAAGGCGTAGTGGGAAAACTGTTGAAATCCATACCTGGAGTATATCAAATAATAGTCTATCTTGTGTAATGATCTGTTGAGATGCTTGAAAAACAAAGGTACTACCGAAGAAAAACAGATGAAGTAATTGATTAATAAGTATTTTGAGTGAGTTATAAAACCTTTATTTATGGCAGGAAGTTGCAAGATTCTTCAAAAGATACACTCTTAATGTTTCTAGGGTTTGCTTTCTTCTTCCCCTTCCTGGATGAGTTTCCTTTCAGCCTTCAGTAGCATTTTAGAATGGCATTTCCTTTCCACGGTGATCCTTTTACTGTTGTACTTGCAATCATGCTCTGAAGAGATGAATTACACAATTAAATACTAACCTGACTCTATGACAGGTTATTCATCAATGCCACTAAAATGAGAGCTCTGTGTAAGATGCATAGGCATCTGTTGTGTGTGGGGAAGAGTTGTTCAGCCATGCTACCTCAGTCGTGTGGTTGGAATGTTTGTTTTTCTTCCTGCTGATGTGCAATTGAGCCAGAACAAAAGACCTTCTTGTAGGAGAATCTGTGCAGGCAGATGTGATATCCCCTTGCCTGTCAGCTGCCTTGCAGCAGGTTTGTATGGTCCAGTAGTGGTTTTCTCCAGGAATTTGCCATGCTCTGCGCTGGGGGTGTTGTTTTGTAGTGTTATACAGAGATTGACCCTTCCTGAGGCATCACAACTAGCTGGGTGAGGACATCAGGGTGTTGTTCATCATACAGCTCTGGTGAGGGGGATGAACTGAGTTGACCTAAGGGAAAGTGCAACCTTTTATTTTGTGAGGGACATTAAATGCAGGGGTCATGAGCAGTGTGGTTACTTGCGATGTGAAGAACTCGTGATTTTTCTTCTGGAGTTGATGTCTCTTCTCACCTGACTGTGATTTCAGCCTGCTGATTTTGATGATCAAACTCAGTAGCCTACTCAGATATTTTTGGTGTTCAATTGGAGCAGTTGTGAAACTTTGAAGGATAAAATCATAAAAGCCTGTAACAGGAAGATATCCAACTGCTGTACTGATCATTAGAAGGGTTTTTTCAAGACCCACTCCCCTCCCTAATGCAGTGGAGGAGTTGATTTTGTTCTTCCTTTTCCTACTTCTCTCTTAAGCTCTAGAAATGAGAAGAATGTGGATTAACATTAAGATGTTGTTATTCTACTTCTCTCTCTTTTTCTTTTTTTGCCTGTTCTTTTTCTCCCTGGGTGTAATTTGATCTTGGGGGTAGCACAGCTTAAGAAAAAGAGTTTCTCTAAAATTCCTATCCTGAGTAATAGCCTTGTGTGTGGTGGCACTGGAGGAGGTACTCAGTTACACAATTAATATGTTTCAGTTAAATAAGTATATTATATGTGTTGGATGTAATAAAAACTTTTCATTTGGTGTAGGTGATCAAGGGCTCATTCAGGATGTGACTAATGCTGTTGGGCAAATAAGGCTGCACTAATGAGACCAGAAACAAAATGGGCTTTATTTTCAAAATAAATATATAAAAATAGATGGCATCTGTCACTCCAATTTAGAAAACACTTCACACAGGGAAATGTAAATCTGATTTAGCATATTATTGCTTTGGCCACTTATTTGTGTTTTAGAGGTGATATTTGAGTTTAGGATTGAGAGAGGTTATCTCCATATATCATGCATTGGTTACACAACAGCAAGTTAATTGTGCTAATACTGTATGTTGCAAATCCAGGCAAACAGGAAATTGCTCATAGCTTCTTTCAAGAGGAAAAATATGGAGTTAGTGTAGGTGATCAATCTTGATTGCCTTCCACTGATAACATTGGAAAAACCTGGGAATCACACCGACTCATAATTCCAGTTTAAACTACTGTAGAAGTTGGTTTTGCTTCAGCTTTTGGTGGAGAAGACATTTTTATGTCTTCAGCTATAACTAACAGCAAACTTGTGAAATTCATTTTTTTCCTCTAAAACTATAAGTTCACAGGAGAGGAGTAGCCAGTCTGAAATTTTGTTGGAACTCTAAATATTTTATGGAGTCACGCTGAGTTCTGTAATAATACAAGTATCTGAGATGGTGATTAAACCTTGGTGATGAAGTTAAATTGCAGATTATTCACTGAAAGAGGAAATGCATATGGTTTGGACACCTTTCTTTCCTTTCATGTTTCTTTCAAGGCTCCTTGTTTGGCCTATTGCTTTAAGTTTCCTTTTGAACTGTCTGCTGCAGATAATTGCAGTGCTCCTGGAACAGAGACGAAGTTGGCATAGTCCTTCTTAACAGCAATTAAATAACAGTCATAATCTCTTCTAGTTTTGCTTACCCCCACCCCCCACTTTTTTCCTTCCACTTTTCTGTTTAGATCCCTTGAATAGTTTATGCTACTGTCTAGGTACTTTGCAATAATGCACTTGTTTTGCTTTCCATGTGTGTTTTATGTGTTTCTGTTGTGCACTGTATGTATGTGGTTTGTCTAGTCCCATGTAGCATGCAAATCTGTCACTTTTCATCATAACACTAGCATAGCTAAGGAGTACAAGTCCCATGTGAGCTGGAAACATTCCATTCTACTTTAATTTGTGGGGAAAATTTTTAACAAGGAGTTGGTTTGAGTATCTTGGCAAGTGAACTTTGTAGGGACAACAAAACAAGTGGGCATTTACCAGTATATTTAGAAAAGAAAAAAAAAAAAGAAATTTAGGCCACTTCCCTCAAAATCTATGGTGCTTCTATAATTGAGTGAGGGACTCAATGCTGAACGTGTTCTGTCTTCCGTTTGGAAATGCTATTTGGAGGTAATCAAATGCTGTAGAATGAAAAACTGCAATTAAACATGCATAATCCATTAGTAGCTCTAATAATGTTGAGCTGTCTCAGCCTTGGCAGGATGAGTGTTTTTATCCATCACAACTTTTAAGGCCCTGGTGAAGGTTTCCATGGTAGGTCCCAGAGCAGGGTGTTACTGCTCTGCTGTTACTTCCTTGCCTTCTAAAGGAACAGTTCAGATGAGATGTAGCAGGAGCTCCAGGATGCAAGTGGCAGAGAAACGTAGAGAATGGGATAGGATGCCATGTTTCTGGATACACGGGGCATGTGGTGGCAATCCAGTGAGGTCTCTAGTGTGGAGGATGAAAAGAAATCTCCTCCTAGCAGCTAATGAGTATAAAATAACTGTGTTGTACTGTTGTTGGGTGTCTGTAAATTCAAGCTTCAGGTTCTTCCCACCACCACATTGTGACATCAGCTTTCAGCTTGTTGACAAAGCATGTAGAAGCTGATGCTCTCCCATTACACCTGGTTTTAAGGAGGAGATTGCTGTAGCTTTAATGAACCTAGGAGCCACAACTTGGAAGAGAGAGACATAGTAATTAAGGTAGGAATACTATGGGTCTTGGTGTTGATTTCTGATACTTTCTTTCTCCTACCAGCTCTAGAGCTTTCCAAGGCTATCTTAAGCCAAGCCAACTAATACAGACATCTTGCAGGTGACCACTTAGTGCAGAGCCACGGCATTTGAGCTCTGGTTTTGCATTCAGCCACAGTGAGCCATGCTTTGAGGTAAATAAAGGTGATGTTAGGAAAAGTACATTTGTGTTTACAAGATGCTCATATACTATAATGAGACAATTCTCTTCATGGATTTGCTTTGTAGAAATAGCTGAGGATACTATAAAACATAAAAATGTTTTTATGATGTGTTACTTTCTTTAAGTGATGTCATTCTTCCTGTGGGCTGAAAGACTTTTTAACCTGCTCACTGTTGCTGCTCATACAACAGTTTTACAAAAGGCATCCTGGACTATGCTGAGTACTGCCAACAGGCCAAGGGAAACTTGGAGCTCCTGGAGCAAGTCCAGTGAAGGGCTGCTAAAATGATTTAAGGACTGGGGCATCTCAGCTATAAGGAAAGTCTGAAGGAGCCTGTTAAGCCCAAAGAAGAGGAGGTTCATGGGGGATCTGATCAATGTGTATAAGTATCTGGAGGGAGAGTGGCAAGAGGGTAGGGCCAGACTCTTATCAGTGGTGCTCAGTAATAGGGTGAGAGGCAAAGAGTATTAACTGAAACAAAGGAAGTCCTGAGTGAATATGAGGGGAAACTTCCTTACGGTGAGGGTGGTTGAGTGCTGGCACAGGTTGCCCAGACAGGCTGTGGATTCTCTTCCCCTGGAGATACTCAGAAGCTGCCTGGACACAGTCTGGGTGATTGTGATCTTTGCAATCCTACTTGTACAAGGAGGTTGTACCACAATCTCCACAGGTCCCTCCTAACCTCAGCCATTATGTCATTCTGTAAAGTGGAACTGTAATTCACACTTAATTTTAAACCTGCACATTTATACTTCAGAGGTTTAGCACCTAAAACTTGCGACAAATACAGAAAGGAGCAGTGGTATCAGATGTTCTACTCCTCTCCTAACTTCACTAATGCTTGTTTTCCTGATGCGTATAATTAGGTTGGACTTCCTCATATATAATAATTGTTGTGCAGAATTTATACAATTGTTTTGCATGTGAAGGCTTGAGATGTAGCTGATCCATGGAGGGAATTGTTGATCAGATGAAAGCCACAAGCTCTTTTTTCATTCCACATTATTTATGTTCTTTCCTTAGGCTTTTTTAATTATTATTATGTTTACATTAAAATATTTACACTTAACATTTGTTTCACTA
Organism: Perdix hodgsoniae; assembly: GCA_035772895.1. Classification (NCBI taxonomy): domain Eukaryota; kingdom Metazoa; phylum Chordata; class Aves; order Galliformes; family Phasianidae; genus Perdix; species Perdix hodgsoniae. The sequence goes on along the minus strand of JAPSGF010000004.1, from coordinate 14,477,025 downwards.
AAGGTTGAAAGTAGACTCCAGGGACTTCATTACTAAAAATAACTGTGTAGTTAAGGTAACCTATGCACCAAAGTACAATAAAGGATTCATTTTGCTTTTTACAAATTGTTTCATTAAATCTAAATGATTCCATGAAGTGTTCTTACACTTCTCATTGTTAATGCACTATCATCTTCTGACAGCAAGTGAGTAGTAGATTTAAGCATAACCATCCTTCTGACTTTGTCGTATTTATCATTTCTACCTAAGTGACCTAGTTCTAAACTTTTACATTTTAACATAAATTTCAAGAGATTTTTAGTTCCTCTTGTGAGTTTCTTGCTATGCAGGTAAATTATTTTCTTTTGTCCTAGTGATGTTCGACTGCAAAACCCAGTTTTCTGTGTATTCATATAGCTGTTTCAACTATATGAACTTTGATTTATGTAGAGAATGCATAGAGAATGGGAGGGAGGAAACTTGAAGAGTTGGTTTTGTACAGTTAACCACTGGATTTCAGATGTGCTGTTGCATTGTCATCAGCTATTTAATGCTACAATGGTAGCGTTCTGGTAAGCCTATGGCTTTGTGAGAAACTGAGTTGGATGGGCACATTCTGCCATCCCATCTCCCGTCTGGGAGTGGTGGGGTGGGAAAGTCCCCAGTGGAGCACTTTTTCCACAATCCATGAAAGTGTCGAGGAACATTTTGACAGGAACCAGAAATGTGTTAACCATTAGGGGTTAGTTCCTGTACAGAGTTGAGCTGTTTTTCAGTCCTACTGGTTCTCACAGAAATGTAGTTCTTTTTTTTTATTTATACTTTATGGCTTATTCAGAAAGCTTCCATAGCATGGCCAGGTTGGGAGGGAATATCTAATGTTGAAACACATGGACAGAAATTCCAAAATCAGTGAATTTATTATGAAGTTGACACAGTCATATTTGTTCTGCAACTATGTTTTGATTCGTCTAGAGAAATATGGGTACAACTTAGCTAACAGTAGGGCGACACAGATTTCCCAAACTGCAGACTGCATTTTGGTGAAGAGCTCATAAAAAGAAAAAAGCACATCACCTATCAGTGTACTTGGTGGTTTTGGCAATACAAGTGTTGCTACCTTTCTGTTGCATGGAAAATCAATTTTGCTTGCTGAGTGGAAGCAATTGTACTTCTCTGTGGCTGCATCTGTTGTGCTATGCAGGCTAAAAGAAGACATCAGAGGTGCTGAGTCTTCCCTGTGTGAAGATAAGGGGGAACAGGAGCAGTTGTGAAGGGAGCAAACCTCTGTTTGACTTATTAAAGTGAGGGATCTTAAAATGAATTGAGAACCCTTTCAAGAGTAGGCTCTTTTTTGCAGGGGGGTACTGTTAAGGGGAAAACTTAAGAAAAGATGTAGCACGGGAAAGACTGAACTGGATGGCTCTTCTTTCTTTTCCTTGATTTTTCTCCTTTCTCCCCCCAATCTAAAATGGTAATGACTGCTTTCTTCTTTCTGAAGTAGACTACTGCAGCTAATCAAGTTGTCTACAGTTGTGTTTGACAATGATTGCTTAGCCATAGAGAGCAATGGCACTTTGAAAACACTGTGTGGGAGTATTAGGTATGGAATAATTGTTGTTTTCCTAAGGAAAAATTCTTTCAGTTTTTTAATATTTAGAATGAGGCATATTTTTGAGAGGCCATATTTGGATAGGTAAGTCAGTGATTTAACACCAGGATGTGTACATTGATTTCAATGAAAAATACAAATTTAATACTAAATCAGATACTTTTGCAAAGTATTTGTCTTCTTGATAAGAAGTATCTTAACTTTTTGTTGTAATGGAAGTTGAATCTTTTCTTTTGCTCTTTTACAAAGTGGAGTTGGAGAGATGCATGCCCTTGTATACATTATGTGCATTCTATGATTGTTTTATAAGAACTAATTTCTCCTATGCTTTATTTCCTACCTGCGAGCCTCTCTCCTACTATGGACTTCAGAAATAATTAATGAAAGTTTCCAGAACTAGTACTGTAGAATTCAGTTACTGTTGAGTTTGTGCTTTCAGAAATGGAGATGGATATAGCTGATTTGATATCTCCTTCACCTCATTTCACCTGCCTACCTTCCTCTCTGTAAGCTCCAGCTCTCACTGGTGGTGGTTTGAAAACTGATGCCTTCTGGTAGGAACAAAGCTGTTTCTTTAAATATTCAGTGTGATGTAAAGCGGCAACCCAGTTTCTGGAGCCTGGCAAAGATTTAATGCTGGCAGAAGTGATGTTATCTATCAACCTGCTCATCACTTTAGTAACTCTCGTAATTAATAATTCTTGTTCTAGATTTATTATTTTTAATTATTTCTTGGTTGTTTGGACAAGTTTTAGGTAATTTTGTTTGTCAGTAAATGAATGATATTTACGGAAATGACAAATAGTGGCTTTCCTACAATTGTAGGCCTTTTTGTCCCCCAAAGACCTTTATAAAATTGTAGTATTTAGAGTTTGTATCATTCTTTTTGAAACAAAACAATGAAATATATTTGAAAATTCTTTGAAATAGATGCCAGTGTGGTATCCTGTTCATATTATACCTTGTTTTATACAATAATATGTATTGTTTTATTCTTATAGTCAACCATTTCAGTGTTTTCTAGTGTATGTGATGGAATTCCTTGTTACTACTTGTTAAGAAAATGCTGGGAATATGTATTAACTTATGAGACAATTTAGTTGTTTCAAGTAATGTTTTTCTTCTCTCTAAAAAGCTTATAACCATTCCTTTTAGCTATACAGTTGGCATTGCTCTAACACTGGGAGACTGAGTGGAGAGTAGACACTGTTCGGGCAGTTCAGAAGTGTAAGGGCCACTGCTAAAGTGCTGCGAATATCAGCTCAGACCTGAGGTTTGGTAGTGGGTTTCAACGGGTGCAGCTGAGTAGTTTGAGTGCTTGTAAACAATGGGAAAAAGGACATTAGCATTCATAAACAGTAATTTTAGGATGTATGTGCGGAAAACACTGAATAGAACTTGTGGAAAAAGATTTTGTTGCAACCCTCCCCCTTCTTTATTGTCGTTGTCATTAACTGTTTATTGAGCAGAGCTGCTGAACATATTTCAGGCTTATTAAAAGTGATAGCAAAATTAGCACAGATACTTTATCTGTGATCTTGAGGTGTAGACATGACAGGCTGACTAATGGAAGAAATTCTTTACTGTGAGAGTGGTGAGACTCTGGAACAGGTTGCCCAGTGAGGTTGTGGAATGTAGAAGCATTCAAGGTCGAGCTGGATGGGGCATTGAGCAATGTGGTGTAGAGGGAGGTGTCCCTGCCTATAGCAGGGGATTGGAATTAGGTGATTTTAAAGGTCCCTTCCAACCCAAACCATTCTGTGTTTCAGTGATAATAGCAGCTTCTGCAAGAGCCTCTCTCCTTAGGCTGCACATTTCCAACTTGTCTCTTGAGTTGTGAACAAGTGATTATATGTCACAGGGAGAATTAATTCAGCAGCCAGATCAGTTGGAAAACTAGTTTTAAGACACTTCATCCTTCTCCTGTGATAGCCAGCTAAGATTCTCTCCTTGCAGCCTCATGATCACTCTATAGCACACAGATGGAAAAGGAAAGCTACACAGGCTCCTTCAGTAATTCTTAACCATTAGACAAGATGCTTGGCTGACTGGTCGGATGGCAGGGCTGAAGAAGTCTGAGACCTGAGGATGAGGATGCTGGACCAGCTAATAGGTGAGAGGTCTGTCTGCACTTTTTCAGATTCATTGATTTTCATTGATTTTTTTCAGATCAATGTATGTATGTGTAAGTCTAGACTCCCAGTGATTTAGGGTAAGCCCGGTGTAGCATCTAGAAAGAGGAGACTTATATGGGTGAAAGCCTTCTTTTGTATTTTGTTCCAGTCAAATTTCCCTAAACAACATAAAAAGGTAGTTGCAGGGTCTTGAATTCAGTGATTATAGCAGTTTTTCCTTCAGTCTTTTCCTTCAGTCATAGCCAATGGCTATGTATGTGGTTGTGATCCTCAAAGGAGCAAAAGCAATGAAAAACATAACAATTGTTTTCTTCTTGCTGCTTGCATGTATTTCCATAGCTTTATTTAATCATGGCAATATTATTTCCAGAATCAAATCTCTTCCTCATGGCCAACTCTGAAGCTTTTGCCCAGAATCTAACTTGGCTATCGTGTGAAACTGTCCTCTGATAGTAACAATCCCAACATTATAGCTAAGATTTGATTACAAGAATGTTTTGGCTACTAATTGCAGCATCTGCAAATCACTGTGTGCTAGACCAGTGCAACTGTGTGCTGGATTTGGTCGGTTCAGAATGGTTCTTTCTACTCATATAAGAAGGTATTTATTTCTGTGCTTTAGCTTTCTGCTGAAGTACCTTAAGTACAAGTCAACCATTTGAGATAGGTAGATCATTGCTTCTGCCTGAGGATTTGCTTTCACTTTTGCTTCTCAAAGTGTGGACTGGAGTACGGTTTAAGGTTTTTGTCTTTATCTGTTCTGTGGAGAAAGTCGGCTTGTTTGCAGATCTTGATCTTGCACACTTGCTCCCTGTTGTGGCTTTGTCACTGCGTTAAATTAGTATTAAAATGTGATGCTTGGGATGTATTATGAGAAATAACTTCATAAAGTCACACCAAATTGGAGTTTTGGCTCAGTATCTGGGTCTTATCTGAATGTTGGTATGAGGAGAGAAGCTTGGAAGACTGTTCTGTGCTAGCCTTTCCCAGGAAGTGTTTATCATTGAAAATGCATCTACGTGCACATGAGTCTATATCCCAGGTTTGTTACTGCAACTAGGTAAGGGTTACCAATTCGTTTTCCTCTGTAGGAGCCTTTACAGAATAGCAGCTTTTCACCAGAGGTACTTTTGTTTATTGTGGGCGGTTGCTGGTATGATGACACTGGTAGGTCTCCTTTGCAGGGAGGCAGAGCAAAATAACCATTTATAATTCAGATCATAGCTATTTTGCAACAACTTCAATGCATAAACAAATTCCTTTAAGTTCCGTGGTTTGTTAGGGAAGCCAAGAGATGGCTTAGGAATTTTACCTTGAATCTAAGGAAACATGTTTCTACACATATCTGACAGTGGCATGTCAGATGAAAGTACTATTAAGAATTTCTTCTTAAATTTCTTCTTCATGTAGCGTGCACCTAAGCAACTTGGCTGTTTGTGTATGAGGTCTGTCAAGAGAAGGTTGGTAGAATTTGTTTTCGTGTCTGATGGTCAAAGAGTCAAGACGTTGCCTGTTAATGTGCACAAGAAAACTTGCCTACAACCTCACACCTAACAAAGATACTGAAGTAGTTGTACTGCCTTCCTTAAGGCTACAACCTACGTTTAAGGATTAAAGTAAAATGTTTATCCTTTTCTATGGACCATGGGTTGTGATCTGGTCAGCCAGAATAATTGAGAGATTTGTTAAAATTTCTTACTATTTTTCTGTTACCACCTGTCCATCTATGGTGACACTGTTTTCTTCTATAACCAGCTCCTGGAATAGAGTATTGAGTAGGGAAGTGGGATCGCAAGAGCTTTTTGTAGTTTCTGTGTCTGGTTTGAACCCTGCCTGGTAAACTGTTGAAGAATGAGTTATTCATCTCCTTTTTTCAATACATATAGTTGTAGAAAATACTGTCACTGTAGTTGATGGATTTTTTTTTCTTTGTTCTGCATAAAGACCTGAAGTAGTGCTTCTCAATGATTGAGTGTTTTCACTTTCAAAGGTGCTAATTTTGTCCATCTTCAAGAAAGCACAGGAAAGGATTCTGAGGAAGTAGTTGTTAATTTACACATTGCAATTATTCATGTATGCCTTTGCTGATTTCTTGACTACAGCTTCATAAGGAAATGTTTTGTTTGCTTGCTTTGGTTTTAATGCTGATTATTGTTAATAGCTGACCAGTATTAATCCTTTGGAACTGATCTCAACCTGGTTAATCCAGTCTGAACCTGTTGGAGGCCAGAGCTTAAATACTCCAAGTTTGTTTTTTTCTGCAAGTGAGATGAGGAAACAACAGTGTTCCTTTTCAACTCTTGCTCCTATCAAGAGACTGGCATAGATAAAATGACCTGCTCAGGTAACTCTGCATGCTGCTCTAATCTTAATTGGAAAGGAAGAATGGAATATTAGATGGAGGGGGGACGACATATTAAGATAAGTTGTAGTAAACAATTGCACCATGACCTTGTAGCTTTTGGGAACTTGTTCCAGGCACACTGGAAGTGGGATGTGTCATCTCATGGCAGTGGCAGAGTGCTTGTCACTGTGGCTATGCTTGGGTTCCCCATACTCAAGCTGTTCACTCAGCACCACCCTGGGTGTTTTGCAGCCTGATCGTGTCTCACTGGTCACACGTGTACAGGGCTGGTAACAAAATCAAATGCAGATGAGTTCTTACAGGCTTTATACTGGGTGTAGGAAAGCAGACTGTTCTCACCTAAATTTAAGCCTCCTGACTAAAGAGTTAACCAATCAACTTTATCTTATTTACTGTACAAATATCAGCTGTCAGAGTTGGTTTGTTTTGGTTGTGTGCTCTGTGTTATTTGGCTGCTGTGTTTCCTGATGCTGGAAGCCTGACAAATGCTGGCTGCATGAAGGTCTCACTGCTTCTCTGCTCCCATTTCCTAAATCTTCTAAGCCCCTCTGAACGGCAGTGGCCAAGGCATTTAAGTGTATCGTGGTATGTGGGTGGTCCCACACCTGCTCCTATGGGGATTTGGTCTCATTGGCAGGCAGTAGCAACTTGGGCTTGAGTATGTTTTACTCTTTTCCCTCCCCACGAGGATGGGTACCCGGCTCAGTCTGTCATCTTCAAAACTCTCATGAGTCTTTGTCTTCTACCAAAAGCAAGTGTGTCTTGTGACCGTGATAATTTTCCTATTCCTTACCGCTTAGAATTGCTAATATGCAAACTTGAACAAAACTAGAGAGCTGTTGTGCACTTCCTTGTTCTCTTTAACGAGTGTTGAGAGACCTGTGGGTTTGGGTCAGGTTCCTCCAAAGCCTGCAGTTCCTACACCACTTCCTGCTGAGCTGCCCTCCTTCCACCTCAGCCAAGCCTTCCCCCTCATTCTGCCTCCACATACCTGCCAGAAACAGAGGTGGAGATTGCTTCATCTTGTGACCTCCAGTTCTGTGGGGTGGTGGGAGCTTCCTGTCTGCCATACCTGCTGGGGAAACTCTGCCTTGCCCCTTGTCAGAAATTGTCCCAGTGGCAGGCAGTGACCCAGGTTAAACAGTTCAGGTTTTGTGTGGACACAAGGCTTGCTGTGGCCTCTGATGTGGGTTTTAACTCAGACACCAAAAAACAGAACTGAGAGCATACAGCCTCCATGCTTTCTGATCGTGTTCAGTATGTTCATTGAGCGATAAAGGTTAGAGACATGGCCAAATGCAATGTACTTGTCTTAAAGCATTGCTAAGATAAAATATTTTCCTATTTAAATGATTTGGTTCTGGAGAAGTACAGCATGAGGTGAAAGGTTAGAGTGGGGAGCTGATGGAGGCTAACCACAGTTAACACTGGTGAGCTGCTGAGCTGATATGGCTCTGCTGGCTGGGGTTGCTGTAGGCTGCTGGAGTTGTGAGATTGTGTGACTGAGCTCTGAACTGCAGTCTCAGGTGGAATGGTTGTGGTCAGAATCCCAGGCTGGAAAACCAGTTGAGCTTTTAGCAGGCTTGCTTTCAGAATAGAAAGGTCCAACCTTTGATGTAATGGTTGGATTGCAGTTACGTTTGTTGTCATTCTTGCCCAGCTTCTTACTTTTGCATGTCTTTCTAGTGAAGGACAATATGTTGAAATGTTCCTCAAAAGCCCTGAGATTTTGCTTCTCTTTTAGCACTGACAGTGTGATTGTTAATGCAAATCATGTAACAGTGCAGCTGAAAGAGCTGGTGTGTCCTGATTCCTGAAATGCTTGGATTCGGGTGACTTTCTCATTATAAATGTCACATGGAGCAGGAGCCACATTCAACCAGGTGTGTGGTATCAGTGTGAAAGGAAGGTAGACTTTGTTTTCAGAGACATGAAGGAGGACATTGAGATGTACAGTTTCCAAGTTAGTCTATGCGAGCATGTGACACACAAATCTATTTTTAGGAGTAGGTCTTGGATTGAATGTACAAATAATAAATGACCACTTAGAAAAATTAACCTGGACAACTGTCACTGTATTTTAATACTTGTAAGATTTTGGTGCTGGAAAAAGTTAGGTTTAAGCTTTTTGCACTCTGTCATAGGAAAGAGGGATTTTCTTTTTCCACCAGGCAACTTAGAAATGTTGCCAATGCTTGCAGCTACCTTTTGCAGCTTGCCAGTTGCCATCCTTGTTCTCCACTATGAAGATAGATTGATCATTGTAGTTGTTTTGGTTGTCGTGCAAGGCATAAGGATTAAAACTGAGCACTAACAGTTACAAATTACAATTACAAATTCAGCAGCAGCATGAGGGAGACCCTCATCATTTTGAACTCCTAGAATTTTTTGAGAACAGCAGTATACCTGTCAATGGTGAGACTTCTTCTTCCTGAGTAGTAGAGGGATGGCTGCAGACTAGAGCAAGGTTACAGTGGCAATTGGCAGAGAGGATGGTGTGGTGGCTTACTAAAACGAAGAGTTCAAAAAGTAAGTCTGCCATATAGAGAAGTGAATAGAAAGGAGATACAAATGAAACTTGTGGTGGGAATATGATTGGTGAAGTAATGAACCACAGAGCAAGAACTTTGAAAATGTGCAGTGTGTATGAGAAACCTAGTCTGATGATATGATCTGTTTACAAAGGTGGATACCTGTTTATGAGGGAGGATAGTGATAGGACAAGGGGGGATGGTCTTAAACTGAGACAGGAGTTTAGGTTAGATATTAGGAGGAAGATTTTCACACAGAGGGTGGTGCCACACTGGTACAGGTTGCCCAAGGAGGTTGTGGATGCCCCATCCCTGGAGGCATTCAAGGTCAGGCTGGATGTGGCTCTGGGCAGCCTGGTCTGCTGGTTGGCGACCCTGCAGGGGTTGAAACTAAATGTTCATTTGTGGTCCTTTTCAACCCAAACCATTCTGTGATTCTATGATTTTGTGACTTAAGGAGCCTATCGCTCTTACTTCTAGCTGTTCCTTCTCACTTGTTTTGAATCACTGAGGATTTGTGCAGTGTGGCAGTAAGCGCAGACAGACTGAAATCTGTTTCATAGGATTACTTTTTTTTTGTAAACAAACAAACAACAGTTTGGAGAGTGCCAGGACAGTACTGGCATAGCATGGAGACAGGGAATATGGACTGCTAAAGTTAGTACTTGCATCACAAAAATGATTGTGGAACCACAACCTTAAGGACAGGTGCAGAGTGTTTACTGAAAGTTTACACAGCCCTTTTTTATTCCTACTTGGTTTACTTGTTGAATCATGTCTATTTCAATTTCGTTTGGTTAGCACAGATCACTTTGGAGCCCTGAGCTGTGGTGAGCTCTTGAAGAATTTTCCACAAAAACCTGTTTGATTAGTCTTTAAGAAACAATTCAAGATGCCACTCTGCTTACCAGAAGTGAAGAAAGTAATTCTTCAGTAATTTGAAACTTACCAGCAAAAATGAACATGCAATGTATTCAGTAAACTAGAAGCAATAGAATTTTGCCTGTAAGCTAAAGGAACTTTCTTTTGTTTTTTTTAATCAGTAGAATATGAAAGTTCTACAGATGAGTCTGTCCCTTTGCTTGCATCTGTGCAGTTCCAAGGTATTTTTTTTAATACATGAAGTCCACATTAGATTACAGGGGAAGTTAGTAGTGGTAGAAATTTAATCATTCTACAGTGATGCAGACTAAGCATGTTATTGTTCACTTTTCTTTTGGCTTAATAGTTGACAACTTACTGGTTCATTTAGCTAATGTATCTCTGAATTAAGAGTAAGGTTTAATTCAGATGATGCTGGTTTGTATCTGTTTTAAAGCAGAATGCCCCCCCTTTTTTTCTTTTTTTTTTCCAGGAATACAGCCCACCCCACAAATTTACCCACACAGGTTGCCTTCCAGCTAGGTATGGCCAGGCTAAGTGAGAGGTATGACTTGGTGCTTCTTGTGTAGTTTGACTTTTGCTTTTCGTGCAGCTAGCAAAGATTTCATTTTTTTGTGAAAAATTATTTCCCCTGCTCAGGTTTCTGTCTCAAATGACCATAGCATCTTTTCTTATTACTCATAGCACTGTGATCTTTTTTGAGCAGTATGTGGACTGGTTAAGAGTCTCTGCCTCCAATCTTTTGTGATAAAATGTCAAGAATTAGTAAAATGGGGAGGTGTACTGCTGTTTTGGTAGTTCAAGCATTACCTCTATGTAGGATGGAAGTCATTCGAGCCTGCTTCCATATGAAGGGTTGTAAGTAGTACCAGCCCTTCCAGAGATGCTTTGCATTAGTGAAGCACAGTAGGGTGTGAGAACTGAATGCAATTTGATATTTACCATTGCATTGCCACTCAGCTACCTTTAGACACGTCAATCATTCCTCATGCAGTGAAAATATACCTTGCTGTTGCGTATATTGAGTGCTCTTAAGTTTTTGATGCACGGTGGTATTTTGAAATTCAAATAGTTCTTAAAACTGAGTCTTTTGATACTGTGTTCAGCTGTTAAGGTATAAGGCTCTTTGAAATTTCCTTTGGAAAAAAAAAAAGGCAAAAATATAACAGCTAATACCCAGGTTAATTTTTTTCTTCTTATCCTGTTCTACAATACCTCAGGGATCTGCAGCAGCAGGTAGCCAACAAGCTACTTCTAAAGCTGTGCTTGCATCAGTTGCTGATCCTAGTGCTCAAACAAAGATAGACTGTTTTGGTAAGACAAGGCTCCATTGAAGTTACTGCTAATAAGCAAAACAGCTCTGTTCACTCAGTCCCATTCAAAACGTAGGAAAAGAATCTATCTCTGCCAAATTTGAAAGGCTGAAACTATTACAGAAGATAAAAATGATTTACTTGAAGTGGGTGTAAAACATATTTTCAAAATAAACACTGAAGCCACGCTTGACTTTTACCACATATTTAATCATATTCTGCGTGGGCGTGAAAAATAGAAAGTGTTCAGTGTTGTATTCCTTGGTTTTATAAATGCAGGTTTGTTCTAAATAGCATGTCATATATATATATTTAAGCACCAGTTTAAATGTCAAATGCAGTGAGCCTTCTCAGCATGAAGTGTTTCTCCTCTGCAGCTTACTCCTAGCAGAAGGGCTTACCTACTTTTGTATTTTCCTAATTCTTCAAAGAAACAAAAAACCCAAGTAGCCATAGGTGGGATTAACTTGCCTATTTGACTTTAAATTATTGTGCCTACACTTCTTTAAATAGAGTGTTTATTAATCCTTGTAGTAATGCCACAGTACTTTTGCATTCCTGTAAAGTTTTTTTTCTCCTAGGTTAGCATATTTGAGTTCTTGAGGATGAAGAACTTCTTTTGTTTCTGCTTGTTTAGCACAGATGTACTGGGTAATACATTTCAACTGAAAGTACAAGTGCTCTGAAATAAAATACTGATATGCGTTTGGTCTTAGAAGTTCTGGGTGTTCTGTGATGCAGAGAGCTGCTGGAACTGTAAAGACTCTCAGGAGGGGTAGGCAGCAGCAGAGGAAGAATATCTTCTTTTTTTTTTTTTAATGAAAGTCTATATATGCATCCTGGGAGCACCTGTGAAGGGTTGGGATTGCTAGAACATGAGCTGCCAGTATTGAAAGACTTGAGCATCTGCAAAACTTTTCGGGCATCAAGATTTCTAGTAATGAGACTAGATTGCTCAGAGAACCCTATTTCTTGTCAAAAATACTTTGATAAGAAGTAGAGAGCATAAGTAAATATATTTAGAATCGCATGGTAGAGCCATACATTCAATATTTCAGATGATAGCACCTCTTCATGATGATGTGATCTTACTGTGCTGTGGCTGAGGCTCACTTTGAATGTGTGTCAAACTGAGGTATTCTGACTTTCTGAGAAGTAATTTAAAAATTAAAGAAGAAATTTGAGGGATGCTATGCACCTGAGTTCAGTTTTCACATGCTGATTCAGATGCATTTGTGTCTTTCAGATATAAAACTGGTCATTGCCTCAGCACATGGGTTCTTGTCTTTTTTTTTTCGGGTGGTTGTTGTTATTTCTTCGTTTAAAAGTGCCTTCAACCATATACTCCTCTTACTTCACTCTGATCCATGTAAAAACCGGAATGTTTGAGCCTATCTTTGTTTGCATGTAGGGGTAGTCTTGTCTGGATGTGAAATTTGGAGCATTTGTCTCCTGAGAATAGGCATACCTCCTCCGTCCCATGGGAAGGTCTCCCTCCATCCTGACCTGTGCAGAGCATTTGCTGTGTTCTGGTTTCTAGATGGACTGCTGCTGTCTTGTAGTTACCTGCTTCCTTTATTCACTGTGTTTTGGATCCACTGCATTGCTGGGAGACCAAAGGTAGTGCAGTGTGGATTTCCTTTTAAAGTCAATATGATCTGAATATGAATAGGTTTTATAACATTTTGCTATGCCTTTTTCAATCCTCTGAATGGCTAAATTATTGTTCATTTAGAACCCGTGGCTCTGTAACTGGGACGGCATTGACAGCATTGCTTTATTTTTTTTCTTAGATCAAATACTGCATTAGTAGTCTCTGGTGTAAGATGTCTTTCATTGTCAGCATGGAGTAGGGAAATCTGCATCAGAATTTGAGAGGTTACTGTCATACGTAAGAGATTGCAATACCAGAGCCTATTGAAGAATAAGCAGCAAATTAACTGGACTGACCTGCCTTGAAACAATTTCTAGAAAGAGATGCTGATTGTATCCACAGTCGTCCCCCCCTTCTTCCTCCCTGCACAGAGAAGTTAGGTGAGGAAGGAGTTGAGCTGGTGGTCAGCTCCATGTCTGCAGTCAACATTCATTTTTCTCAACATTACTTGTGGCAGATATGAACATGCTCGTGCTGGGGCCTTGTAGGCTCCTCGGACCCAGCAGTGTTTATTAACTCAGGCTCAGTGCCAAGCAAATGTAGCTATGCTGCTGAGGATGTGCAGTTTTGTCATGGAGTCAGTCTCCAAGTCAGAGAAGTCTGCCAGGCACGAAGGGTGCAGGCCTGGATCCAGCCCTGGTCTAAGGTCCAGGACCTGTGTTGCAGGTAACTGGCCATATGAATCAGCTTGAGACCATCAGACCTTGTTACATCAGCAGCAGTTTCATCCCTGACAGATTGAATTTGCTTCTGTGTGTGTTTCTGTTTTGGTCATCATCTTAGGGATTTTTAGTGTTGGATTTTTTTTTTTAAACTTTATGGCACTTCAAGTACTGGGAAAATTTATTAGCTTGGCCAGCCCCAGGCTCAACTGACGTGTTCTGTGCGTGCAGTATGGCATTTACTGAGCTGCTAGCAGCAAGGCAGAGCAACAGGGCTAGTACTGAGTCAGTTGATGATCTTAAATTGACTTTAATTTCTCTGTGCTGTGATTCCCATCACATTTTGAGGTGAAGCAATATATGTATGTTTCTACTGCCTATTTTCTCACTGTCTTTATGAGCCATGACAGTGAAGAGTTGGCCATCGCAGCTAAAGCTTGGAGTATGGCTTGGGTACTGCTAATTTAAGTTCATGTTTTGTTTTTATGGAGTACATCGCCATGGTACATACACTGAGACTATATATTTTAAAACTACAGTTGTTATAAGGGTAATTGGCTTTTCTGTTTGGATTTGGAAAGTACTCTCTGGAAAAATGGCTATGTCCTTGGAATAAGCAAAAATAATTTTAAGATGTTATGCTTGATGGTCTGTGGACTGTTAGAGTACTCTGCAAGACAATTCAATTTAATTTAGAATTTGCAGGAGTCTGCTTCCATAAAGTTGCAGAGTAGTACCTTTTCCAAGCAAAAGGTCACGCAGCTCTTCTGTTTTTTCATACGCAGGTGCAGCTGGGACAAGCAGATATAAAATGCCCGATCACAGAGTGCAGCGAACACCTGGATGAAACAACTGTCCTCTATAACCTGCCCCACGAGGACATTATCAAGTATAAATATTTCCTGGAACTCAGCCGCATCGACTCCAGCACGAAGCCATGCCCTCAGTGCAAGCACTTTACAACCTTCCGGAGGAGAGGCCACATTCCTACCCCTGCCAAATTGGAGAACAAATACAAAGTGAGCATGCTTGCCAAAGCTGTGGATTAGATGGCACAGCAAAAGTAGGACAGCATTAGTACATCATTGCTTTAACTAGTTAATTTACTTCTAGCCATTTGAAAAGGTGAACTTTAGTCCTTATTTGATAGGTGGCATAATTTTGTCCTGATGTCTTTTAATTTTAATAGTATTTTCTTTCTTCTCTCATGTGCAAACAGTAATCATGATCAGAAGAGACTGGGAAAGGGGAATTACACTGTAACTGATAATTTTAGCCACACAACTCTGGCAAAAATAGGTTATTTCCTGAAAATGAGCAAATGAATTTGAGGCACTTACTGTGTTAGGTGATAGCTTCCTGTTGCTTGTTCCTTCCTAAGAACTAGAGATGTCGTCTGTCCTGCCTCTTCGTTATGATTTCTTTAATCCCTTCCTAGAGGTTAAAGATTACTGTGGTTTCATGACTCTTAGTACATAAAATTGGAGAAAGATCAAAAAGCATTTTTCACATAGTTTCTTCAAGTAGGTTTGCTTATACTGATTTAAATCAGGGACTAAAAAGCAAGATTTTCAGTTAGAAGAAGCTTTGAGCTCTGGAGGTCCATCTTGGTTCTAGAAGATTAAACTTCTGTCTGCAGCATCATGCTTCGCGTTAGCTTTACATCCAGTTATTAGATTTGTTGTGGTTCATGTCATGATTGAGCTGGCCTTTCCTGACCAAACCAGTTTTCCTCAGTGGGAGTTTAGATGGTTGTTTAGATAGGCTTAATTGCAACATAAGATTGAGCCCAATGTAGGAATTAAAAAGTAGAAGGTTGTGTATCCAGTGCAGTTGAAACTTCAGCAAAGCTAACTCTTGAATTCTGAGCTTGCTTCCTGTTTTTTTGCAGTGTTTCAATTATATGTAGTTAGCCACAAAGTCTAGTGTTGGACTTAACATGTTCAGGTTCTTGGCATTTTAAGCAAAGGTAAAGGAATTCCAAACTGCAGGTTAAATTCTTTCTGCCTGCAACCATTCTTCAGCCATCCATTTAACATTCCCTCAGATACAGACAGGATGCGTGGTTCAAGGTAGACCAGCTGTTGTAATGCTTTTGCATCAGCTTCTGCACTGTTGTGCAGCTGTTGTAGGTAGTATGTGCATGCCAACTCAATTTGTTCGTTATCTTCAGAGCACAAAAGAGTCCTTTGCTTATGAATGCTCTGAGTTCAAATGCTGTAGGTGAAATGTTCTCACCACTTCCCCAGAAATCTTAATCAAAGAAAGTATCTGAAGCTGCCAGATGCTTTATGTAGTACAAGCCAGAAGTAGTTCCCTGGTCCTGTGGTAAAATGTTGTGTAGTCGTGATCTGCAGAACTAGAGTCTCTTCCTGGGAACAGACTGTCAAAATATGTGCTTTGAGCTGGCTGTACCCACGTGTAAGGAATGTCTAGTTGATACAGGACAGAAATTCACTTGGGAAAGTACTAGCAAACAGTAGGGACACTCATGATCTAGAGTTTCAGACTGATCCTTGAACCTGTGTTGTGTTCTACTGTAGGTAAAGTTTTAGCAAATTGATAGAAGCTCAGTACACAGAAGAGTTGCTACAAGGATGAGATGTTTTTTTTTAAAGTGTACCTGTCCTTATGTACATGTGTAGCTGTGGACCATTATCTCAGTTTTCTTATATTCTAATGTGATTTTTTTTCATACATTGTTTTGTCATGAATTATGGGCTTTTTGGAGGTGAAGATTCATTTTTTTCCACCTGTAGCATAGAAGAGATCTGGCCAGGGACTGGGAGCAGTATAAGCAATAAAAGCAGTAATTGCTTCAGAGGAATTCTGGACTGAAGCACCAGCTCTGGAATTGCTGCTTTTTCAGAAGAACAGAGTCAGGCATGGGGAAAGCCCACACAGAAGGGTACTGTCAGGATCACTGCACAGAAGGACTCTTCCCAGTACCCTTGCTGTGCTATATGCAGGGACAGGAAGGCACTGTAAAATCTGAGAGTACACTTGAAACTATTTTTTAAGATGTTATTAACGGCTTTACTAACAATAGACACCCTATTTTAAATTGCAAATAAAGCTAACATCTAAATTTGAAGAAGGATAGAAGTTATCAGCTTGAATATTTTTCCTTGGTATATCTGTTTTGTTAGCTAAACTGGTGTAAGCCTAGCTGTTCAGAGTTGGCTACTCTTCATTTTTGAAACGAAAGTCTTAATGTAAGCCTTGAAAGTTAACTTGTGAGCACATGGTGGCAGAGGAGGAGAGGCAGAAAAAGATAACTGGCTATTGAAACATTCTTTATCCCGTTAGTGTCACTTAGAAGAGCACCATACAGCAGATTAACTATTTAGTATCCTGCATCACGTATTCATGTCACAAGTGGGATCCTAGCTTTAAGTAAGGAAGGATCCCTGCCCTTTATCTTATGAATCAAATTGGGAATGTAAGACTCGATCAAAGAAAAGATTCTAATAAACCTCTAGTGAAAGTTGGTGTGCCCAAGGTCTGAAGAAAATGTGCAAAAAATTCAACAGAGTTCAACTCTTAAGCATGGAACAGATGGGTTTCACTAGAGAATGCTGGCTTTCACTGTGAGTTTTTTTTCTCCCATAAGCCTTAGATTTCATCTTTTTTAGAGTTGGCTTTTTGGCCTGTCACAAAGAATTTGTTCTTGATTGTTGGGCCTTCTGCCTTAGTTTGTGATGTTCATAACAAAGTTTTCTTGGTTGCTGCTGTGAAAGCACATAAAGTATGTTTGACTTAAGAAATGTGAAGCTTTTTTACAACCTGGTTCTTAAATAAACTTTTCTTTTTAAAATAAAATAAAAAAATAAATAAATAAAAATAAAAAAAATAAAAAAATAAACTTTTTCTTTTGTTGGAGCTGTTGAGAAGTTTCTGAAACTCTATTGCTCTAGGGTCTGCTCAGGAGTCTGTAATTGCGGAAGTATTGTGATGGAATAGATCTGTGTAGCTGATACTAGTGAGTTCTTGAACTTTTTCTGATCAAATTTGAACCTTGAGTTGCAGATACTTTCATGGCTACATATCATTTTAGTCAGCATTAAGCCTAAACTGCTCATAAAGTGGTAATTTTGCTGTGTGCTCTCCCTGTGTTCTTAGCTGTTCATTCCCGCCAACTTGCTTTTGTTCATATTGATGTTTCAGTGCCACACTGGGAGCTGGATCAAAGATCAGCTCCAATGGGATACAAGACTTGTTTTGTTGTTGCTTATTTTCAGCTGGTATAAGAAAGAGGATGAGTTGATGACGAGGAGGAAGCAACTGTTTTGGCAGTAGCCAATATTTATTTTGGAATTAATTAACTGTGTAGCTGTAGGTAGATCTTGTAATTCAGCTAATCAGTTAACTGCACAATTATTTCAGCCACTCTAATGTGTAGCTAGCATTCCACTAAGCTGCAGAGAATCCCATTAATTTTTCTGCAGCTTCAAGTTCTCAGAACATTTTTAATGTGAACTTAGTTTTGCTAACAATGTCATAGTGGATTGTGCTTTGTATTGCTGTTATCTACTGATTTTGAAAGGTCTTTTCCTGGGAGGTGAGGAAATGAAAGTTTAAATAATTTCACTGGCTGTCTAAGAAAATGGAAATTGTTAGCCTCAAAGATCAGCGTGTGAGAAAGTTGAGAACCAAGAGGGTTAGTCTGAGAACTTGTGTAATCTTTTCTATTTCAAGGAAGATTGACCTTCAACTGTCATAAGTTCGTGTGTATCCTCTCAATTCTGATAAACTGAAATGGAAATCATAAAATAAATGGAAAAGTTTATATTTGGAAAAACATTTTTTCAGAAATAGTGTCTGTTTTGCTGGACTATACTATATTTTGCTGCTTTGAATTATCTGAATTTCTGAGTCCTTATTATAATTTATGTACTAATACTAAACATAAAGCAAATCATCTGATGGTATTCTCAGAAAAGCAGAGGAAGCATGGAGTAAGAATCTGAAAGACTGACGTAGTTGTCCTGTTGTGTTCCTATTTTTTGAGCATGTTCCATACTGGTTCACTGAATCCAAGTTAGAATATATTTAGGGTTTTATTTGTCTACTACTTCCAAGAAAATAAGGTTAATGGTATTTAAAATAACATTGTTTTGTTTGTCTGCATAGTGTATGTTCAGATGGTATGTAATGACTGGGAGAAGTCAAGTGGCTCATTCAGAATGTTAAATCTATTTCCTAATTCAGATTTGTGGGAGATGAAAAAGGAGACTAGTAACTCCAAAGATTGTCATGAGGTAGACCCCTGTAGTTCAATTAATCAGGGCCACTGCTTAATGTATTCTGAAATCCTGTGATTGCAGGCTCATTGTTTATTTTAGTGTTTTCTAAATGATGTGTTTGGAAAGATCTGATGTCAGTGTGTTACATTTCTTGTACTTACATATAAGCTGTAATAGAGCATGTGACAAATGTTTGTTTGTTTTGTGTTTTGAACTTTTAACAAACAAAAAACTTGTTTCAAATTGTTACCAGGTTTTTAAGTAAGCAATTCTTATTTGCAGCTTCCCAGATCTGTTGGCATGGTGGCTTTGTTTGATATAGATTCATTCAGATTCCATCTCAAATGACTGAATATTGTACCTGATGAAAGCTTCCAGATTGTGGAACGCTTATGACTACACAAGATCATTCTTCGTCTGAGGCATAACAAACGCTGTGTAATGCAATGCAGTGTCTGCTATATCATGTCTTCCTAGCAGTGGATCACTGTGTTGTATGGTACTGGAAGACATGATGCTCGAAGAAAATTTGGAGGTTATTGGCCAGGGCAGTAGGCTAGTAACCAAAGGTGACTGTTGTGCATGTTGGATTCTGGAAACATAAATTAGTGCTCTGCATGAATTTGGTTAGTAGCAGTAAATATTTAACTTTTTAGGTTCTTTAGAATGGAGATTTTCCTCTTTCCTCTTAAGCTGTTTTTATGAGGAACTAAGCAAAGATAGCAGAATTGTGTCTGTGTGTGTGTATATATATATTTATATTTTAATTAATGTAGTTTTAGAGTCTTAGCCAGTAGACCAGTGAATCTGAGAAAAGGCACTGGTTGTATTTTGTATGTTGGTTGTTATATACTTTGTCCTGGCCATAGGCTGTTACCATATTCTCATACAAAAAATAATAGTGCTTGTAATATATTTGTTATAACTTCAGCATGTTGTTTCAATGAAAACAAGTTTTGTATGCTACATACCTGTGTTTCTGGTACCTTATTTCATTGACAGAAAGCATGTAAGTGCAGTTTTCTTTTGTTAAGTATTTTAGTGTTTACTGTGGAAAAAAATGCCACCCTGTCTTGCTATAACAAGCATAAAGTCATGCTTGTACAGGATACAGGACATCAGAATTTATTTCATCTGTTTTTAAATTACATTGTCTGCTATATATGAAGGAAAAAACTGTGTTCTAGCACTTAAATACTCTTTTGTTTAAGAGGAATAATGACCAGAAAATGGTGACCAACTGAAATGTTAAAACATCTTGTAAAAAGAAGAAAATCTGTCTATATCACAAGGTTGTCTTCCTTATCTACACTTCAGCCATACATACAGATAAAGAATTCTGGAGGGAGAAATGGCATCTTAGATACAGTGAGAAAATTGTTAAATCTTTTGAGCATGAACTCACATTCTTGCACTTGCTGATCTGTAGATTTGTATTGACTTAAAGAGGTTTGACTTAAAGAGGTAAGCAGAAGTGGTGCACAGAGCTGAGCAGCACATCAGACTGATGATGATACTTTATCATATCAGATGAAGATAAAATACTTGGTTGAACAGTGCTCCCCAGAAATACTTTGCGTCACACAAATGAGGTTGTGCTCTCAGATGCTGCTGCAATGCAGAAACATTTGTTTTCGACAATTAAAACTAAAGGCAACCAATAGAACAGTGGGTCAGCTAGGAACATAAAAGTACTAGCTAGAGCCATTGTATCAATTAGCATTCAAGTTTTTTGCCTTTAATTTTTCACATTAAAAAAAAAAGCGACTATGCAGAAAGGGTTTAGAAGAAGCATTAAGGGCTGCAGACAGCTTCATTTTGATCACTCATTATGAGATCAGATCAGCTTTGTATTAGCTTGTTAGTAGTAATGGATGTGATAACTGCATGTATGAACAATAATTCTGGCTGTGCTGCAGCAGACTACTTGAAGCAGATCAGAGTGCCAGCTTTGGCCTCAGAACAGAGCTGAGGTGGCATGCAGATGGTGTGTCTGAGCAGAGAGCCTGGGCAGCTTGTGTGATGCCAGGACTTCCAAAAGGTGTTCTGTGGGCTTCACCTGCACCATACCCCAAGAGAGACCTTTCTTTCCTCATGTGTCTCTGGTGAGCTGGAGGCTGGAGACAGCTGTGCCTGAGAAGCTGGTTTGGGTTGAATTCCTCAGGCTAATCTGTGCATTGGCATAGAGCAGGGGCTGTGTTAGGCATGGGCTGTGGATGGACTGGTGAAAGTGAGTAGTGTGCTACCAAACACATCTGTAGTGGAGATGTTCCTGAAGCCTGGATGTACCCACGTCTAATGTGGCTTCTGCTTGTTGCTGTGTTTAGTCATGGTCCAGGTGTGTGGCCAGACTTCATGTGTGAGCACCTGCAGAGTGCATGTGTTGCTTAATGCTTTTACAAATACAGCTCCAGCAACTTTTTACAATAGCCAAGCTTTAGAAGAATGTGTGACAATGATTGTGTGTTGTACTGATTCAAAACTAGGTGAGCAGGAAGAGTAGATCCTCTATCAATGTAAAGAGCTTGGCTTACCTTTTCTTCCATTGTTGTGGTTGTTAACAAGTATGCTGTCTGGCACATGTCTGATCAGAGGTGTCTGGCGTCAAACTGGTGGTAGAGGCACTTGACTGGAAAGGAGAAGGGCCCTCATGCTTGGCCCCTTTTCCCCAGCTTGTTTCTAATAGAAGCTTCATAACCCATTCTGGGTTCTCCAGGTTCCTGCTAGAAGAGGATTGTGCCTTCTCTGGTAGAAGGCTAGGGAGTGTAGGCTGTATCTGGAAGAATGAGATCCATCACAGTGAAAGTTAGCTGCTGGTTTTTACCTGGTAACAAGTGTGTTTGAGGCAACTATTTTGGAAGATATTTTCTTGGAAAGATACTCGAAGATATTATCTTGGAAAACTAGCTACTCATTTGTGCTTTGCTTGACTGGAGCCTTTACTGAATTTTAATCTATATTTTTTTCTCTTTAAAAATAATTTTAAAGAAATCACTGTTGCATGACTTGTTGAATTTATTTTTAAAATGGACATTGCAGAAGATGTTAGACCCTTATTGCTGGGCAGTTACTTTTTGATTAAGAGCAGCATATCTAAAAAGCACTTTCCAGTTGTAAATGTGTGCTTTCCCATTTGTACAGATCCAGTGTCCATCTTGCCAATTTGTCTGGTGTTTCAAGTGCCACTCTCCCTGGCATGAAGGTGTTAACTGCAAAGAGTACAAAAAGGGAGACAAGCTGTTGCGTCACTGGGCCAATGAGATTGAGCATGGGCAGAGGAATGCTCAGAAGTGTCCAAAATGCAAGGTAAGTTGCATTCTCGGGGTGCACAGATGTTAACTTAAAACTGCTTAAATATTTACGTAGTCTAAATATTTGTAGCTTCTATTCTGGGTTTGGAGCAAAATTCACACTTGTTGTGTAGATTTTTACCTTTGATCCATAGAGAAAAATGGGTGAGGTATTTTACTTACCAATCCCTGAACTGGTTTCACAGACTTAACATCTAAAAGAAACATTAAGAAAATGTTGAGTCTCAACTTGTAATGAGTGTGTTAGTCTGAATTATTCCTATAACAAAGCTTTAAATAAATATAAAATTTTAGCAAAATATGATGCTGTTCATCAGGTTTTCCAGAGAGCTTGGAAGAGTTGGGTGAATTTGATGTTGGAGTAAAGCAGGAAGTACTTAAGGACAAGTTAACTAGGAGGCACTTCGAGTTTTGGCAAAACCAGAAGATCTTTAGGCCTGTGAAAGAACTGACATTTAGCCCTTTCTCATAGGTACTTTCAACAGAATGAAGTGCAGTCTCATGCCCTAAAAATGTCATTTTCTGTCTTTCCAGGATAGAAGCCTAACTACTTGTGAATAAGTTTGAACAATCCCCAATGCCCCTGCCCCAGTTGCCCTTAACAAAGGTGTTTGTTATGGCTCTTTGCGTTTTTTTCCTCAGTGGTTGTCTGCAGCTGCTGACAATAAGAACTAAAAACCTGGAGATACTTAGTTGCACTTGGAGCCTTGCTGTATGTCTATAAGGGTATACTTCTCAATTTGCTAAGCTTCTTAATTTGATAATGGGAAAATAAACACATGTGGTGCCATAGTTTGAAAGACTTCAAAGCACAAAGAAAAATTAGTAGAGCTGTGAAATCCGTAGTCATTTGTTTACCCTTTCTCTTACATACACGTGACATTGAGTTTTAGCAACTACTGTTTGCTTAGATATGATAGATCTGAGCCCATTCTAAATATGTTCAGTTTCTGGGAAGTCTTATAGTAACATCTTTTTACGAACTTCCTTCTGGAGTGAACAGAAGCATCTTATTTTGGTTTTAATTCTTTGACTCATGTCCAGATTGATTTTCTAGACAATGCATATGTTTCTATTGAAATAAGTCACATGAAATAAAGGAGAAAATAATGTATTAAATCAAAAAGTATGAATGTGGAAAAGGAGATAGAGGAGGGTTACTAGCTGGGAAGAAAAAGGCTGCCTGCCTTTAACTTTTAATAACCCGACTTTCCAAAATGTGATGTGTGTGACTGTTTTTGGTGCATTTGAAAGAGAAGACTATATACTTAAAGTTGTGGACTCAACAAGGGTGGAAAAGACCCCTAAGGTCATCCAGTACAACTGTTCAGCTGTCAGCAGTATTTCCTACTAAACCAAGTCCCTCAGTACAACATCTAAACATTTCTTGAATACCTCTAGGGGCAGTGACTCCACCACCTCCCTGGTTAGCCCTTACCAGCACCCGACCACTCTCTCAGAGAGGTATTTCCTCTCTGATACTAATCTCCCCTGGAACAACTTGAGGCCATTCCCTCTAGTCCTGTTGCTTATTACATAGGAGAAAAGGCCAACCCCAACTCACTAGAACCTCCCTTCAAGGTGGTTGTTGAGGAGTTTAAGTCTCTAATTGCTTGAATTGGGCTGTTGATTTCTAAAATATTCCAGATTTCATTTGATTTAACACGGGGGAGGAAAAAAGTAAATAAAACCTGTACGGTGGGAGATAGCATGGAAAGTTGAAGAATTAACACAAAAATCATTTCTAAATTCATTCTGATAATGGGATATTATAAATGAAAAGCTGAGAAGGAGTTCACTCTTTTCAAAAACTGTACCCAACTTCTCATGGTATTTTTCTTCAGAAATGGAAAAAGTTCTTCCTGTTCACAATCTCTGAAAAGTTTATATCAACATAGTTCTTTATATCAACATATTATTATTTTAAAAATTAAATCTGTAACTAGCAAATCAAAAGAACCACTTAGTTGGTGGTTAACATAATTGCATTGTTTTTTCTTAATCAGATATTGTGTATTTTAAGAAGTACATTTAAAAAGTACATAGGGATAACAAACCAGAAGTGAAATATTTGAGCGTGGGGAGATCGGAGCTGATTTCTTTCCTCTCTAGCCACACCTCAAAGCCTCTCTATAAAATATCATGTACTAGATTGAATCAGAAAGCTTGTCATATTTCTGATTAAAAAAGAGAAAATAATGGAAGAGAAAACAGGGTTCATAACGTACTTTTTGATCTATCTTTTTAAATCTACATAGGCAGTGTTTCAAGCAGCATGTTTATTTTGATAAATATGAATATTCTGTTTAAAGAACCTTTTTCATGTTTTGGTTATAAATTTACAACAGTCAAATTTTTCTGAAAAGGAAGTAAAATAAATATTTGGCCTTTACTGTGAAACTAAAGCTAATGGAATCTAAAGACTAACTTTAGTAAGGTGAGCATTCTTTACTGAGCAGACTTCTAAAGCTATTGGTAACATAGAAGATATAATTCTGGTTAGTGTCATAAATTGTGATAGTATTTCAAAGATATCTTCTGGGGATACACTTCTGTGAATGTAAATATATAGACAGAACTTTTTTTTAAGCTATATCATGGTTTTTATTTCTCTATGATTATCATGTCTGGGCATGCAGTCGAGAAAACAGGAATACTCTATGGGTGGAGGGACTGTATAGGCAAGTATTCACATGTTTTTCAGTGTTTTTTGGTAAATGCTTTGAACGTGTTTGATCCTTCATAATGTGAGTACTAGCAGCCACTGTTAAATGAGCTTAAGCCTGGTTACTTTTCACAGTAGTTGGATACTGCTTTAGCACACCTGATCGAAACAACTTATTTTACCTGTTCTCTGCAAGGTTCTTACAGAATAAAGCGTTACGTACAAAATACTTAAGTGTTTACGTGTGAGTATATTTAAGTACGCAAATGGTAGAAAGGGCTCTTTTTTCATATCTTAAATTAATTTTTGACGTTGCTTTTTTTGAGAGATTTTTTCTATAATTGTGACATGCTGCTTGGAGATAGCATAGATCATTTCTCAATTTCCGTTGAGGTTAATAACCTTAAATAGACTATGGTTCAATGAATGTGGTTAATGATTTTCATATAAAGCCTGAAAAGTAGGAGAAAGTCAAATTGACATTTTTTTTAACAAAAACGCACCATGTGTAACTTCAAAATTAAATTGGTATAACTGAGTAGATTTTCTTCAAGTTTACTTGAAGTAAGTGCTGAAAAGTAAGAGCTTTGAAGTCAAGCAGCTTACAAAGCAGGTGTTTTTTCAGGAACTTGTGAAAAACAAGGAACCTGTCATGCAGGTAAAGGAATGATAGAAACAAAATTGTGTTGGGCTTCTTCAGAATAGAGGGGGATGACTGTATAGTCAGCCTTCTTGCATCCCTTCTATTGGATGAAATGTACTTTCCACCAGGGTGTGACTTTTTATAGCACAGTCAGTTTTTGTGAATGTCTTTCCTGTCTTATTCATAAAAGAAGTGTTTGTAAGTGCAGAAATCTTGAGATTGCCTTCATGTGCACAGTGATGTTGGCACACCTATCTGGAATGACTTCTGACTATATCTGCCCTGCAGTCTTCTGCTGAAAGAAGTGCCAGTAGAAAATGTCATCTTGTTACCTATGTAGGGTACCAGTTTCAGCAGCAGTTGAAGTGGAAGAAATTTCTCAGATTCTAGATGAAGCTTGATCAGTACCACTATTGACCCTCTAGGGAATGTCAGATACCCCAGAAGCTGCAAACTGCTTGCTTCAGTTACACCTGAACTTTCACCACCTGTGGTGCTTGTGGGGCCATTAAGTGGTGATGTCTATACCTGTACCTCTCTGCAAAATAAATATGGGCTGATATGGATAAGAAATTACAGAGGAATCATCATGAGTTTCAGCAAGAAAGATGTAAGGAGTGAAGACTGTTCCTAGGGAAGGTCTGGAACAAGTAGTAATCTTTGAGCAACATACCCATACCAGGTGAGACAAGGCTTGAACCACTCTGGTCTGCGTTTGAAGTTAGCCCAGTGCTGAGCTAGGGATTAAAATAGATAACCTCTGGTTATTTCCAACCACAGTTACTGTGAAATTTTATCTATTGTTGCATTGTGGAGCGTGTATGTGGGGTGGTGCTATTTATCCATTTTATGAGATAGGAAAAGCTTGTTTACCACCACCCCATTAGCAGTGATTTTAGTTGGCAAGATTAAGAAGAGAGGCAGTCTAGGAGAGTATGTTTCATTCTGTCACGTTATGCAAGGCAACAATGGTTATGCAGCTACTTTTAAGTTTCCTGGAACTATTAACTGAAATTGAATCTTTTAAATGTGTGCAAAGTAGGTAAATGCAGAAGAGTATATGGAGGTAAAGAAATAGTAAATAAGGAAATTTATGCGGAAAATGATTGGAAAGGTAGAAGCAGAGCCTAGGCAGCTCACCTTAATGCTATGCTGTAGGTATTGCAAAAGTTTATTGTATTTTTTCATAGATTTTTTTGAATCTTTCTTTTAAACACTTAAAAACAAAACAAACAAAAAAACCCAACATCTCTGCTTTCCAAGCTCCTCTTTCTACAGCAGAGCCTTTGTGGTGCTTATTACAAAATGCCAAATCAATTTGTGGTAGTAATGAGAAACAGAGTGGGGCCACAGGTGCTGTGAGAGGGAAACCCATCTATGGAGGGTTCATACAGAGTTCATAACTATATTTACTGTGCTGCTTTTCTTTTCTAATAAAATTTGATGCTAATTTGTCTACTTGAGTAATAAAAACAAGTTTTCATCTTAAGTAAAGGCAAGGATCTTCTGAGACGATGGCTGTTTAAATGAATGGGAAGAATAATGTAGGAAGGCATTTCTTACGTAAAAGCCTGGAAACAGCTGTAACTCATATTTGATCTGAAGCATGCCTTAAAAAAACATAGTTGTCCTAGCACAGCTGCTATATCATTTAATGCAGATGCTGAGTTCCACAGTGGGCTGCTTGCAGTATCTTCTCATCTGTTGCATGTGGGCTGCGTTGGAGTATTGCTTGCTTTCCTTCACTTCTGGGGTTAAAAATAATCTTTTTCTTTCTGTTCCTAAAGATCCACATCCAGAGAACAGAAGGCTGTGACCACATGACCTGTTCCCAGTGTAACACTAATTTCTGTTACCGCTGTGGGGAGAGATACCGCCAGCTCCGTTTCTTTGGAGATCACACATCAAACCTCAGTATCTTTGGATGCAAATACCGCTACCTCCCCGAGAGACCACACTTGAGGAGATTAGTGAGAGGCTCTGTCTGTGGTGAGTGGATAAATGTACTTTGTAGAGAGCTGCATAAAGAGGTGATTGAGGCAAGTGGGATATTAGTATCTTAAATGTATGTGTGTATGTATAGCTTTAAAGTGTAGGATGAGCAGCCTCTTTTAGCTATGGAAAAAATGATTTACGAAGTATATTAGAATACATCTGGAGTCTCTTCCGTGAGCATGGATTAGTATGGATTGTGTGGTTATACTACTGTCCTCTTTTAGTAGCTTGCATTTCCTAACTTTTTTTCATAGTATTTGAGCAAACTGTAAATCTGCCCAAGCAAACTGACAAAAATGTGTCTCAACGTAGGCTAGCCTTAAAGAATAATTCTATTGAAAATTCGGTTTGCTTCTGATTACCTTGTAGTGACTTCAGATACCTAAATAGACCTTCTCACATGTTGCAGCTGTGAAACTGCTACACTGTAGTTTTACATGAAGATCTTTCAGTGAAACAACTGTATTCAGTTTTACCTTAAATTTTCCTATTTCTGTTTTCTCGTATCATTGTACAGCTACCTCTGTCAGTCTGTATTTCTTTCTGCTGATGTGCAAATCAAGAAGCGCTTGCTCAAGCATGCTGTGAAAGCAATGCCAGGTCATGTAGCAGCAGGAACACAGATTCATTGGATGAGTTGATTGTAGTCCAACAAAGGCAATAGCACAAGGTTTGGTGACTGATACGGTACAGTCTGGCATCTCAGTTACATGTCTAGATTGGAGTGTGCCTGTACAACACTTGGGATGATTGTTCCCAAAAATGGATTTATGTACTGAACTGAAGGATACCTGAGCTGTCAAGTAGGAACAGAGGAGAGAAGGAAGCATCTGAAATCCTACGTTTTCAATGGACTAAACTTTTCAGGTCTTGTCTGAAGTTTTGTTCCTTGCTACCAGTTGATGACTGCTTATTAATTTGGTCCTCAGTAGCTCTTCAAATAGAAAGTCGACCTCTGTGATTTCCCTAACAGAAAGGTGTGAAACTGTCAATATGCATTTGTAGGGTCTTATGTCATTCTTCTTAAAATATACAGGAGAAATGAGTCAGAGCAGGAATCTTTTTAGATGAACCTCTGAGTGAAAGATTTGCCTGAATAAATCATTTGGATTCGAACCTGACCTTGTTTTGATAACCAAAGCACTCTAGCTTATTCTCCTTATGTATATATAGGAGGACACTCATCTTTTAGCTGTTAGCTTTGGGTCTGAAAAAGAGATTGAACTTAAAATGCAACTATGTAAATTAATTTATCTCAAGGGAATTTTGTGATTTTTTTTTTAAATGTAGTCTTGATTTGGTTTGAACTAGTATACCTGTCTCAACTTACATAAGCACAAGAAAATAAATTCTTAGCTTATTTATTATCTTATGTATGCGTTGAGTAATTGTAGTTAGTTTGTATTATGTAAAGCTATTTGTAACATGATAGGGAATATTAGGTGTTAAAAACTAGAGATCTGTTAAGGAAAATGGGACATTCTGAACTGTAAATTAAGGCACAGGAATTGGGGAAAAAAAACTGGAATTCTCCTCATGAGGAAATGTTTTCAGTTTACTAGTTGGCTGATGTCAAATATAGAGGTAAAGGCAAGAGTCTGAATGTATGGAAATGGAAGTCAGTGGACTTGTGGTGAAAACAGTACTCCTGAGCCAAATATGTTCCAGTGAAAATACTAGGTGATTTCCATTTTAGAATAGCATAGGATTTGACACTGGACTCATAGGCCTGGTAAGAGGAATTGTTAGCTGATCTGCAAAGTTATAAAAAAAAAAAACAACAAAAAAAACACACTAAGGAGCCTGCAGTGTATTTATAATGAATGTTAGTAAATAATCCAGACCCCATTAGTTTGACTTCAGAAACTTGTAAAGATTTTGAGCAAACTTTGTAAGAGATAATTAATGATACGGAAATAAATAGGAAAATGGATAAAAAAAAATCAAAACAACTGGATATTTTCACTGTTGCATTTTCTAGAGTGTAATTCCAGCACATGAGAAGTTCTATTAAAGGTTAAAGACGATGCTGGCACTATAGCACGTAGATATAAACTGTTCATGAATAAATGTAGGCTTAAAATTAAGGGCTATTTTGAAGTATTCAGTAATGTTTCAGAAAGACTTTCAGTGAAAGCAACCTCAGTATAAGCTGCTTTGCTGTGATAAGGGACTGAGCTCAGGAACATCACATTCTTTGCTATTCACATGTACAATTGTGGGTAATATTATCCCAAGATTAAAATTGTTTTGTTTGATGCAGATAAAAACATAAATGAGTATTTTGTTTATATTAACATGAAAATGATGTTACCAAACACTACATGATTGATGTCTTAATTTTTTGAATGCCTTACACATAAAATAAGCAGTTTACATTTTTTAATGAATGTGCATAATGCTAATTTTAAAACTATGCTCTCCTGTTTTTTGTTGTATATTTTTGTTTTAGGAAATAGTAGTACTTGTCATTTCCCTTTCAAAAAGAAACTACTATTACTGGTTTAAAAGAGAATTAGTTTATATGCAAACAGTAACTTGGAGGTAGTAATGAAACATGGAAGCACATATAACAGTTAAAATACAGTGGTAAAAATGTGTATGTTCATAATTATAAAAGTGTGCATAGAGAAGGCATAAGATATTTTACTTTCATTTCCATTTTTTAAGTATGCTTGTGCTTTGCCTTAATTAGTAAGCTAAAAAAGATTACTGAAGCTCAAATCTTCAGTCCAGATTTCTCTGGGGGGTTTCTTTCCTGTGCTGTCATTGAATTATTTCCTACAGCAATGTTCATCATTTTAATAGAGTTGAACCTGCCAGGAAATATATTTGTTGGCTGTGATTTTTAGATTTGCTTGTTAACACCCAAATCCACAATGATTCAAAGAATTCTACACTGATACTCGTGACCCTAAATCCTTCTGTCATCTCTAGCTGAACTTGTAGCTCTAAATCTAAATACATTAAGTCTTTGTCATTAGGTGTCACAGTGCAAGACTGAGCTCTGACTCCGTTCTGAAAGTCAGCAGAAAGGGAAGGCTGTAGCAGAAAAACAGGCCATTAAAAACAGGTCTCTTAATTTTAGTAGCATATAGAATATAAAAAAAAAAAAGATTTACTGTAGTGAAATGTCACTGCTACTTGGCTAAGTAGTGGGAATTAAGAGAACACTGTCTTTACTGCCAGTAGGTAATGTGTTGCTTTTTCTGACGCGTTTTATTCTCTCCATAGTATGGAGAGGAAATATTTAAGTAAATGTGGTGGTTTTGTAGTCTGAACAGAGAATGTTCTTTGGCTTGTTTCTACTAAATCTGGGTAGATGTAATCCATAGAAAGGGAAGAACATTTCTTAGCAGATTGGGATGCTGTCACTTCCTGTCAAGCAGTAAATGTTTGTGTATACTGGCACAGACTGTTCTGTAATAAAAATATTGCAGCATTAATTTCAACATATTTTTCTTTGAAAACTAATGGTTTTGTAAAGGTGATAGAAACCAGAAGAAAGTATACTGGGAGCAGCAATGATTGCTTTTTCTTGATGTTGCTTCTCTCTCCACCTTAGCCAGCTATGACAAATCAGAGAGCTGGGCAATGACCAAACTGCATGAAGTTAAACAAAATCAGATATATTCTGTGCCTGAGAAGGGGCAACCCTGGCTATACATGCAGACTGGGGAGTGAAACACTGGAGAGCTTATTCTTTAGAGTAACTTCGTCCTGCAGCCAGAACTGAAAGATGAAGTTGCTAGGAAAGAAAGAAAGCTGAACTGGAGATTTCATCTTCGTGCTAATTTGATTCCTTTTGGTTCAATTGTTGGAAGCAGAATGTTTGGTTGCAACTTGAGTTAGTGATGAATCAATTTGTGTTGATTTGGTTATTGACCACAGCAAGGAAAAACAACGTGTAGTTGTCTTACATTTAAGACGCCATTTAAGTGCCACTTGAATTGGGTGAATGATGTTCAAAATCAATTGCTACATGCTTACTACATGGATGCACAACAAGACACAAGATGTAATTAAACAAGAAATTCTGTGTGGTGAGTAGTATCTCAAACAGGATTCTGAAAGCAGCACATTTTTATGTGATTGACACGTACTGCTGTCCCAGCGTGGAGTACAAGATGCGCCTTATGCATGGTTTGAGCACTGTGGAAGGAAGCGTGCATTCTGAGGATCCAGTCTTCGTTGTCAACTTTATAGTTGCTTTGACTTGTACAAAGTCACCTATGCACATTTGACTGGACTTAGAGATGCAAACTTGTATTACTATTTAAATTATGTAGATGTGACTGTTCTGATTTGTAAGTAGATGCTTGGAATGTCTGCTTAAGTATATACACGCAGATAGACTATTTTTTCCATATCTTAAGTGACTGAATTTGTTTTCTAAAGCTAGTACATGAATTTCTTAGAATGACAGAGTTCTCTAATGATTTATGAGATTTGTAAATATTAACCCCCCCCTCAAAAAAAAATACCATACCAAAAAAAAAATGCACAGCCAAACCAAAGTTACACAAAAGAAATGTTTAGGGAAATAGTTGTTTTCCCTTTTTTGTAGAAGAATCAGATTCTGTATATCAAAACTAATGAAACTTCTCCAAAACACTTGCAAATACGGTTACTACTTTACTACAAATAACTAATCTTCATGTTAAGTCTGTAGAGAAATTGTCTATTATTTTTAATAGAATTTTTTGAATGTTACTTTTTTTTTAGGCTGCTTTTACTTGCAACAATGTATGTAATTATCCTTAAAAACTAACTTTGGGCATTACCAGAAATGACTATCATAACCTAGACAGGCAATCAAAGGTTTTGTTCCTTTGTTCCACTCTTGGTCAAGGTTTACATTTGCTCTTTGGTAGCTCCAAGATTACTAGCAGAAATAGGACAACAAGTTCTTGGAAATGTAATGACTGTAATAAACATCTATAGACTCAACAGCATTTCTTAGTGTGCCATGACTCTCTCTGAGCATCATAGTCCTTCACACAGTAACAAATGATATATGTCAAACTGCATTTGAATAGAAAGCATTTTAGACATACAAAAGAGAGTATTTTATGTATTTGTTTCATGCCATCTTAGTAGAAGATTATTTGAGTAAAAGATAGGAGTCTGCTGCTTTGCAGTGATTGGTGATGTTTATACTCCTAACCAATAGTGATTTGTGTGTCTTGCTTACCTTATGTTAACTTGTTCTTTTATCTTTACCTTTGTAAAAAGTAAAATTAAGGACTTAAATGTAATGCATACCTAAGTAGAAAAGGAATTTTGTTTCGTTTTTGAAGGTTAGCCTTTAAGACGAATGCACTGATAAATAAAGGGAGATAGAGCAAGTGAACTGGTTGTCCCATGATGATGAAAGGTCTCTATCCTGTAAGATCTTGTAACTAATAAACTACACAGTACTCAGCTTCATATTCACAAGCAGAAGGGAAAGGACAAACACTCATGCTTTATTGCTGCTTTAAGTTAGTTTGTCAAATGTAAATAAGCAAGTTCTTAAACTGAATTAGCTTCGAAAACATTCTTTATGTGGGCAAAGAAGTGCCTGTTTTTTTTTTAAAAAAAAAAGAAATCCCAGCTTAACCATTCTGCAGATTCTGGTGTGTACTTAATCACCACTTCAGTAGATAAGTTTAGTAGTTTTTGTACCAAACGTGCCACAATCTTCTAATATTCAAATTAAATGACTGTTAGCACATGGAAAGCTTATATTCAAAACAGAATTTTG
The DNA here is from genome assembly GCA_035772895.1 of Perdix hodgsoniae. Lineage (NCBI taxonomy): Eukaryota > Metazoa > Chordata > Aves > Galliformes > Phasianidae > Perdix > Perdix hodgsoniae. The sequence continues at coordinate 14,444,286 of JAPSGF010000004.1, read as the reverse complement.
TAAGCTTTACTTCAAAGTTGTTAAAGCTCCGGTAATTTTTAGAATGGTTTTAGTCACTTTTTTTTTTGAGGCTTTTTCATCACTCTACGTTCCTTTTCCTCCCTGTACTTGAATAACTTATTTAAGGCAATGACAACTTCTGTGTTTACAGAATGCAGTGGAATCTCAGGAAGGTCTGCTATTAGGGTGCCTAGCAACTAGAGTAATACCAACAATACTTGCCAACTTTTTCTTCTAGGAATGAATGTTTCCTACTCACAGCACTCCTGTGAAATTTAAAAGCTATCAAAAGAAAAGCGTGAAAAGGACTGATTCATTTAACCACTGCAAATGCTTCCAAAATATCTCATTTTTCCTTTCTGCTGCCCAAATTAGTGGCTAAAGTTATGGAGAGATTTACATCATTGTTGAATGAAGTAATCCATTTATTGAAATCTGATGCAAGTGGCTTGAGAGGGGGAAGGGCAGTGAAGAGAGAGATAATGAACTCACTTTTCCTCTCTTTCCAGAGGTAGTCTTTCAAACACATGCTTAATGTAGAGAATTGCTTAATTTAAAATCCGTGTTGAAACAGCTGGTACATTAGTAAGCATGCCTACCCTGCTGTGTTTTCACTCTTCTGAGGCAACTGACTTCTTTGAAATAGCTATCCAGCCAACTCAGTGAGAGATTCTGCTGTTCAGTTGAAAGCATTAAGCACAAGAAAAATAATTTGGATTCAAAGTTCAGCTTTGACTTAGGTGTTTTGGAGAGTACCCTGCCTTGCTTCCCTGCAGTTCTACAGATTATAAACTCAAAGTTATGAACAAGAACATGCTTCTTTTGCTCTTAGTTTTATGTACCTTGTTTGTGTAAGAGCAGCAATATGGTTCCAAATAGTTGGCTGTGTTTGGATTAGGGCATAAATCACGATGTATGCAAGGGCTCCACCACAGCTTCTTAAAGCCTGCAAAACAGTTTGATCTCATCACCTTGATCAACCTAAACTCTTGAAGGTGTTGGTTTGCTTAGCTTCTTTCTGGGGTTGTTGTACTGTAGAATGTTGAAGGTGCCAGAAGATAGTAGCTTGATATCCATCATATTCCTGTCACAATGCCTAAGGGATTTCAGAATAGAAATAAATGCAAGTTAACTGTTAAAGTACAAAATGAGCTATGCTCAGTTGTAGTGTGCTTTTCATAGAGAGAGAGAGAGAGAGATGTAGACAGCTCCTGTCTGAATTTGTACAGTGACTTTACAAATAGGGATCCTAGTAAGTACAAAAAATAATAAACTGGCTCTTGTGAGAGGTCAGATATACAAATATTTATGAATTACTCAAAAGGGAAAAATAGAATGCTTAATTTGAATTGTTCGTGAATTATCTGTTTCAGCTGGAAAGCTACTCATTACACCCCTAATACTGATTTTGGGACTGGCACTGGGAGCCGTAGCTGTTGTAGTAGGTAAGAATAACGTAAATGATTGTGTTGGATTTTGCAGTGATTATCTGTATGACTTTAACATTTCAGTTGGTTTATCTCTAAGAGGCAGTTTTAGATGAGACAGATTTGTTAGACACGTTTCTAGTATGAGTACATGCATTTTTTTTTAAATGACTTGTCTTTAGAATCTTTTTCTTCCTTGCATTTCATGCCTATTAGCTTTATTTCATATTTTTCATTTATTTGGTCAAGGTTTTTTTGAAACTAAGTCTTTAATATAGTTAAAATACCAAAAGGGCTTGAGCAGTCCAACTTACGCCCTCCCTTTTGTCACCTCAGTGCATCACAGTTGTAATATCTTGGCCATATGCATGACAAAATTTTGGAGGTGCCAGCTGTAGTCCTGGCATCCCTCCATCCTGATGATGTAACAACAATGGAGAGAGGAAAAAAAAAAACAGTGAATTAGGCTGAGTCAATCTCAGTCTTATTTAATGCATAGACTGCCAAATTGAATTCCATCACAAAAAGATGTACCATAAACTAATGTGATATAGTTTCAAAGCTCTGTTAATGTGGTTGTATTTATTGTGAATACAGTTACTCTAGCAAGTGTACTCTTTGCCCTGCTTTAGTAATTTCTGCTTTAGAAATAAGCCATATCAATAAAAAAAAATAATTTTGGTAATACTTCTAATGCGAGTAAAGTGTGTTTTGCTCTAGTGATCTGAGATACATGCTGGGGAAAAAATAAAAACGCCTTAAAAATTATATTACTGCAAAATTGCTCTAATGCAATAGCAGTGATACCCAGTCTACTGTTAAAGTCCCATCCTTGGCATAGCCTGATAAGAGGCAATCAGGAAAAGCAGCTTGAGTAGTTCCAAAAATATTATTTATAAGGAAGTTTTGGTTTTCAGGTGATTGCAACATTATTTATGGCCAACACAACTGTTGAAGTAATCTCAATATCATATTAATCATTTTACACCAGTTACAAGGCAGTTCAGCAAAACAAGGACGTTGCAAAAGTAGCCTTTTGCAATTTGTCAGTACTGTACGGGTGTTTGGGAAGTAAATCTGCACATTTTCAGTCTGCTAGAGGTAAGAGAAAGGAGGAGGTACTTCTTTTTTTGAGAGAGAGTACCTCTTCTAACACAATTTTCTTGAATAAATCTGCGCTTTGGATTTTTTCTAAATTTGTTTAATCATTTAAAGCGTCTTTTTTTCAAAAGACTTTAAAAATAAATAGATCATTGGGCAAGGATAAACATTTGGTGTTAGTTCTCAATAGATAAGGACACTTGTAAAAATTTATAAAAATGAAAATATATATGTAAACATATAAAAATGTGAAGTTCTTATTGCATGTTATACTGGCTCAATTGAAGGTTTAGAGATTATTTAGAGTTGGTAGTCTGCAGAAGAAGATATGAACCCCAAATTAAAAATGTTAACTTGATATTTCTTAGCCTTTAGATTTGCATGTTGCATGTTTATGGAAGCAAGTTTGTATTTAGGCCTGAGAATTTCCAAAGTGCTGTTAAAAATTTTTAGTTTGTATCTTATACAAAATGAAGCTTGGTTCAGGAATTGATTTGTCAGAGATGGGAGAGGGGATAAGCAGGAATTTTCTTGTAAGCTAAACAGAGAAAGTGTAACTGAACTGATGGCCAAAGGGACTGTTGCAGGCTAGGTTTTTTTTATCTGCTTGTCCAAATTCCTTCTCTAAACTTTCTTGAGATGTATAAAACTGTCTTAATACTCTCTACATATAAAGAAAGAACACGGTGCACTTTGTTGATGCCTTTTTTCTTATTTTCTTATTTTGGCAGGTTTATTTGTGTTTCCTATCTATTGCCTTTGTAAAAAGCAGAGGAAGAGGTCACGGACAGGTATGCCCTGGTAAGGATGGGCCTTACTCACTGAACTGAGCTGGTCCTGCAAAGGACTATACATGGTTTGTGCAACAGAGCAATACTGTGCTGTTAACGGCATCACAGCCATCGCCCTGGAAGAAGAGTGGGGGATCTCCTGCATCTTCTCTCAGCTGAAACACTACTGCAGACCAGAAGGCCTCTTTGCTCTGGTGCACTCTGAACAGGATGGGCCCCCTGACTGCTGCTTTTAAAATATTTTTTCTATTATTATTACTTTGAAGGGGTTTTTTGAAAGATTTAAGTCTAAATTCCTGAACTAGACAATCAAAGTCTGTATTTTAGCCACAACTCTACTACCGATTTGGCCTGTGAAGAAATCATTTAACTGCTAACATGTTCCGTTTAACTTCAGTGTTCGCCTTTAAGGGGGAAATGCTTAGAAGTGTTTGGACTCTTACTGTATACTGAGCATACTACTTTTGGTATTAAATACTACTTCTGTAAATAACTTCCATCACACAGCATTCTGTTCAGCATACCAAAACCCCATCACATGCCAGAATATGACAGCTGGTTATCTTCTGAGTTGTCCTACTAGAGAGCAAGAGTTTAGATTGCATTTGTGCAGCATGGATTGCCACAGCCAAATAACAGTGCCTCAGAAATATTCTTCTTATTATTGAAACTTCATGATACTTACAAATATGCTGGTTTGTTTTCCTTTTGTATTTGATTTTTGGAAGTCCATTAATGTTGATTAGAAATTGGTGAGTTTGCCAGAGGAGTACAGCATTTTGAACCTCTCTCAGTACAAGAAAAGATTTCAAGGGTTTAGATAACGAGAAGTAACTTGAGGCAGAACGGGCCATTGATATCCACTGAAATGTGACACAGAACATACAAGGAAATGAATTTGAAGAGAAGCTGGAGACCTGTTCTTCTGTTCTGAACTAGCATATAGTACATAGTCTACACACTAGGTGTGTGTGAAAGATTGACTTAATGAAATCCTATAACCTAAATAGCATGTACATTTGCTTTGTAAGTAGCCTACGTAAGTCTTAGAGCATCCACTGATGTTTCATGAAGATGATTTATGAATTCTGGGTAAAGGAAGTGATCGTTAATTATTAGGAGACCATTTCATTCTTATTCTCTGCTTCCAGTGTGACTGTTCCTCGTGTGTAACAGATCTGAAGAGAATAGTAATCCATGGCCTTTATTCCTGAACTTCAGAGTACCTCTGTTCGTCACTGGACTCCTTTCTCATCACATCGCTACAAGGGCAATGTAATTTGGAGTTGAGACTCAGTTTTTCATTTCTAGTTATAATCCAAATGTATCATACAAATACAACTTCAAAGAAAATAATGAAGTTGTGTTAACAGTGATACACCAAAGTGAGAAAATTAGAAAAATACTTATATTAAAAAGAGCTGTGATCTTGAAGATTAGATTTTTAGTGTGAAGGTACTTTTTGAATGCTTGAAGGCATGTATATGTGTGTATGTATAGATGCATATTTATGTGGGAGAGGGGAAGGGGTGCCCTAAGTCTACAGACCTCAAAATTAACACTCAGAAATAGTGTATCTTTTGAGAGGGTTTACTTTGTGCCTCCTTCTCCAAAAGTTATTACACCTGAATCTAGTTGTAACTTTTAAGTAAACAGTCCACTTCCCCACCAACATAATACTCTGTTATCATAAGATACTCACTCTGACTTCAAAGCCTCAGCGGAAGAACTGATGAATTCTGTTTACTTGGAAACACAAATATCAGCTTACCATAGTTGGCTAGTATGTGTCTTTTCAGACAGCTTCTGGTTTTGTTTCCTTGTTCTTTTTTTTATTCCCTTGTTAAACCGTGAACACAAGCATACTGTAACAGTCAACAATACTTAATTTTTTATTCGAATTTGAGGGCGTGTTAACCCTGTTGTCCTGTCAGTTGAAATAGTACCTTTGTAAGATGTGTTAATTAAGCTGGGAAGTGATGACATTTAGAAGTAAAGTTCAAATACTATTCTCAGTGCAAATGCACCTGCTAATTAGATTTCTTCTTCTGTAACACATCACTTTTCTAGTTTTGTTTTATCTGCAGGTTGGAAGCTGCCTTAAAATCAAGTCTTGATTTTGAGTGTTTTCTGAGGCCATACATATCAGTTGTCTTTGGCTTACTCAGGGATTCTTATTCCTTTGTTTAAATGTCAAATAATGAAAATATTTTTGTATTATTTAGAAAATTTCAGACCTCAGAGAGTGAGAGATGCATTTATATATATATAAATATATTTCATTTTGCAATACAGTCTGTAATATCATGTCAAACTATTCCACTTGAGAATGTTTTAGTACTTGAGGTTATCTGTAACTATACAGTGTGTTAATTTCCTTTCTTTTCCTGATTCCTTATAAACTATGTGAGATACTCTTGCAGTCGTCTTAGCTGTGTTCTCTCTTCTGTTTGCTATTTTCAGTTTCTTTGAGTTCAGTAAGATCTGAAATTAAAATGCTAGAATAATGAGCATAAAGGGAAGAAAAAGATCTGCATTTATTTTACTTTCAAAAAGACGTTACAAGTGGAGGGAAAAGCATAATCTCAACTCCTACATTATAATTTCATTCAGATCATTTGGATTTTATCAGAACAGATTAAATCAAAGCGGTTCTTTTTTTCCATGCAGCAAAACTAGGCATATTTGACTATTTTAAGATGAAAGAGTCCAATCTCCATTTCTCTGTAGAGGAAAACATAGGAATGACAATGTTTGCTTTTCTCTGTAGATAAGGGGAAAAAAAATGCAGGAGCCAGGCAGAGTAAGAATACTGAAGTCTTTCTATCCATATAAAAAATATGGCCATTTGAATAATATGTAACGAACAATTTTCTATTAATATTATGTAGCACAGTCAGTTGAAGTGTAAAATCTAATACAGTAACTTCATCCACTGAAATGTAAATTTTACACAACTATTCTCATTATAGGAAATCTTGTTACATGGAAGTCATTTTATTTTACAGTCATTAATTTTTTTTAAGGAAATGGGGTGAACTTTGTAAGAAATTTAAAAGATGGTTTTTTTTGGCTTTTTTAACCGTGCTTTTAAGAAACCGTCAGACTCTTCTACTACATCTTCATTAGCAGGAAATATCAGGTGGTCCAATTAACCTGCTAAGGTAGATGCTTCTGTATGCCGAGGATCCAGATTGCATTCACCATGTTTAGGATTATTTATTCTCCTAAGAATTGCTTGCTCACCAGTATCTGTATTCAGATTAAGTGCTTAAATCTGTTCTAAGTGAGCTGAATTTCTAAGTTGTCTGGAAATCATTATGTTAATGTACTGAGGCTCTTTTGCACTGGTTCAGAGCTGCGTGCCCTGCAGAGGCTTCAGGCTGAGCAGAGCTCTGCTGGCTTCTGCTACAGTAGGCCTGTGGGTTGTGCCAGCTGCAAGAGACTGCTTGCAGTTCAGGCTGAAGCTGCTTTTTCACTTTGACCTATCATCTTTCCCTGCATTTGGATAACCTGGATGGAGGTGCACAGCTTCAACAGTGCAGACCTTCCCTACAGTGTGAGGCCTTTGTGGACTTCTTTATCTTTGTAGGACCTGTCAGTAATTACACCCACTACAACTAAAATGTCTGTCTTGTTCTTGGTCTTCAGATGAGACTGAAGTAACAAGAGTTGTTCTAGCTGTGTGTCACTCTACACTTTCATGTATTTCATGTCTTCAAGTTAGCTTCTGTTTCCAGATCAGCTATTTTCAGGTTAGTATGGCATAGTTTGAGCTGCTAGAACCCTTCACAGTTTCTAGTTATGCCTTCAAACTGGTGACTCTAGGTATGTGTTCTACATGCTGAGTAAACCTGTATGGTCAAATTAATGCTTTTTTTTTTCTGGTGCAGATCTATTGAGTTCTGGTTTTGGTTTTTTATTCTCTTTTTCATTTTTTTCTCCATGCTGCCCTTCTGCTCCTGAGATTTCATTAACTGGGTCAAGTTTCAGGGCTCTTAACCATATCTGTGGCAGGGTCTTCTTGGCCTGCTATGGACTTTGTGAGTGTAGTTGTGTATTGAAAGAGATCACATAGGATATGTAACTGGAAAATAATTGTATTGTTCTTTTTTGTAAATATTTGACATTGAGAGTAGGAAACTGGGTTGGATAGAAGTGGGAGTCAGAAGTGCAGTTTGGAGTAGCCCTGTACTCTGAAAGACCCATCAATTTTAGTTCTGCACAGAAAAAAAGTTTTTTTCAATTCTTATCAGTTTCATAAGCAGTCTACTCATAATCTTTCAAATGTCGTTAAAATACAGTGCACTTTGATCTTTTATCTTTCTCTGGGGCAGTGCAAATGTGTATGAAAGGGAGGATTTTTATTTTTGTTACTACTGCTTACTTCATAACTCTTCCTGGTATGATAGCTTTTTTTTATTATTTGCATATATTTATTGGTTTTGACCGATGTAAAGTTGTACTAATTAAAAATATTAATTAGCCTGTGTGACGTTCAGTGGTATGTAGAAAGAACAACAATTCTGTCAGAGGGTACAAATTCCCCAGTGATAGAATCATTTCTCTTGCCTCTTAGATCTGAGAAACCATTTCATGATCAGTAGCCAAACAATTTGCCATGCAGACGATTTGAGTTTTTTTCTTTTTAATTAGTTGTGGTAGTTCTGTTCCTGAGCAGACATTGCATCAGTCATAATTCTTGGTATGATAAATACAGCAAAGTGCCAAGTTGTGCAGGAGAACTGTGGATTGCTGTTGTTTTTATAATCTATAGTCACCTCTGTTTAATTTGCTGGTGGAAAGAATCGTACACAACGAAACTAGGAAGAGAATCTCTTTGTATCTTCTAATTTTATAGTGGGTCTGCTCCTGAAATCGCCTTAGCCCTTTTGAATCAGGAAATTTATACGCATTTTATGCCAGCACAGTATTGGGCCAAAATTCTTTGGTATTCCAAAGTACTGAGAAGTATGTTAACAGCCATAATTGACAACCGTTATGCAGCTACTTGAAAATCTGATTGATTTCTGAAATGCAAATTATTATAAAGGAAGATTGTCCAAATAGCGTTCTTACTAAAGCAAATAGGGGAATGAATGTAAGCTTTTAATAGGAGAGAGATTTTAATGATTTGAGTTACCAGTAACGTTAAAAACAATGTCCACAGAAAGTGTTACTATTTTAAAATTCTAACAAATGTAAGCATGATGTAAGAATTGGAGTTATAGCTGTTTAGTATTTTTCAGGCTTAACGCATAAACTTCGAAAAGAAGGCACATGTATTTAAAAAGTAACACTGCTGGTATATTTGCTGGCTTTTCATACTACTGTTACATGAAAGAAACAGCTGAGTTTTGATTCAGCTGCAAGACTAGCAGTGCAGTCACTGCTGAAGCTGGCACATTGCTGCAGGTTTGTTGTTTTTGTTTTTTTTAATTAAAAAAGCAAGCTACCAAATGTGGATTGTTTCAGTTACATGAGAGTATAACTTCCTTGCTGTTTCTTCCATGTTCTGTGCATGTGGGTTCAGGATCTGTACTTGTTCTCCAATAAGGAATGGAGTGTTCATTCCTTCAGTGCAACTAATTACTGATGCTCTTAGCCTGATGTTGAAATGCCGCAAGGTAGAGAAATGAAACCAGTGCATGCTTGATTTCAATGGTGATGACTTGTTTTAGGCTTTAATTAGTTATTCCCTAGTTCAAAAAAAAAAAAACACAAATTTCTAAGAGGAATTCAAGTCGTTCATTTCTCAATACCTAAACAGGTATTATAGTAATTAGTCTGTTAAGAATGCATATTTGTGTGGAAGAAGTTGTCCTTGCAGCTTAGTTGGCTTATCAAAACATGAAAAGTAGATCTGAAATGTGTTGTATGGATTGAACTCTAAAGAGGAGAAACTTATGTAAAAAATATTTGGTTTTAGTATAAAATGGATTTTGCACATGCTTGCTTGAACTTTGTTGCATGCTAGCCCCATTCAGTGTTTTATCTTGCTGAAAACTTGACAAACTTAAAACAGTATTGTTGCTATTTTATCCTTCTGTTACTGAGCATGATGTTACTAATATAGCGCCATATTTACCTCATCTTTAGAATGAAAATCTACTCACAGAATCCAAACAAGCTTTTCACATTTTAAATCTCTCTTGCAAAAACACTGCAGTCAAGAAATATTTCTTTCATTTTTTAAGGCAAGATATTAGGAAACATGTCTTTAGCATGAGGGTGGTTAAACCCTGGAACAGGCTTCTTTGAGGGGTGGTTGATGTTCTATGCCTGTTCAAGCGGGATTTGGACAATGCCATCAACAACGTTTGTTTTGGTTAACTCTGAAGCAGTCAGGAATTAGGATTTTGTAGGTCCCTTCCAACTGAACTTTTGTATTCTTATGCAAGTTGTGGATAAGGAGATCAGTCTTTACTCATGAACTTTTTTTTTTGCATAAAAAAGCACTATGAAGAGTTCTTTGGTATCAATTTACATTATGCTGTTTCATGTCCAGAAGTTACAAGAACAGGTGTAGATTTTTCCATATCACTGTTTACCAATCTCAAATAAAATGTTTACCATATTTCCATTTATTATACACTTGATTTCTAACTCCTTTTCCTTTCAGATTTCATAATCTGAAACTGATTTCTGGAAATAGTTGAAGACAAAATTAGTTCTTAGAAAATGATCACATTAGATTTTGCTGAGCTATATTGGGAAAAGATTATTTGTATTGTATTTATTTAAATGCAAACTACTGAAATCTTTTCTTCTTTATGACTTTTAATTTTGCATTTTTTTTTCCAATTAGGCAGCATTTTTGTTCTCATCAACAAGTTGATGAGAAATTTTCTCCTTTTCCCATTTCTTTCCCTGTTTTAGTGTCAATAATTCCCTTTGTTTAATCTGAGTGATGGGATGCAAGGTTAGTAAAATGATAGGTCATCCTTTTTAGTTTAGCTGTTTCTGGCACATAAGAATGCTGGACAAAATTCAGTTTCATTAATAAAGAAACCTCTAATTCCACATTTGAGCTGCGTAAAATCTATGTGTGTTTGCGGTTAGAACTTTCTTCATGACTAGGAGTAAGGCTATAAAAGCTGGAGGCAGGCAATATCCATGTAATTAACACTTGAATTCCAGTATTGTGTTTTATATAATGAGAAATTTTAAATGTGTAAGTGCCTTATTGCTTGAAACAAATGAAAAGTGTTCTCCACCCTCCCCCTGATAGAGCAATATCTGTTAAAGTATTTCTATTAAGTAGTCAGTCCTACACACAGATGTGTTAAGCTGGGCTAAATACTGGCTTGCTCAGAAGTTTGAAGAACATTGTTAGTGAGCAAGTTATTGTTTCAAGAGTGATGACATTAATTTGATATGCTTATTGTAATTCTACTGATTTTCATCTCATTTCAGTTTTTTCTAACTTCCTATTCATCTTCGGACTTTGCAGAAATGCATCTTATATGTTGTCAGAATGAGTTTGGTCTTCCAGCATAATCAACTAGGCATCTTCCACTACTAAAAGAACATGCTTCTCTTCAGAGATAAGAATTCAACTGAATTTAGGTCAGACTACAGCTGTAGTATGTACACCTTCGGTCTTCAAGGCTTATGGAGATGGAAGTACTGAGGAGCATGGGGCCCAGGGATGCACTGTTGGTGGTTTGGGATTCAGAGCAGTTTAACAGGATTTCAGTGGTATCTGATTTGAGCTAACGTATCCCGTTAATACAAGTTGGTATTCATCTGGGGTAGAAATCTTGACAGTTTTGTCCATCAGAGTGGATAATGATGCCTAGTGGAGTAACTCTGGGATCTCTGTTTTGCCTTTCGCTTCAAGGGGAGATATATGATCTGCAAAAATACCATTCATTTCTTCTCCATCTTTGGAAATCTTTCCAATGGATACTGTGGAGTTTTTCTGGGATTACTTCCTGGGGTACAGGGAGCAGCTTTTAGCTTTTATGAATTAGATTTTTCCAATGGGCTTTTCCTTACTAGTATTGCTCCCTTTTCTTTTGTCCATATATTTGAAATCAGGTGCCAAGAAAAGCTTTATTAAAAATTTTCAATTATATGAACTCTTAGGGGAAAAAATTGGAGCTACAAAATGGTAATTATCAGAAGGAAATTGAGAGTTGACAGCTGGTGGGTGTTAGATGAAAAATGTTTAGGAAGTGTGTTTATTGTAGATTCATAATAAAAACATTTTCACTGTGTTCAATTTTCTTTGCTAAGAATTTGTGAAAGAAAGAAGGAAAAAGATGAAGATGAGAATATTATCTTCTTGGACCTTTTTGCTTGAAATTCATTAGTTTTTCTGAAGTGTGTAAGAGGCCTTTTCTCCTGCTGGAGTTCTTAATTAGTAATATGGCTGTCAGTTGGAGTATCACTTCATAATGCATCATACATGAGTGCTTAATCAGGATTCAGCTTTTAAATCTGAAGTTTTTGGTAGTAGGGAATTTGATACAGTCATATTGAATTAATTATCACAAAGTACTAATAGATTCTATTTCAGTATTACCTCCAACTTTTAGGCATGAACTATGTCATTCTGTAACCCACTGACTATGAGGCACCATGTCAAAATACTTCATCATTGCCAAGAGTTGCTGTTTATTTCAGAAAATTACTTCTTTGGGTATCATTCTGCTCTCTTAAAACCAGCAGGCATGCAACCAAAATGCTGTTAAGTTCTTCTGATACGTGTCTTTTGCTTTTAGCTGATAACTATGCTTATTGCATAGGATAGCATCAATGGGTCTTCATGATGTGACTTGACAGAGATGTCTGGTAGTCCTGGGCAATATTTTACAAATAATTCCAGTTGGTGTGTTTAAATTTATACCAATAATTCCTGTTGCATATTATACCTTTGTGGCTGCTTCAGTTTGTATCAATGTGAGGATTATTTTTTGCTACCCTCTTCAGAGTGCCTTTTAGTTTAGGAGGTCTAGAAACAGCTCACTGAAGTCCTCTGTTGAATTTACCGTAGTAATGTATGATTTTAAACTTGTCCTGATGAATGTATAACTAAAATCCTATTCTTTAAAAAGCTATAGATGACACAGGCTGTATATGCACATGTACATGCATGGATACAAGGGAAGTTGTTCTGCCAATGTTCGTCCTGCTGGACAGGACCTCTTGAAAGTAAGTGAATTTTTTAACAGTTTGTTTTCAATATGTTACCTCACTAGTATTCAGTAGTGGGTATGTCTCTGTACTGCTTCACTTTGCTAAATACAATCACATTTGTGGTAGGCAGTTCAATTTAAAAGGCTATGCGTCGATTCTGGTGTCCATATTGAGTGAAGTTCCTAAGTCTGGACTTACGGTTCTTCATTTCCTTTCAAAGCATTCCTTTCACTTACACCAATAACCCAATCCCTTGTTATTAACAAACTAAAGAAGTGCTCCCCCATGGTGAAACAGAAGAATGTATAGTAGCATTTGAATGCACTCCAACTTAAAACTAACATTTGGAAGCCGTGGGGGGATTGTGCATTTAATGAATTGTGAGAAGATGTATTGTAGATTTCAATCACTTGCACACAAGGGGTTTTACAATGTCATCTAGTAATGTCTACCTAATAAAGTTTTGAAAAAGAGAAAAGATGTCTGTTTCACTCTTTTCTTCAAACATTCATAAACATTAGTCAGTCAGCTCCACATAAATGTGTAAACTTATGATTGTTAGTAATAGCTTCTTAAAAATCACATAGAATTACAAACTTCAGAGTATTTGTGCTCATAAACACAAAGATTAATGTGATCCTAATACAGTGTTTTTGGAACTTCAGTAAGAATTATTTCTTGGATATTTTTAAATGCAAAATATGGCCAGCCATGTGGTTCTATCTCTGAGCTACTGCTTCCTTTTTTTCAAAGCATCTTAATATGCAACACAATTTGTCTTTATTAATAAAGATGCTAAAATGTTAGGGGGAGAAGAAGAAAAAGAAACAGTGTTCCAATTATCCCATTCCCCTGTAGAACCACTTGCTAAAGCTCCATATTCCAGTGAGGTTTTTAGAGAAGGCAGTCTTTATTGTATCTGGCTGTAAACTTGAAACTTGTGAGCTGTTAATTGAGCCAGGTGCCTTTCTCAGAAAAAGGAACTGATTTTAGTTTCCATGCTAATGAACTGACTGTGGATGTGAAGTTTTATCTGACTTACTGGGGATTTTGTAATGCTGAGTTTAAAATAGGTTTGGTGTGTTTATGTACAAGCAACCAGGACAGAAGACAAGGTGGTGCATTCATCTACATTCCATTTTTGTAGAAAATAAAGCAGGAAAAGAAAGTTCACTGCCATGAAATAGACACGTGTAGCTCCATGCTAGGTGACTCTGGCCAATGGCGAGTCTTTTTGCCTTCCCTCCATCCCCTCCTCCCCTCCAAAAAAGTCAAGACTTGCAACCAGATATCAAGGCCGTCTTACCGGGGGTTCTTTATCTGTAGAAATTTTAGCATGTGATATGCAGCAATTAGAGGATGCTCAGGAGTCCAAAGAAATATACTTACAGCTGAAACTGCAGTTAAAGGCTAGTTTCTTCCTTGCGGAAATAGGATGTATTTTCCTTAAATAATGGATGGATTTATGTCAGCTTGCAAGAAATTAAATTCAAATTTCAACTATTAGATTAACATTCCAAAAAACTTCAAATCAATCTATTTTAATTTGTTGTGTGTTTGCTTAGTAGTTTGGCTCAGCAGCACAGCCAAGCACTGGAGTAGTGAAATGTGGGATACATGAAATGCTGGTTAGTGAGAACAGAAGTATAAACAAAAATTAGCAGCCTCACGGGTAATGTTGTCATACTTTGGAAAAGCGAATGCTCTCTCCAGCCTATCAAGTTTACTTGTCAGGAGCAGCAAGCATGCATTTAAATCATCTTCTTTACGTAGCCTGCTTGGATTTGTAGAACAATTTGTTGGAGTTCTTGAGGTGAAATGGAGTAGATGTAGGCTAAGGAAGAGATTCTAACATGGAGGATGTAGCGTTTGTGGTCAGAAGACACACAGAGTAGGTGTAAGTAGCTCTTGCAGCGAAGGGAGCATGCCGGTTTGATCTTGTACAGATAGCTTGGAGAGCTTTGCACTTGAGCTTATTTCTGAGCAATCTGGAGAAAGAGGTAAATAATGGGGTAATAAAATGCTGATGGCTGAGAGAGTAAACCTGAAAAGTGACAATGATCAAATGAATGCTTTTTGATGATGAACAGCAAATTAAAAGAAGGCTCTTCAACACTGAAATGATATAGCTGCCACAGTTGATTTGGTTCGAATAGGTCTCTATTTCAGTACAGCAAAAATGACAGAATATTCTTGGGTCATGGAACTTTGGTTGCATTATCTCACTTCCTTTCCCAGACATCTGGTTTTGCTTCCTGTCAGAAGTAGGATATTTCACTCCTTAGAGCCTTGATCTGGCCTTTTATCATCTTTCTGTCATTGAAGGTCTCTAGACAGGGCAAAGGTCGAAGTAGATTCCAGCACTGATATGCCAGGGATGGAAGTAAGAAGGATGGAAGATGGAAGTAGGATGCCCTCATCCTACTTCCTGAGGAAAACGCTATCCTGCTTTTCAGGCAGAGATGCTTCTAGATAAAACACTGATTGACAAAGTTCTGAAGTAGTGGAAGCTTGGATACAGGTTTTCATTTTGTTCATATCTTTTCAAACAACAGTAACAGAAGCCTCAAGTATTCAGTGCCTGGCACCAAAATAACCTCACAGAGCAGAAAACATTTCAGGCTGAGACCTGCAGGAAAAACAGTGCATGTGTGGCAATTGCACGCTGTGAGGTGCCTGCCATGCCGCAGCGAGAGGCCTCTCATTTCTCAGAGATTCCCTCAAGGCTTCTGTGTTTTAACAATTTTTATTGTCAAACAACATGTTCTATAATTTTCAGTTTTGCCATGTGCTTATTATTTATTAAAATATGTCTAAAATCATGTTTTCATTGTAACTTCATCTGACTTTTATGAGGTGACAGACAAGTCAAAGCTCATAATAAACTGGCTATTGGCAAACCTCTGCCAAATCAAACATTAATTCGGTGGTACAGCTTTCTAACAAAGCCTTCAATGTTTTGGGCCTTCAATGAGTGCTGTTACCTTTTTCTCAGATTCCTTTACAACAAGAACTTCACATCACCACTCAATTTACCATGCTATTTAAAAACAAAACAAAACAAAAAGCAACAGGTTACTCAGATGACAGACAACACATGGCCTCCATTTAACTATCATTTATTAAACTGTCCTTGTTTTATGTTTTCTTTTATTATCTTTCTTAAAGCAGTAAGAGGACATGAGGCAGAGAAGACTGGCTTCACCCATAAGTAAGCATTCAGGCATGAAACATGATTGTCATAAGATCACATCTTCCACAGGGGCCCCTTGTCAGCCCATGGCATGGCTTTGCCTGAGCAGGGGATAAGTGAGGAGCAGCTGCCTCTGCCAAATCTGTTAATCCAGCTATCTGTTAATCCAGGCTATCAGCCTGACAGATGAGGAGTGCCCCCAAAAGGCAGTTTAAATGTGAGCTTAAATGTGAGCAGGAGCTGCTGTGGTGGTGGCTGCCTGTCCTTAGCTGCTGTACTCCCTGTCTACCTGAGGAGTAAGTCTGGCATGTCCTCTGCATGCCTGCATGGGCTGGCTACTACCCATTGCAGATCTGGCCAGGTAGCCAGGAACACCACACCTTCTTTCCCATTCATATTTCCTTAGTTAAGACACATGGATTTTGTAAGAGTACATTTACATTACACAGTTGATGGCTCGTATGTATAATCAAGTCAGTAAAAAATTGTGAAATCTATGTAGCAAATTAGAAGTTACTTAAACTTAACTTTAATCATCACTGTGCATACTATAAGAGCCACAGATCTTCACCTATGGATCATTTCTGAAACTGAACAAGCAATAAAAGACTAAAGACTCCGTCTGGATGCTATCTGTTGTCATAAACTTAAACGCTCCAAGTAATATTACCAATATGTGTTTTTCATCTTTCTGAAACTACCATCGAAACAGCTTCCTCTCTGAAATTTTCTGATGTGGGAAAAGAGATCTCAAGATGTTCAGTTAAGGCATTGCTCTAATCAATAGAACCAGCCACAGGGAATTGCCAGGGGTGGAAGAAACTGGGGGCAAAGCAATCAACCAGCATAGCTAATGCAAAGCAATTATGCTGTGGTAGCTATGCCAGGTAAGTACCCCTCATGGGCATTCTTTGCTGGAGTAAAGTTATTTTATCTTGGGAAAAATTGCTGCTTTCTGAATGCTGATACAGAAGCAAATGCTTTCCCACATGTTCCATTCCAGCTTGGAGACAATAAAATTATTGGGTGAAGGAGCCTTGCCTCTTGTTTCTCCCAGCAGACAAATATCCTCAAAATGTTGGTTCATCAGGAGCTATGCAGTCCATCTAAGCCTGCCTCCTTACTTAAACAGGAGTAAGCATCAGTAACAGATCACGTTCAAAAGGCCCAATATAGTTAAACATAACTATACATGGAAAAAACTTTCTTATTCAGTTTGGTTATACTGGCAAAAACGTGAAGCCTTAGGAGACAAAGCACTTCATTTTGCTGAACTTGTCACATTCATGCCTGCTTATTTTATCGACAACCCACCTTGCCAGAAAAGGGAAATGATCAAGTGGGCTAAGAGATGTGACGTTAGATTTATTGCGTGTTACTGGTTTACATCATGTTTAAGTAATATTGTGTGACATGCTCTTCTGTTACCAGGCACTTAATGAATTTGTGCAGGAGTTAACGAAAGTTAAAAATGAACTAGTAGAAGAACAGCACATCAAACATATTTGCTATTATAAATCAAATTAAGGAATTTTTATGAGGCATTTTGCATGTAATAAAAAGAAAGAAATGCAGCCATTTCACTGAATAAGGATATTATACTTCTTGCCCAAGAACAGAATACTAAATTGAAGTAGATATAATCACTGGAGAACTGCTCATAAATGCATTGAAATTGGATGATGTCACTGTGTGACCTCGGTGGGTCTGATGGATGTGTGGTATCTTTGAAAAGATGCCACATACTTGGAAGCACATTGGCTTATCTTTTTCAAGAATGCAGCCCAGACTCATATTTTAAAGGGGCAGGAATTGTTTGAAAAGTGTTGCGTAAAGGCATATGTCTTTACAATGTCTCGCAGAGAAGGAGACTATAATTATGTTTTCAAAATAGATTTTGGCCAGATGCATACGTTGCATTTTGTTGTGCATGCGTTCAAAGGTATTTGAAGTTCTAATTATCTCCATTTTTTTTGTGTGCAACCAAAGAGGAAAGATACAGTCACCTACGGTTCTGTTGACCCTGCAGAGACATCCTTTGGAGGCAATATACCCCTGTCACTCAAGATCCTTGGTATGTTGCTGCCTCAGCATATAAGCTCCAGTTCTCTGCAGATTTGACATTGTCTACCAAACATTGCTGAAATCAAACATTTTGCTGCTATGTGTCTGGTCTCCAGACGTGTTACTAAGCCAGAGAGCCACAGCATGAGTACTGCATCCTGAGAAAACTCAGTATGTTGTGGTGAATAGTGTTTTCCCTCAGGAGCTGCTGTATGCGCAGGTCATGATGAGCTACAACAAGATGTATGTAGATGTTTAAATTCTAAATAGGACCCACTGCTAGTCATCCGAAAGAGACAGAAGAATTCTTACTTGGGATCTGTGCAGCACTGGCTGGGAATAAAGCATAAGAGCTGAGACTAGCTGAAAATGGCCCTGTGTTCCTCAAATGTGAGAAGGAAAATTAGTCATAACTCACTTACTCTAGAAACTGTTTTGCTTGCCAACATATTTTTGGATGCGTTAAAATTGCCTAATATGATGTTTTTAAAAAACTGATACAACTCACAAATATCATTTGTTTATGCATCAACTCCTATCTGTGCAAGAAATTAGACCTACTTAAATTGAAACATCACTGCAGTTAGCACAGGAACAGGGACTAATGTCATGCCTTCAAATTCAAAGTTTTAGCATACTAAAACATATTGCTTTCAGCAAGAAGTTAGTAACAATTTGATGTGCCTGTGTGGAATGCTTTCAGACTCTTAAGTATGGAAGTTTGTATCTGAACGCATTAATTTGGATGGATTTTTGCTTTATTTGTTAAAATTTATCAGTTTGACCTGAAAGATAAAAATTGAGATGATGGACTGTTTCCACAGCAATGTTTAGGTAAAGAGATCAATGAAACTGTCACTATAAAATACCATAAATATTTTCTTCCAAGTATTACGGTCTCAAGCCGGTGGCTGCCACTTGGAACTAAGGCAAAAGGAAAGTGGTATAAATATTCCGTGTAAAGAGAATGCCCTAACAGCCATATTGACATTGTAGACAATAATTATTTCTTTTTCAATATGAAGAAATGCGTGTTTTGTGATCTCCATTTCTC
Organism: Perdix hodgsoniae; assembly: GCA_035772895.1. Classification (NCBI taxonomy): domain Eukaryota; kingdom Metazoa; phylum Chordata; class Aves; order Galliformes; family Phasianidae; genus Perdix; species Perdix hodgsoniae. Next base: position 14,425,512 of record JAPSGF010000004.1, on the reverse strand, counting down.
TTTCCCTCAATTTATGCAATTTGAAAAACTCCAGGGGCAGACCATTTAGATTTTCATAAAACGATCTCCCCACTGACCATAAATACCTTCTTCCTGGCTACTGTGGGCAACATGTTTGCTTCCAATCCTTGTTCACTCTCAGGTCATTTTTCTCACAGATTTTCAGTTCCTTTCTACATCTCAGTAGGAAGTTCTCCAATATTTTAGACAAGATTGTGGACATTGGGAGAACATGAACAGAATAAAGAGGGAACAGTCGTACTAAGTCCAATTTCTGACCCTCCAGAGGGTATAGTGTTCAGCAAAGCAGTGGCTTACCTGCCTGCAGCAGTGTACCTGAATCACCAACTTCTGTACTTGACAGCTTGTAGGAACACTTGTGCTGGATCAAGCAGTCTGATAACACATGATTAGGGTAGTATAAGAACTTGTTAAGCACTCTCCCAGAAAGTCTTCTGAAGAGAAGTGGTATTTTTCAATCTAATTGCTTCAAAAGTTATTTCTTAAGTGAGTTTTCCCAATCGTTTTTGAATAGACACACATTTTCATTAATCACAACATCCTGTGGCAAGCACACCTCATACACATTATTTGAATCAGTAGTTTGTACATGTATATTTCTTATATGCAGATTATCTTTTCCTCTGGATTTCATCTATATGCTTTATTACACATTGCAGTATTCATTATAATATTTAAATGTGTTACTAAGTAGCTATCATATGTATATGTATATAATTTGAACCCTGTTAACCATTGAACTATTTGTTTAGTTCTGTTCATGTGATTACATGAGGTTCATTAGCACTTACATTCATCCTTACATTTAAGCAGCAGCACTTGCATCGAGGCTGCATCGCACGATATGTACAATCACAGTGCATGTATGCTTCATGTGTGCTAAAAGATTCCTCCCACCACAGGTGACCTAAGACTGGAGCAGCTCTGTTTATTAATCAAGAACGGAAGATTTTTTTGTGTCAGTTCCCATTGGAAGTGCCGGCCTGAGCCAAGGATCCCACCTGAGCTGAGCAGGGTGGGAGCTGAAAAGTAAAACTGGGTAGGAGAGCAGCGATGGCAGAGGTCTTGCACAGAACAGGCAGAAACGTCCTTTCAAGCAAAATGTAGAGTAGTAAAGCCTCAGAACAAATTTTTTCACTACTAAATGCTGTTATCAGTGCAGCAGACTAGAAACTGGAGCTAACTGAAGAGTTGGAAGCAAGATCAGTTTTCCAGGAAAAACCTGCCTTGAAAAATGCTTGGAATGCATGCTAGAGTTTGGGAGGCAGTGGTATGATTTTGCACTTTGATTCTAATTGTGCTCTGGCAGGCTTCAGTCTTTGAGCTCCTGGGCTGGGAGGTGGTTGGGAACAAACACATTTCAATGTGATTTGCTTAGACTTCTATGAAACAGCTTAGTCATGCAAAGGTAGCAGACGAGATACAGTATGCACAGTGGCAGTGTGAGAGTTATGCCTACGTATGTTTTGTAAACACTTCTGAAGCTGTGCAAGTTAATGTCATTTTTTAGTATGGTTTCTGATACCATGGTCCCATACTGAACTGATGTAAAGCAAAGTAAAGATGACGGCAGACCTGTGTCTGAGACATGTGTCCATTAGCAGAGATGTCAGAAAGTGCAGTTACATAGCTTTCCCAAATTGCAGCAAGTCACAAGGTGTATTTCATAGGTCTGGTAGAAAATTTCCCCTCATGCACAGAATGGTGCATGCTCATCATCTTGGCCTGCATCTCAGGGTAGCTCTTTTGCTGTTCTCTCTTGGCAGCATCCTAGTATTTTCAAGGTATCCCCAAGATAGACCCCTCTGCACCTTCCCTCCTTATATTTCTTTTGTTTCTTTCTCTGCACTCACACTCAGCATCACTTTCACAGTTTCCCTTTACAAATATACCTTGACATGTATTTTTCTCCCTAACTCTGAAGACACAAGGTACAGCTGGCAATGGCGGTACATGAAGGTGTGCAGAGGGAGAAAATGTTCTGTTTTGGGTTGTTTTCTCGGTGCTCTGGCAGAAGGGTGATGACACAGGTTGATCTGAAGAGGTGTCAGGCTGCGGTCACTTTCACTTCTCCAGATATGGCATTCCTGTGTATCCCGTATGTCATCCTGCCTTAGTCCAGGCTGAAAGATCACAAAATATGCATACTGGAAGGTATCTACAGACTTCCTTAGGCTTATGACCCAGTAACTGGGCTAAGAAGACCTGCATAGGGTGCTTACCCTCATACTTGCTATTAAGGAATCAGCCTCCTTCCACTGGTGAGTCAAGCTGCTCGGGTAAGTTCATTTTTATGTAGGCTTAAATGTAAGTGAGAGTATTGCAAAAGGTGAGGACATTATGCTGATTTTGGAAAGGAGATAACTATGGGGTAGACGTGCTGGCAGGGATGTGTATGTGTAAAAGGAGACCATCAGAGAGCCGTGCATACCAGGCTGTCATTACCTACTGAATGTAAATACCAGGTGGGTGGGGATTTGAGAGGGGGAGGCGAGATGAATCATTGGCACACATGGCCACTTAGAACAGTTCTCAGTGCTAAAGTTATAGTAGGTGAGCAGTAATGCCAGATCTTCAGATATCCATGATATCAAATGATAGACGTATGTTTCCCATTAAAATGAAATATGATTCTAGCTTCAGCTTGAACTGTATTTTAAAAGGTGAGTCGTTTTTGAAGCGTTAATAGCTTTGGTTAAGTGTGTAAAACATTTAGCACCATCAAGTGGTTAAATGATGCACTGCTCTTTCGTTCCAGTCTCAAGAGTAGCAACTAATCAGTTGCATATTACAAAGGTTCCTAAAGAATCCTTGAATACACTTCAATGAGGTTATTTAAAAACGTTCCTGAGGTTTTCTCTAGAAAATCACCTGATTTAAATGCTTGTGCTTCCAGCAAATCTAACTTGAATCAATCACTGTTTCAGTTGGAATATATTCAGTATCAGTATTCAGTATCAATATTTTTCAGTCTAAAGTACAGAAGTAGAGTTTATTTGCACATGATTAACATAGAAATATTTGTTTTAAGATAAAAGTTCATATATAATTTTTTGGTGTCCTGCCCTTTGTGATGCCTTAAATATGAAGGTCTACAACATGGGAAAAGAACTAATAACCTGCATTGTAACTGGTTTCTCTTAACTATTCCCTGTTGGCCATAGAATATTCTTGGATGGAGATAGATACTGGTATTCCACCTCTAACAACCAACTGAACTGTGTTCAGTTTTGAGCCCTCACATCGAGGCCCTGGAGCATGTCCGGAGAAGGGCAATGAAGCTGATGAGGGGTCTGGAGCACAAGTCTTATGAGGAGCAGCTGAGGGAACTGGGGTTGTTCAGTCTGGAGAAGAGGAGCCTCAGGGCAGACGTCATCACTCTTTACAGCTACCTGAAAGGAGGTTGTGTGTTTGTGGGAGGCTTGTTCTCTCAGGTAGCAGCAGCAGGACTAAAGGGAATTGCCTCAAGTAGCACCAGGGGAGATTCAGGGTGGGTATTAGGAAAAATTTCCTTTCCAAAAGAGTGGTGATGCATTGGAACAGGCTGCTCAGGGAGGTGGTAGAGTCACTGTCATTGCAGGTGTTCAAAAGCATGTAAATGTGTCACTGAGGGATATTGTTAGTGGGCATGATGGGGATGGATTGACTGTTGGACCATGGAATCTTAGACATCTTTTCCAAACTTTACAATTCTATAATTTTATGGTAAAAAATGTCTGCAGAAGAGACAACTGTAGGCAGATAAAATGAAGGGAAATGGAATACAGAATTTGTAACAGCGCAATTAATTTGATTCCAGAGAAATAAAAACAACAAAGTCCTTTGCTAGGCCAAACTCTGCAATCTGCTGAGATTTAAAATTATGCAGTAATCATGCATCATTTCAATTAATACCAGCCTGGATGTGAATAGCACTTAATTTATGCATAACTTGATTAAAGAAATAATTGATCTACCTGTGGGGTAAAATGATCTATAATTATCCAGGTTTCTTGTTTCATAAATGTTTGTAATTTTGTCAGTGTGTGCTTACCAAATAACAATAAAGGAAGAATTTTTTTGTGTTACAGAAAAAGAAAAAAAAATCTCATTAAAATAACATTTCTGTTTAAAAAAAAAAATCAAAAAACCAACTCTTAATGAGAAGTAGATTTAAGATAAGAGCATACAGCTGAAGAGGAAGAATAGACAGACGGGCAGACAGATCTCTGGAGATCTGCCAGTCGGGAACTAAAACTGCAGCAAACCAACCTGAGAAACAGTGAACAGAAAATCCCTGTGTTTCATCAAATGTACTTTTCCTGATATCACTGAATAACTCAAAGCATTTATTTGGATTGACTTCTCATGCTTTTCTGAGCTGAGATATCTAGTGCAGAAAACATTCCTCCATTTTGCAGTAGGTAAAAAAAGATGGAACTCAGCTTATCAGAAAAGAACGTTATTATTGTTACCATTAAAATTCCTTTCTTAAAATCTACTCTTTAGACACATAAGCATAGTATTTACTGACAAATGCAGACTTAGTTCTCCACTTTTTGTTTGAAATTGGTGTTAAATAAGCTTGGAATTCTGCTTGTGGGAAGTGAAGAGCATGCCCAGCCTTCAGTAACCTTGGACATTTAGGAAGTTCAACACCTTGCTACATCATTAGCATGTAATGTTTCTCATAGGTCTTCTAAACATACCAAAAAAGAGATGAAACTTTGAAGGATCTTGTGGGAGATCTTGACCAAATTTTAGGAAATCACATGCAAAAAAAGTCATTACATTGCTAAAGCTTGCTCAGCATCAAAAAGGGAGAATGAGTCCACAGAGAGAAAGGTGATTGTAGAGGTATGCAGAAGCATTTTTGCCTGCAGAAGCAGGCAAAAAATTCCCTTTCAGTTTGCCAGTGCTAGGTGCTAGCAAATGGCTAAGGACAAAATGTGGGAAGGGAAGGGAAGGGAAGGGAAGGGAAGGGAAGGGAAGGGAAGGGAACTGGGAGCACTGGGGACAAATACAAGGGAGATATACTGAGTTTTATGAAGTCTACAATAAGTCCTTTATATAATTCCTCTGTATGACCTCTACCTCTCTGTAAGAGACTGTGACTCTGCCTTCAGCTCAGTTTGCTGGCTAGGGCTATCTGTGAAGTCCTCCAAGTTGGAGCTTGGGCAGGCTGCCCTGAAATGCAGATTGCTTCCGTTGTGTGCCTCAGAAAGCTTTTGCAGACAGACTCTGAGTGATAGAGTGTTTCGTTTCAGGCCTTTGAGAGGAGTGTGCTTTGTAGATTGCACATTCTTCAGCTTCATCCTCATGTCATTGTGACTCTCCCTGAATGCAGAATTCACAACACCACAGACCGTGCAGTCACTTTATTGCATGAGTAAATCTGTGGCTTAACAAGAATTTGCTTAGACTCGAATAAACACTGCAGTACACAGACATATCAAAAATAAGGATGTACTCTGTCATTCATTTGTACTACATTTTAAGTTTGGTGATCCGGATAATAAATAGGTATGAATGCTGTTTTGGTCACTCCTCGTCATGTGGCAGGATGCACTTCTACTGCAGCCTATAGATGCAGGATATAAACTTCGGAAAAGGACATTAAATCCAATAATACTGGAAGTATTAGATATTTTAGGCTTTCCAGCATTATCAAGATCACTTCAAATAGAGAGCTCCTCTAAGAGGTTGAATTAAATACTTCTCCAAAGTAGCTTGTGTACCAGCTTCCCAGTGCACACATACAAATGAATGTTGTCTAATCCCTTGAAAGAAGTCCCAGTTTAACTCCACTTCTTAGCTACATCTGGAAAACAAATCATATCCTTGCAATTAGGATAGCTTCGTACCTTTTGGGCATAAAGATAGCATACTAAGGAGATACAAATAACTGTACGAGTTACACTGAATTAAAATGAAATTGCATTGAATCTGTGTCAGAGTTTTGACTCATTACAATTTTAATTCTAATATAGATTCACCAAGTTGACTTTCTTGAAAAAAAACGACATCATTTTGCAGTATTTTCAAAGCAGCATGTTTATTGTATCACAAGGCTGGCACATTACTAGGAACACTTCACAGATCCCCTAAAGATCCTGTGCCATAATATGGCAGCTCTACGTGGCCGTCTCAGGTCCATTAAGATGCCTAAAATGGCTCTCCAGATACATGTTAGGAATGTTTATATTGTTTTCCTACAATTTTCCATCGTCAGGATTCAGCTCTGTACTCTTGTTGCTGCAGCTCATCTGAACCACCCTTGAGGTCTGTGGTAGGATGCCATGAATACAGTTCTAGAAGTGCAGGTTTTCTTTTACACTCTAACACGAGAGACAGCTTCATTTTAGCAATTAATGCATTTCATTTAACACATTATATGAATGAATGTTGAATTCTTTACTGCAGCATTCATAGTATTTACACTTTTTTTGAAAGTCCTGCAAACATCATGACTGTCAAATCACCTTGTAAGAAATAACGTCCAAGTGCTGCAGCAACAGCGTATCTCAGTGCAACACCTTGTAGGAATACATGATAATTTATTTTAAAACACAGCTGATTTCACTCTGTCATCCTTGCATTGCGCTCATCGCAGAGACCAGGGCATGCAGTATGCTGTATGCAGTTTGGTGTATGCATAAGCACCAAGGCTCTATGTCCAGACAATCTGTCCAGGATTGCTTGCAAAAACACCGTTGAGACAAGTGGCATCAATTTTGGAGTCCCTCCCTATGCTTCCTGGGTTCTCCTTGAATGCATGCTGATTTTGGATGTCTTATTGCACCCCTTCAGGAAATGACTGGTTAATCTCTCTCTATCTTGTCTAACCTCGGTGAGTCACAGGGGTTTAATCACTGTTTCTATTTCAGATGTCAGCCACACATGCCATTTTAAGTCCTTCTCTTGCTGATATTTTGCTCTTACACATTCACATTTATTGCCTGTTCATATCAATACGAACATCTATAACACAGTTTTCCACAGCACTACAAGATTTCTGAGCTTCTGTATTGTGATGCATTGTAGGCACTTTGGTACCTGCTGGAAAAATTATATTTCAAGACTCATGGGCTTTCCTTCTGAAAGTCTCTAAGTTTCTACTACTGAACCACAGTATTTCAGCAATTATGGTTAAGGTCACACTTCCCTGGCCCAAATATACAAATTAAAATTACGATTAACTTACTTCTATGCAATCACTTCATCTGTAAGTTCTAGTCTGATACAATCTTCATATTTTATTTTATTGAGTTCAGTTAAGCTTTCTGGTGTGTTTACTTACTGGCTCAACATTCATTATTCAGCTCAAATTATCCTATTTTATCTCAGGCAAACTGGGAAAAAGTTTGAGAAGGAGAAGAAGAGACACTTTCCTTTGACAAGATAGTCAGAAATATCTGGAGTAATGGAAAAAAAAACCCCGGAAAACAGCAACATTTCTTTCATTTCTAAATAATGTTTGAATTGTTCTCCTGTGTTATTGACTGTGACAGTCAATAAGTTGCTATTGACTGTCAAACTGTTTATTTACCAAAGATGACCTCAATGGCTAATCAGAATTGCACTGGCTATAATAGAGATGTTGGTTGGTGTCGGATAAAGATCTTGATCCAAGTTCTTTGTGCAGCATTTATCATTGGAAGCAGCTGCTGATTTTCTCCTGAGATAGCAGCATAGTGTTCAGTGCTAAACAGCCAACATGATGTTCAGTTCCACAGACTATAAATTCAATAAATATATTGAATCAGATAAATTCAAGATGTTCAAAAGAAAATTGAGTTATGGAAGAATCAGACAGTTTTTGACTTTTATTAATAAAAGAAACATACTTCTATATACATTGTTATATCATGGATTATACTTTATACAACGCTGAGCACTGAAACAACTTCAGAAAGCACAAAAGGTTTGTGTCTGTGTCTTACATTCATTCCTTTAGTAGCAACTGGTGAAAATACATTCCATAGGAACTAAAAAATAAGCTATTCAAACACCTTATCAGCAGACCACTGAAATAACTGTGGAAGTAGTTTCAGTACAACAGCCATGAAAATCTGCTGATAAAAGTGTAAGAATGTTAGCTTTCAAAGATAGAGCCAGTCACTACGGAACAACATCTTCAGGCCTTCTTATTGGTTAGAAGAGGCCTGGCATGAAATTCAGTTCCAGGCACTATAGTTCACATGAAGGAAAAATAAATATATAATTAGAATTCATTCCATACAACTTTACATTTCCATAGTAGCCTGGAAGAAAGTTTAAGAAGTCTGCTAGTCATACAAGAAAGTTCTGTGTTGCAGAATTGTGGCTTCTTAATAGAATCTTCTGAATAAGGTACTCCTGTAAAGGATCATACTGATGGACTTGGGTTTGGGTTTTTTAATGCAGAAGTTGATGGCTTTCCTGAGCCCAAATATTGTCATGGATGGATGTCTTGTTATTTGAAATGGCACAAGTACAGGAATTCGTTCATCTGTAAGTGGTAAACTCCAGCCTGAGGAGATGTCAAATCACAGAGGCTTGTTTAGAGAAAATAATTCATGTTTTACAATAATTCAAATTTGAAACCAGCAGCACGTGTATATTAGGGATAGATACTAGATATCTGGAGAAATTAGGGCTTTCTTTGGCTTTTATTTTCTAAATTGTTTGAAAAGCAGAGCTGAGAAGTAATGCTGACACTTTGCAATGCTCTATGGTATCTTAATGTGAAGAACTTATTTTTCACCTCTAACTTCACTGCATAGTCATTTTCTTTTGGATTTCTTGCTCTTGACCTAAAATATTACCTGTTAGAATAGCTCTACAAAAAATGTTCAGTACTTCTTTTACCTTTACTTCCTTCTTTTGTTACTTCTAGTATTACAGGCCCCAAGAAACTACCTGCTCTCAATTTGTCCTGGAAGGCAATCAGTAGTATGAAACACATAAATCAGATACAGTGTCTGACTGGCAAATACATGGCAATGCAGCATTGCTAACACAAGTGTTCTGGACCCTTTCACAAGCAAAACTTGTGAAAGTCTACCAGGCATGGACTGATAACTATGCTGGTGTGAGCAAAACCTTGAGTAAATCTGCACTGCTGATGATGTGTCACCATGTTTATACTGCATTACTGTGAAGAACTTACCATCAATGGTAGGATAAGGAGCTATGTAATGAAAAAGCTCCATCTTTACCTAAATTGCTAAATACAAGAGCTGCTCTGAAAGTAATGCTTCCTATTTTATCATGTTGGACTACAACGTCGGAGGCAGATGTTGGTGGCATGGCAGTAGAGGCTGAACAGTCCCACCAACATTCTGTTACGTTCTGTTGCTCTTTGACACAGGGCAGCAGAGGGGCAGTCTGATAAAATGGTGTCTGACAGGGAAGTGCAGATGAAGCTATGGTGTGTCACCGAATTCCTCCATGGAGAAAAAATGGCACCCACTGACATTCAGTGACGCTTGCTGAATGTTGATGGAGTCAGAAGAGTGGATGTGAGCACAGTGGTGAGTGGTGCATTTCAGCAGCGACAGCAGTGACGTGAAATACAAGCCACATTCTGGACAGCCATGCAGATTTTTACGAGCAGGGCACGCTGGCTCTTGTTCATCACTGGCAAAAATGCATGGTAATGGTGGCGGCTGTTGAAAATAGTCTTTTGTAACTGAGAACTGAGAGTCAAGCAGTGTTAACGATGCTCTTTGTATCTGTTGTAGTTTCCACGGAAATAAATAGGAGGCATTACTTTTGGAGAGACCCACACGTGCATGACAGCTCGGACACCATCAGTACTCCTTCGGATATTTGTGCCATAAGAGGAGTCACCTGAAAACCGCAAACAAACTGAGCGACTGCCCGCTGCCCACCGCCCACCGCCCACACCAGCGCGGCGGGGGGACTCGAGACAAGGGAGGAGGAGCTGGGTCGTGCTCCTCAACCGAGGTCGTCTGGGTTCCCGGCGCCGAGGCAGGGCCGTGCCGTGCCGTGCCGTGCCGTGCCGGCAGGCGGCGCAGCTCTCCTCCGGGCCGGATGGTAGCGGGGGCGGAGGCAGCCGCGGGCCGGCGTCTGCCAGTGCCGTCAGAGCCGCCGCTCCGGTCGAGGTGACGGCGGTGCTGCCGACCCGTCCGGGGTCATGGAGCCGCAGGCGCGAGGTGAGTCCGGTCGGGACGGGGCCCGCGGATGCGCGCCGGAGCCGGGAGCGAGAACCGCGGCGCGGGGGGCGAAGCGCGATGCCAGGCGGCGGCCGGAGCTGCGGATGCGTGCGGGAGGCGTCCCGATGTCGGCACCGGGGCACGGGGTGCGGAGAGGGGCTGCTGTGCCTCGGCCCCGCGGGCTGCTCCTTGCCTTGCCTTGCCGAGCGGCTGCGGTAGAAGCTTCTGTTTTTTTTTTTTCTCTTTGGGCTTCTTCGACGCTCCGTGGTCAGGGTCGTGTGATGGCAACTTCGGTCTCAGTGCGGGTGTTTTTTTGTTTAGGTGTTGTTTTGTGTATTTTGGAGGGGCTTTCTGAAGTGTGACTTCATCGTGCACATCCGTAAGCTGGCAGGTAGTACGGGTATTTCCATGAGGTGGGATGTTTAGAAACCTGTCATCTGTGAAATAAACAGCGAGAAAAAGTAATAGGGTTGGAGATGTTTATTTATTGCAACTGTGACAAAACAGTCTTCCAGTCTGGGTAATGACTGTATTAAATAAATACCAACAAAGGAGGCAAATACTTATTACAAGTGCTGCTGTATATAAAGGTAAGCTAGTGTTAGTGATGCTCAGAAAGGAGAAAGCCTTTCTAGCGAAGCTTGCTGTGTGTCCTGCCCTACTGGCTCCATGGCCCATCACAGCTGGCAAAACAAATCCATGCCTTGCTCAGTTCCTGGCGTTTTTAAAAGTCTGTGTTAAGGTTGTAGCATACAGCTGTTATTTAAACTGATTTCCCAACCATGTCTGTATAGACACATGAGTGGTAGTTCCATTCTTTAAACACGAGCTTCGTACGATCAAGGATCATTTCTTGTTTTGTAGAACTGATTGCAAGCAGTATCCAACTCTAGTTAGCCAGGCAGGGGTCTGTGTTCATTTGAATTTCCTCCCCCTGTAAGGAGTGAGCATGTGTAAGTCCTTAGTAAGTAAGGTGGACACAGAAGTCCTTAGTTCATGTTAAGAATTGAAGCCGATTGATGTGTTTTGCTAATATGTTTTGGTCAGTAGCCCTGTTACTGTCCCAGGAAGGCCTTTTTCTTTAGTAGTTTCATTGGAATGAGTTACTTTTGGTTAGTGAGGGAATGTAACAGCATTTTGTATTGCTTGGGTTTATCTAATTAGGGCTTCTTTGCTTCCAAGGTAGAATATTTTTTTCAGGACTTTTTTATTTTTTTAAGTCTTTAAGTTAGTTGACAGAAAGCCCTGAAAAGTCAATCGTAGACATGTATTTGTCTATATGCTCAGTTCTTAAGTCACGTTTCCTTGTAGGCTCAATTCAGTGCATGCTGCTGCAGCTATGGAGCCTTTTTAGTGCAAAGAATTTAACCTGTAGGTCTCCAATACAGTTGGATTCAGTGATGTGCATCTAAGCACTGGACAGAAATGTGAGCTTCTCAATTCCACTGTGCCATTTGCAGAGCACAGTGATGGGAGATTAGTAACAAAACAGTAGCAATTTGCTTTGGAAAGGAAAAAAAAACAAAACACACTGAATTCAAGTATCTGTTTAAGCAGCGGGGGAAACTCGCATACATTTTAATGAGTTTATGAATTACTTCTAAGGAACCCAGGAAGAAATGAATCCTGAATAGTTTGTTCCAGCATGCTCTGCTGGGGCATTGCATTCCAGTTGAGAAGACAAAGTAAAGCTATAAATTTGAAAGCACTGTTGAATTGCTCGTATTTAACACTTTGAAGATTTTCTTCAAAAGGACTTTTCTACATAATTGCGTTTGTGCCATTTTATATTGCCCAGAAGGGAGGACTAAGTAGATGAATTCCAGGTTCCAGAAATACACTCGAGCAAATACATAAAGTGGATTTTTTTTTTTTCAGAAAATGACAAAAAATTCTTTTTTATGAGGCTGATTCATGTTGATACATAAAAATGCTGACAATCTTATTCCAGCTGTGGGAGGAGGGGAAAGTATTATTACATGTAAGTGTACCGAGGAACTGCACAGAGGCCACTGCTGACTTCAGGAGTTCATGTGCTGTGAAGCACAGTCTGTCCATGGCCCAGAGACCGTGGGAGTGAAGTGTTCTGATTTCTACCTTAAAGCAGTGGAGAGATTTCATGGACTGAAACAGAATTACTATTATGCTTAAGTGTATCAAATACATCCTGCCCCAATGTGGTGCCAGCTAGCTAAGAGAGGCTGTCAGATGGAGAATAATATTAACCAATGTTAAGAATATTTTCTAAAGAAATAACCTTATGTACTACATAAACAAATTCATACATAATAAACATCATAAAGGATGCTTTAGGTAAGTGGTAACTTCAAGGCTTTTTGCTATTGTCTTTTTCCTCTGAATGATCCTTAGAGCAAGGCTGTGCTTACACAAGGTGCTAAGAAACTGTTTACAGCTTGTTTGTTTGTCTTCTTCTGGCTATCAGTCATTTTTAAAGTGGAAGCTTTGGTAGTCTGAAGAACAGTGCTTCTGTCAGAGAGACAGGAAGGTTGGAACTGTGTGCTTGTTTCTCTTAGGCATGTTCTGCTCCAAGACCAGATTAACTGCCTGCACCCATAGTCCCACTTCCTTGTTTAAAACTGTAAATGTCCTCAAATTATGACAATGCCATGGATCTTTTCTTCTGTCTGTTATCATAAAATGCCATTCCACCCAAAGCTTTGCTTGGAATACATTTCTGTCCTTTAGCAATAGTTATCCATTTTTTTTTTCATGCATCCAGAAGTACTCATAATTCCTCCTTCCCCTGTTACACTGATAGAATCATAGAATCGTAAGGTTGGAAACGACCTGCAAGATCATCTACTCCAACTGTTCTCCCATTACCACTGCTACCACAAGCACTAACCCAGGTCTCACAGCTCCTCATCCAGACGCCTCTTGAACACCGCCAGGGACAGCGACTCCACCACCTCCCTGGGCAGCCATTCCAGTGCCTGACCACTCTTAGAGAGAAAAAGGTCTTCCTCATGTCCAACCTAAACCTCCTCTGGTACAACTTGCAGCCATTTCCTCAGGTCCTGTTTGCTGCATGGGAGAAGAGGCCAAACCCCTCCTCATCATAACCTCCCTTCAGGAAGTGGTAGAGAGCAACAAGGTCTCCCCTCAGCCTCCTCTTCTCCAGACTAAACAATCCCAGCTCCCTCAGCTGCTCCTCAGAGCAGTTCCAGACTTCTGCTCCAGACCCCTCACCAGTTTCATTGCCCTTCCCTGGACAGCTGAGCTCCAGGGCCTCAATGTCTTTCTTGTAGTGAGGCGCCCAAAACTGAACACAGTACTTGAGGTGTAGCCTCACCAGTGCTGAGTAGAGTACAGGGTAAAGCTTTGATGTGCAGTTTTCTGTTCTTTGCTCTTCTACCAATGCAGTATCTTTGCATCTGTTGCTGTTACATCTCTAGAAACACCTTATCAATGTTAAAATCTAGTTTGAATTATGTGACATGCACAGCTGAACTGGGAACTCGCAACAAGGAGAAGAGATATGAGCTCCCGTTGAAGAAGTTAGAAAACTGCAGCTAATCCTTTTCAATCTCTCTGACTTTTGAGTGATCCTACCACTGAAATATATTCACCTGTGCTAGAGAAGGCATCTCCCTGTCCTAACAATCCTCTTACAGCTGTTCCTGACAAATATTCTGCATCCTCTGCTAGTAATTATGCATTTTAGACATAATCATAGAATCATTTAGGTTGGAGAAGACCACTACGATCATCCAGTCCAGCCATCAACCCATCACCACTATGTCTGCTAACCACCTCCCTCAGTGCCACATCTACATGTTCCTTGAACACCTGGTGACTCTACCACCTCCCTGGCAACCTATGCCAGTGCCTGACCTCTCTCTCAGAAATGAAATATTTCTTAATAACCAATCTGAACTTCCTCTGTTGCAACATAAAGCATTACCTTTTGTCCTGTTGCTGCTATCTGAGAAAAGAAGCAGACTCCTTCCTCGCTACAGCCTCCTTTCAGGTCATTGTAGAGAGCTGTAAGGCTCTGAGCCTTCTCTTCTCCAAACTAAATGCCTGTCTGCAGTGGAATACAGTACCTTTGAAGTGCTGTGGTGAACTGTAGTCAGTTCATAAGTTGCCCGCCCTCACTGAGGCCTGTGTCACTGGAAAGAGTCTCGCTACAGAAAGGTGGGTGAGAAGTGTGTGGAGAGGTTGCTTTGCTGCAGCATCAGTGCTGTGGCCATCTCACCAAAGACATTTTGGGAGGGCAGCATCTTCCTTAAATTTGTGTTTAGGGTTCGTAGCTTAACCAAGGAGCACTGGCTGTTCTGTTCTGTTCTATGTTAGCCTTTCCTCAAGGTGCTGAATGAGATGTCTGGCCCAGGGCTGCATAACTGCAGTTTTTTTCATGAGAAGAAAATCCCTGTACTCAGTTAAGTCTGTCTGCATATAGGTTTGTCAGTATTGATACACATGAGAAAATAGGAAGGATGCAGCAAGGGGAATCCTGGTTTTCTTGCCCAGCAGCAGTTGCTAGTTGCTTCCCTTGTGAATAATGCATTAATGTTCTCCACCTGCCTTTACAAGGGAGGTGATTATGTGTGTGTACTTCAGAGGCTCCAATTCTATTAGCTAGGAGTTTGTGCTGTCTCCTTGTCCTCTGGAGCTCTTCATGTCTCAGCTTTGGAAAGCAGGAGAGAGGTCTTCTCCAAAGTGTCAGGAGTAACTGGGGTAATTGGACCAGCCAGCAGTAACTGTGCATCTGACTGCATGCTGGAAGTCTCAGCTGCCGTATTAATAAGATGATATGAAGATGAGGTCAAGTGAAAATGATGGGGTTTTAATTTATAGTAGGATTCCTAAATATTTAACAAGAGTGCCCAGAGCTTGAGATAATTGCTCTTTTATCATTCATCCTGTTTTATACCAAATGGAGGGGGAATGCATGGAATGAGCTATTGGTAATATCAGATTTTAAGCAAGTAAACTTCTGAAATCAAATGTACTGCTTCTCTTTTATCCTTCTGAACCTTCACTGCTTGCAGCTTAATGACACTTGTCACAAGCAGAGATTCAGTTTGCTGAAGCTGAAAAAAGCTGAGTGATTTCATGCTAAATGAGATCTGAGAGCAGAATAATGGTGGGGTTTGGAAAAGAGAAAAATAAACCTCCTCTAAAATCCAGGGCCAACATATGATGCATTGTAGCCTTGTCATTTTTACAATGATCCCATCCCTAGAGGTGTAAAAGGCCAGGTTGGATGGGGCCTTGGGCACCTGATCTAGTGAGTGGCAACCCTGCCCAAGGCAGCAGGCTGGAACTGGATGGTCTTTAAGGTCCCTTCCAACCCAAGCCATTCTGTGATTCTATGATGGAGATACAAAATGCAGAACATGGGGGGGGGGTTGGGGTTGGTGGGGAATCAGTTGCCAAAATTTTGCTCATTTTTTTCCTCTATCTTCTTATTTTTACTGGGCTGTTGATATGAATCCTACTGTGAGGCAACTCAAGTACAGATCAAGTCTGCTCCTCACTAGTGTTCTCAGATATGTTAGTGGAAGGATTCATCTCATATTGTTCCGGTGCATCTTTCTGACTTGTTTAGTACAGTACAGCAATGTGTGGAGGAGCTTTGCTTAGGCCACGTGTTGCTTGAAGCTCAAGAATGTGTCAAAAAGTGTCAGAAGACTACAGAGTGGTTGAAAAGCGTTCTCTATAGCCATATTTAGAAGTATAGGTGAGGCTTAGAAGCTTGTTTTAGGGTAGTCTAGCAGAGGACTGAAAATTATGGACTGTTAAACCCTGTGTCACACATGCCTTCACCAAAACCTTGGACTCGTTTTGTTCAGTTCCCTAGGACAGATGTCATGTTGCCTATACACCTTTGTGATCCATGGATCGATATCATAATATCTAAGTAGGCTATCATGACATTTCTGCATCAATGGTGTGCTTAAGTACTGCAGGTGGATAACTGCAAAAGACAGTCATTTAGCAAGTGCTTGCTTTACATCTTAGCACTCATTCCCCTTTCTTTCTCCTGCCATCTCTCATCTCCTTTCTCTTGGTTTGTAAGTCATTCATTAGTGGTGAGGATCTTTCTGCAAATGTTCTTATCTGAAAGTGCAGAACAAAAGCAAAAAGCTGGACATGTGTGAAGTAATAGTGAAGTGTGATAGTGCCACAAGTACAGTGTTTATCATGATGATAATGATCTTACACTGAGTCTCCCATTCTACCTGTTCTATTAGGAACTTCTTTCCATAAAGCTGGTTACTGAAATACAAGTTCTTTACAACACCCAAATAGGAGTAATGCTGCAGCAAAGTTTGTAAAAACAGATTTACAGAAATAAGGAAAATGCTTGTTTATATGTGTATGGCCTGTGGTCAGATATCATAGCTTCTTTTGTTTACTCTGTTGTCCATGTAATTGTTTCTCAGGCATACAGATCCTATGTAGTATTTACATCTTCGTGGTCCTTGTCACTGAAGAAGAATCCAGATACTCAGGTATTGGGTGTAAAAATGAGAAGTAGCTCTAATGCCTTGTAAGCCCTCCAGAAAAGGGGAGGTAAATGCTATGCCTTGAACATTTGATTTCTCTAGTAGAGGAGAGCTGCCAGGAAGAATGCTGGCTTCTCATTGCTGTTGTGGAATTTGTTGTTTCGTGGTTTTCTGGCATTTGGCTTTTGCAAAGTTGCCCTGTTATCACCACTGATTTACCTTAACATGCAGTTATCCTTGCAGTCAACCAAGAACCTCATCAGTAAAGCGCTTTAAAGCAATAGCAGCATTTAAAATGTGTAGCAAAAATAGTCGGTCACTTTCCAGTTTTTGTTCTAGAATCACAAACTGTTCTAGAAGCAAATATGTTAGAAGAGTTTTGCGAATTAACTGAATCTGAAGTAATTTTAACAACAAAAATCCTCAAAACGCAAATGTACAATCTAGTAGTTAGTATTATACAAGAACTAGGGGCTCTAGTGATACTCAAAGAGAGATACAAAATTAAACTTAAAAATATTTCTGCGAACATGAAGTATCTATTATTGATACAGTGTTGGTATTCCCATTAAAAAGTGTTTGCTCAAAATGTTTTTGTAGCTCAGTCTTACATTTTCATGTGCTTTTTGCTGAAAGCTCGACTTTCATTTGCCAGTATGTGAAATTGTTTGCTACACACGACCCCAAGGGACCAGATCCTGCTGGAACCTATTTCTTCATCTTCTAAGAGCCAGCCTTTCTGATTTCTTTCTACTTGTATGGTCTGGTTTCTGAGATTTACTTTAACTCGTGAAACACCATCCCTCTTTGGCCACCCAAAGACAGAAATTGTCTCTCTTTAGTACCTGTGCCCTACTTGAATGTTGCATGTTAGAGTTGCCACCCTAATTTTTAAATTGCAGCTGAATTATGAAAGAGACGTTAGAAGCTACGTATCGCATAGATTTAAGAGGCTGTATGACTTGTGTCCTCTGAATTTTTATAAATGGTGACTGAAGGGAGCTGATGCTCCATGTTTGCTCCTTCAGTAAAAATCTAGGTTAGTATCGGTCACGAGTGGTGTTCCCCAAGGGCTGGTGCTGGGGCCTGTCCTCTACAATATCTTTATTGATGACTTGGATGAGGGCATTGAGTGCACCCTCAGTAAGTTTGCAGATGACACCAAATTGTCTGGGAGTGTGGATCTGCCTGGGGGTAGCGAGGCCCTGCAGAGGGATCTGGACAGGCTGGAGAGCTGGGCTGAAGCCAGGGGGATGAGGTTCAACAAGACCAAATGCCGAATCCTGCACTTTGGCCACAACAACCCCAGGCAGCGCTATAGGCTTGGGGCGGAGTGGCTGGAGGACTGTGTGGAGGAAACGGACCTGGGGGTGTTGATTGATGCTCGGCTGAACATGAGCCGACAGTGTGCCCGGGTGGCCAAGAAGGCTAACGGCGTCCTGGCTTGCATCAAAAACAGTGTTACTAGCAGGAACAGGGAGGTCATTGTCCCCCTGTACTCTGCACTGGTGAGGCCGCACCTCGAGTATTGTGTTCAGTTTTGGGCCCCTCATTGCAAAAAAGACATTGAGGCCCTGGAACGTGTTCAGAGGAGGGCTACCAAGCTGGTGAGGGGCCTGGAGCACAGGCCTTATGAGGAGCGGCTGAAGGAGCTGGGATTGTTCAGCCTGGAGAAGAGGAGGCTCAGGGGAGACCTTATAGCACTCTATAACTTCCTGAAGGGAGGTTGTGGTGAGCTAGGGTCAGCCTTTTCTCTCATGTAGACAGTGATAGAACTAGAGGCAATGGTTTCAAACTGCACCAGGGGAGATTCAGGCTGGACATTAGGAAATATTACTTATCGGAAAGGGTAGTCAGGCACTGGAATGCACTGCCCAGGGAGGTGGTGGAGTCGCCGAACATGGATGTGTTCAAGAGACGTTTGGATGTTGTGTTGAGGGATAGGATTTAGCTGGGGAGTATTGGTGATGGTTGGACTGGATGATCTTTTAGGTCTTTTCCAACCTTGATAATTCTGTGATTCTGTATGTATTCAGCTGTTTGCTCTGGATTCACCTGTTTCCTCACCAGGTGATTATCTTGTCATTTGGGCGAGACTAAGGTGGTACATGTGTCTGGCTGCAAAAAGGTTGCTCATTTCCATCTTAAAGATTTAAAATACTTCACAGAATTTCCCTGGGACAATTGCTTTGGTTGGATTTGGTAATAAATTTTGCTCATATTGGCTTGGGCATAG
Organism: Perdix hodgsoniae; assembly: GCA_035772895.1. Taxonomy (NCBI): domain Eukaryota; kingdom Metazoa; phylum Chordata; class Aves; order Galliformes; family Phasianidae; genus Perdix; species Perdix hodgsoniae. The sequence goes on along the minus strand of JAPSGF010000004.1, from coordinate 14,406,640 downwards.
TAAGTGCTAATCTAATTCTTCTTTCTATGTTTAACACTTTAACTGAAAGCTCCAATGAGTAAATCTCACATCAGTCACTTTAGGGAAAGCAAACAGATTTTTAGAGAATGAGTATTCTAAGTGATTTTTTTTTTTCTTTACTGGGTTGATACATACTAAATTTTCATTTAGAAGTGAGCAGAAATTGTGTTTAAATACAGCTCTCAGATTTTTCTTACAGACAAGTGTAATCTATGTACATTAACAGAGTTAGAGTGGCAACTGTGGCAGGAACAGAAGATTATCTTCTGCTCTAAGTATTTTAAAAGGCAGATGGCAGCTATTAACTTATTATTGTGGGAGGAAGGAATCAAAGTCACAATCAGGGAGAATGATGTTTGCTGTAATGATGGTGTAATTAAACCATCTAACTATTATGTGCATACGAGTATAGTGGATAACCAATGAAGCCTTGTGATCTTCCAAGAGTACATCCTTCAGTCATGTTATGTGTCAGAATGAGCAGAAGCATTGATAAAAGGGAGGAAAAAATAAGATGGTGGTGGTGGAGAAGGAAAAATTACTTGAATAGCCCCATTAAAATATATATATATGTTTCTATAAAGTGAATTACAATGTGGTTTAGAAGATGTAAGTAAATCTTCACAGAGTTAAATAACAGATGCCAGGAAACTGGAAGTCAGATGCTAAGGGGAGAAGAAAAAAATTCTTATCCCCGTGGTTTTAAATTACCTCAAAAAGAGAGAAGCACAGATAAAGAATGATATAAAAGGAGTCTACATTAAACACAAGGAGTGAAAGGGAGTATCTAATGGTAATAACCTGCACCCCTTTCAGAGAGTTTGAAAGATGGGAGCTAGATTTAGACATAGATACTGAATTATAAAGTTGTTCAGTTCTGTGTCCTTGTCATCACAGAAATATGGAGCATGAATGCAACCTGAAAGGGGCAGTGGTATTCTTGTTATAGCAAAGTTGCTGCAAATGGGAATTGGACTGGGAAAAGGTAAGAAAGTGAGGACATGATTTTAGCAATTGAGTAGAGATTGAAGACATTAATGAAAGTTATTAGCAGAGTTACAAGCACTGGAATACTGGTTTATTTTGGAAAATTACATAGTGTTATGTCCATCCTGCGACAACACCCTCAGAAGAGAAAATATACTGAAATATACATGAAGAAGAGGGCAGGGAAAAAAAAAAAAAAGAAAGAAAAAAAACAAAAAACAAAAAACAAAAACTCCTGTACTTTTACTCTTGTTTAGATCTTAAGGTACAGGAGTTACAGCAGGGACAATAGCAGCTGGGGTGATCTGTGTGGACTGTGGTATATGTTTTGTGATGCTGTTACAACTCAGTGTACTCTCATGCAATCCTGATGGAGAAGAAATTTTGTTTACTTACCTATCCCTTTCCTTCTCTTATCAGTGTAGTTGCTGTTACTGCTACTCAGAGCAGCTCTCAGAGATGCTGACCTTCTTTGATTCAGGAATTGTTGTCTTTGTTGTCTTTGTTGATCTTCAAAGAGGCATCCTTTGCCTATGATGGTGGCCATTTTGGCTGATATTTGAGTATAAGGACCTCAAAGGCTGAGTTTGTGGCTGGAAGTGCCAAGCTCTGTATCCTGTTCTGGTAAGAAGTCACTTATCCTGGAGCACAGTTGTTTGTGTAACTACCTTCAGAGGCCAGACTCCTGTCCTCAAACTCTACCCAACAGAAAGCTGGGGACATTGGGAACTTTGTCACAAGTGCCCAGGGCCTCAAACAGGTTCACAAAGCAAACACGTTTCTTTGTAATTGCATACTCTAAAACACTGAGTGGGCAAAACCAGGAAATTATTGATGCCAAAAACTGTGAAGGCCTCAACATGCAGGTTAACACTGAGAGCAGAATAATAAAGGTCTTGTTTCACAGTTCAAGATGCTAGCTAAAAAATTGAAGGAAAAAAATATGGAATTTTGTGTTGAACAATTAATAATAGTAATAATAACATGATTAAATAACATTGAAAAGAATGACCTCTATATTTATTGCTTTTAAATGAGAATGCAATTGTATTTCAGATGGACACATCCACGAGTAGGTTAAATTCCTGTAAGGAAGTCTGGTAGAGGTCCGTTCTATCAGAAAACCCCATGGAAGGCAAAAGTGTACAGGCACCAAGTAACTAATTGTAATCACACAGAAGGTAGGAGTTAATACAAGTTGAAGCAGGTGGTGCTTAAAAACAAGCATTTGAGGAGGAAGACAGAAGAGCTGCCTGGTTTGTGGCCAGTGCTGATTCACTTCTGCTTCATGACGGCTGTGCACTCTTACCATCAACCTGTAAGGAAAACTCTGGTGACAGGAAATGTACCTTTACCTCAAATTTGTGGGTGAATTGTTTTTACAAATTTATAGATGCCTACAAAGCTCAGTCACAAATCATTCAACTTTTGTGCTAAGTGATATGCAAAAAATACATACCTGGTTCTTAAAAAACTGTAATCTTTATTCTCCCAAGTTGAGAGAGTGATCAGATATCATGAGAGATACTTGCCCCCCTCTCTTTCAGCATCCCTATTTCTTAATTTCAGTGTATGTAACAATGCTGAGCTGTAATCTGAATTAGACCAATGGAAATTATGAATTTGAATATGGAGAGAATAAAGGCTCTGTGATGGACCCAGATATAATCATTTGCAGTGTATTTTCTCTAGTAAGTTCACAAGATCAAAAGTGGCATAGCTGCCTTACTGGCTGAGATAGGTGATGGGGGGGGAGGGTAGGGGCAAAAGAGGAGAGGGAGGGGAAGAAAATAAAAAAGAAGAAGAAAATAAAGCAACATGCTGATTGCAGCAAGAAGTGTCTCATTTCTAAATCAAACTTCTAAAGATCTTATTACTATTACTATATCTAAAGGATACAAATTACAACTACTCGAAGAATTTCTTTTTCAGTTAAAAACTACCACTTTATCACTTCTTGCAGTACAGATACTTTGTTAGGAGTTAACTGAGGAGACTCATGTTTAATTATGTTGCAGTTAGATCACTATCAAGCAATACTCTTGCACCTGGATTTACAAAAGTACAGTAAACTGTTCCTCTCCTTAGTGAAAAGGGTTATTTAATCATACCGTTAAGCTTCTGTGATTTTGATTCAATGAGGCAGATGTGTGAGCTTAATTATACAGTTGGTGGGATCACAATCACTTCTACCAGCTGAAAATGGGACCCAAGATACCTGTCTATTCTGAGATAGGGGAAAATGTACCTCCATGTATTTTTAGTGTGAAAGGGTGGGTTTAAAAAAATTAAACTGACAACTTCCACCTCTGACTGCCAGCGTTTCCATGTCATAGCTCTCATCTTCCCCTACATTTCTTTTTCTCTAGCCTAATTAGATATGCTTCATTCCTTCATTTGTTTTGCGCAGTCTGAGTTTGTAGAGTACCTTATTTGTGGAGAACAAGTCTCCTTTGTGACTCAGTGTCATCCACTTTCTCATTCTCTATTATTCTATCGTGACTTCATCTTTTCTTTTCTTTTTTTCTGTTCAGTCTAAAGAAAGAAAGGAGATGGTAACTCTTCCACTTATGACATCTTTTTCTTACTCTTGATCTCATGGAAAGTTGTGCAGAATGATCAATAGAAAGCACAGTAAGCGGCACAATACTGTCATTGCTTTCTGTATTGACATAATAGAAGCATCTGCTGTCTTTAAACTGTTGTATTTCACAACAGCTGTTTTGTATTTCCATAGCTACGGCTTAGAAAGCAATGTCACCCTTGTCTTCCCCGAGCAGGCAGGGTTATTATATTATACAAAGCGAGCTAGATATTTTCAGATAAAATGTTTAGGATTATGACAACCAAGCATTGCTGGATGTTTTAGTTAATTGTTCTGCTTGGGAGATCAGTTTCCATGTTGAAAGTTGGTATTTCCTTTCTGTAAGTACTATAAACACTTTTATGATGATTGCTGCTCCCACTTTCACACATTGCACTTTTATGTTTGAGATGATTATGAAACTCATTACCAACATCCTTGTCCTCTCTGTGCAGTAATCAAACTGTAGAGTCTGTTCTCTCCCAAGTGTTTTTTGCACAACTTGTCTTCCTTCACTAGCATAGGTTGCAAGCCTAATCAGTGCCTTCTGGGAGAAAAAAATAACCTAGTGAGATCCTCAGAGTTTGATTAGAGTGTAGACAAACTTAGCACACTACAACAGGCTTGCAGTCCAAATGCAGTCCAAATGAAAGGCTTCCTTTGTTTGCAAACCTGCCAGTCTATCTCATAGTTATGGACGGATGCCTTCTTTTGGGGATTTAAGGAAGGAATGGGAAGTTTAAGTAAGACTTGTCATAAGATGCTGCAGGGTGACTGGGAGCATTTATTCTGAGATAGTAGACTGTGTACTAGGGCTCTTGGACAACCAGAAGCTGTCCACCTTCATTCTCCTTGAGACCACCTTGGACACAAAGCCCAATGGAGAAAGAAAATGAAGACATTTGCCCATTTACATCTCTTACAAGGAGCATAGGTGGAGAAAAAGGCCAGTTGAGTCCTAAAGTTAGCAGACAGTAGGATCTAAAACTGTTAAATATTTACACTTTTCATCTACGTGGCCGTTGTGGGTTGAATTCATCCTTTGCTGAACCAAGATGAACCCAGCCACTAGTTTTAATTCCGAGTCATAAAAATTCAAAATCGGCCTTTCTTCTTTTTTTTCTGAGTTCTACATCCTTTGGCATGTCTCCCCATTTAGATCCTTCCGTAGTAACAGGAATAAAAAGACAGTACTGGAGATCTTTGCAATTTTCAATAATTTTTAAATTATTTTATTTTATTGTACATGAATCTAGATCTTCCAACCCCCTCCTTAATCTCTGTATCTGGCACTAAGACTACATTATAAAGAAGATCAAAGACACTAATACAGTGTCTGGACAGTTCCTTTGTTCTACTTAGCATTTCATCCCTTTGAAGATTTAATTGCAATTTAAATTTGTAAACAATTATTTTCCAATATTAAATAAGATGCAGTTCTGCATAACTTGTGCTGTTACCTACTGTACAATGACACGGCAAAAGAACCTGTGTTTTGCTTAGCCTAAGGGCTATGCAATTAAAAGATTCTTTTTTCTTTGATGTGGGTACTAGGTAAGAGAGAGGTTTGCTATTTTTAACTGGTGAAGCAGCAAAGAAAAGAAGATAAAACAATAAAAGATCTTCAGTGTTGTTGGAATAAAGGATCATCTTCTATAAATGTCCCTGAATGGAATGTTAGGGAAAGTACACAAGCCATCAATTCATGTTGCCTTTAGTTTTGTTGTCACTGTGGTTAATTCAGCAGACATCACTGCAATTAATTCAGCAGACATCACAGTGTTTCCTTTTTTTTTTTTTTTTTCCTACAAGGCCAATGTACAAAACTTGGCCAGGTATGTAATAATGTAGAAAATTGCCTCAAAGGCGAATGTGGAGAAAACAGATAAAAAGCACATACATACTAAAATGCTTTTATCCAGATAATGTTCAAATAAGAAATCTAAAAACATCCAGGGTTTTGGGTTTTTTTTTGTGTGTGTGTATTCTTTGATTTATTTAGACTTTGGGGTATAGAAATGTAATTTCTAAGTGATTTATTTAATTTGTCATCCCTGCAATCCTAATAGGAAACATATGTGCAGGTACAGATCAGTGTTGAAACAATTTCTTGCATTAAATCAGATTTAACAGCAGACTCTAAAGCTTCTTTTCCTAGCCTTAGCTGTAACAACCATGGACTTCAGGAGAAAACTGAAACGCCTATCAAGTGTTTCAGTAACTCCTTATACTGTTGCTGCATTGCCTTATTGTATGAATCTTTCAGATCACATTAGATGTGTTCTGCCAGCTATTCACCTTCTACTCTCTGTAAATATCTTAATATAAATGGTTGCCTTCTCAGTCCTTCTGAGTTGGGTCCTTCTAAATGATTTGGGGTTTCTAACTACCGATAATCCTATACTCTTCACCTTTCCTATATATTTTATCTAATCATATGACAGAGTCTAACAATAAGTACTAGAACTAAAAATCAAATAGCTTTTGTTTGTTTGTACTTTGTTTTCCCCTTAATAACAAGTTTTTCCTTCCTCCCTTCCTCCCGAGTAATATATGTTCAGACAAGTGTCTCAAATCTGTCTGTTTGTGAAGGATAAATGGGGGTAACACATGAGTATATTCTTAATATAAATTGCTTTAGGAATATGAAGTTGTGTGGGGCCCCACAGCCTAAAATTGCTGAGAGCAAGATCTGAAGATCCATAAGAAAGAAAATTTGAAAGAGATAATGAGTGAGGTGGGCCGGGTCTTGCATCCATCTCTGGACAGAGACTTGCGATGGTGCATCCCAGAGTTAAACCTTAACTGAATGTCTGTGTTGAGCTTGATTCTAACTAGAAGTGGAGAGAATAAATAGTGAGGACTCATTAGCTATCTTTGGATTGTGATGGATGTTTAGGTTCCAAGATGGCTTAAGCTCTTCTGTGCTTTTTGTGTGACTGTTCTGTGGAAGAGAATTGCTGGGCACAGTAATGAAAATGGAATACAGGAAGAATAGGAATGACTTAATCTGGAAAAGGTAGACAAGCAAATAGACACTAGGAAGTGGTGATGTGTGGAATTCTCTCTTCTGCTGTCCCACCTGCTAGTGGACTGCTTGAATGAGACTTGTATTCATCTAAGATAGTGAACGTCCTTTGAGGTCAACATCTAAAATTCTGTGCTGCTGGAAAAGGACGTGACCTGTAAGATGCTGTGGGCTGTTGTAATGGCTGGTAATCAGTTAGATAAAGCTCCCAGTTTGCCCTGTGCAGCTTTCAACCTCTGTGCCCTAAAATGGAAGTGAAAGCCATTAAGCTTTTACATTTAATATTTAACGTTAATTTCAGCCACTTGTAAAACTCACTCCCCAAAATGACCAAACATTCCATGGTTCATAACTGATTCCTATGCATGCTTATGAGAGGTGGGCTTTTGTAGGTGGGCTTACATGACACCCGTAAAATGTGCTGAAGGGCAGTAAGTTGCCTCTTGGAAATCTACCCTTGAAGAATGGCACCATCAGAAACTCACAGTACACACTTCTCTCTGCAGGCTTTAGTTGCAAATGTGAGAGGTGGCAGAATCTAGAGATAAAACGATAACTGGGAGAAAAAATTGGCTATCTTTTGCAAACCAGCACAGTGCACAGACTCTGGGCAACTGGTGTATACATCAATTCAAAGCAGAGATACTGGTTCCAGGCTCTAGAGCAGTGTGTATGTTATCAGCATGCCTGAGCTGTTAAGCTGCAACAGTATCACTTGCTAGCAGTAAATAAGTCTGCACTGATGCAACTGCAGCCTGAATTTAAGCTAGTTGATACTGTGTTCTAGTTGATGCTAGTTGATACTGTGTTAAGATTGTGTTCCATTTCAAATATAAATATGTCCTAATTGTAACAGCTCTGCATATTGTATCTGCAGTTTGATTGACTACAGAGAACTTGACTTTAGCAGGATTACAGCAGTTATGTGTTGGTCTGGGGAGTATCAGATGTCTTGCAGTTGTTGAAGTGTGTGAGCTTCACTTCTGTGAAGTTAAACTTAATCGCTACAAGTGGAAGTCCTAGTAGTCATATTTTAGTGCTTTTGTGAGCATGCAGATAAAACTACGTTACATTCCTGCACATAAAGCCAGCTGGTAACTTGTTAATAATTATTCTAATCAGGCATTTATTTGTCACTTCACATGGAAAGCACAATCATTGGAAAATATTTCACTTAAAAGTTTTACACTTTCTATACTTTGTAAGATAAGTCATACCTGGAAGTTAATAAGGAATAAATATTACTGTATTTTTTAGATTAGGAGAAGGAATAACTCTAGGTTAAATTTACAGCCTCCCCATACTTTTAGTGACCTGTTGAGAAAACAGAGCCCTGAAATGTTACCTAACTGGATTTGCAGCTTCCCAACAAGTGATGTTTTTGTCTGTGTCTTGCACAGCTGAAATCAAGGCAAGAGATTCAGGGCCTAGGATTCTACTGCAAGTGAATATGGGACTTAACAGGGTCTTCATGAACTTTACAGGAAATATAAATCTGAGTAATTTAATTAGGAAAAAAATAAATAAAAAGGCCTATGTGTATATTGTACAAATCATTCATCAGGCGCATATAAAACACCCATGGGTTAATTGATATTTTAATAAGTAGCTAAAGATCATTTGAAAGCTATTATTTAAGATAGCCTAAACTAGCAGGAAAAGAGATTTTACCTGGGGGCCAGCAATTACAAATCTATGTGCTCAGTGAAGGCTGTCATATGTCAGTGCTGCAGATATCCAGCAGGAAAGATTTGCCTTGGATCAAAATGCTGTTCTGTATTTTAGTTCCCATGAGAAGTTATAGAGATATACCTTTATGTATCAATATCAATGTAGATACGTGAATTAGAAACAAATTAATTTCCTTCAACCTCCAAAGAAAAGAAGTGTGAAATAACCAGGAAAAGGTCTGTACTGTTTAGTCAGTTGCAGCAGCTCTATGTATAGAGTGAGTGTGTACAGGCATACAGATGGCTGTCTGCATTTTAAAAAGTGCAATTTATTTACTCCCCTGAGTAGAGTACATAATTGTTGGAATTCAATGTGCACAGTGAAGTAAAAATAAATAAATAAATAAATCTTAAAATTCTACCTTTAATGAACTAAATGCACCACCTTACTGTATAGAACAATACTAGATTCTATGACTCAGCTCTAACCAGTTAGCTGAATCAGCTCTTCCTTGTGTGTATTTTCAAGAGTTGTTAGATCAAGTCCATTTAACAAAACGTGTAGCTACATTAAATATGGTAAATAGGGTCCTACCTTGTTCCTTAAAGAATTATTTTTGGTTAATTCAAAATATTAGGGATCTCAATGAGTTGTTGTATTCTATTCTGTTTCTGTATTGTACATCTGTGAGCAAGGTCTGAAAGGTGTATTGCTGCCTCATTGACAGAAACCCGCAGGGAAGGGGGAGATGAGACAGTGCTTCCTGCAGAGTAGAAGGTGAAGAATATTTTGGGCTCACTGACGCTACTGTCTTACTAACAAAATCAATCATCATCCTTACAAGTTTTGGTGTGAATCTCAATACAGGTTCCTGTTCTCCTTGGAGACTGCAGAATTAAGTTGTCTTAATAGTACAGAAGTGTCTGTAGCCTAATTTCCAATTGGTTTTTGTCTCTGCTTTCATTAAGCTTGTTATAAGTGAACTCTTACTCTGTCTAATACAAAACTCAATGGTTATTGATTGGAGAGGAAATAGGGACACATGCTCTCTCACACACTCAAAATGGGGAAAAAAACAAAAAACAAAAAACAAACAAACAAAAAAAACAAAAAGCAAACAAGAAAGTAACAAAAAAATAACAGAAGGAAAAAAGTCCTGGGAATGTCAGCTGCAGATTTTAGCTTGGGGATGCTAAATTCTCAAGGATTACTAAGTTCCTTTGCTCTTTATTTCTCCTTTTCCTAAACTGAAGACTGAGAGGCAAACTGGGGATAAAGTCTGTAGGGAAGCACCAGGCACTGGCAAGATATCTTTGGGCCATTTTTAGGAAAGGAATTTCTATTGCTCAAGTGGGGAAGAAACTGGGAAGTTCAGGTGAGCTAGCACGAGAACTGAAGCATCCTACCTGTGCTGATAGACCTGCTCTAGAACTATAATCCAGCAAGAGTGGTGAGAGGACACCAGTAGAGAAGTCCTCCTCATAGAATGGAATCTGAAGTCCAGGCTAAAACCTACTACAGGGTGTAGCTGGAAAAAGTAGGAATCGTGAAGAAAAGGCAGAGGCTTGAGAACAGCAAGGAAAGAGAGAAGGCTGCTGTTAACTGTACAAAGAAGGAGGGAAGTCTGAGTTACAAGCTATAGAACGAAGGTGGAGACAGAGAGCAGAGTAGATTTTAGGTGTCTTGAGACTTGCATGAGAAGCAAGAGGTAAGAAATGTGACTGGTTCTGGACAAGTTTGAGAGGATTGTGCAGAAGATTGATAAGCATGTCCTTTGTTTTTAATTATTTTTAATGAATTGTGATTTTCAGTTCTGTCTTGAAGATTGAACTTGCTTTTTAGATCTGGTTAAGTGTTAATCTTTTGGTGATTTTGGCCCGTGCCAGCTTCCATATATGTATATATCCATTGTCTAGTAGTTCTCGTCTTTTAACTTAGACAATCCTAAACTAATGCTATCCCTTAAGTACGGATCTTTTTACTTTTTAGCTCAAGTATCAGCTGCTCCAAGATCCTCATCTTACAAATTTAACTAATTCTGCCCCAAGACTTTCAATGTTAACATTGTTGGCCTAAGATTCTTTCCAATATTTCCTAGAGTAGCCCTGTATTGCCGCTGCTCCATCTGTGAGGAAAGGGAACTGCTTTGAAGACCATGAAAACCCAACTCCCATAGAAACTCCATTAATCCTAAAAAAAATAACAAATAAATAAATAAAAAAGGATAACAAAGAACAGCAAACCAAACCTTAAAACAAACCATTTTGTTTAGTGATGTAGTGGGGCTAATAAAAGTAAATATGGAGTATTCCTACTGAATAAATATGCTTTTTTTTTTTGTTCTGACTTTGGCAGTCTAGATTATCCTGGCAAGCTCATTTTTGAGTAATAGCAAAGGTATCAACATCTTTTGTATGTTTTCTTCTTTTAAAAAAAACCTTTGTGCTTATGGGTGGTGCTCTGTTCTTGTACATGATGCCAAACAGGGATTCAGCACCTGTGTTACTTCTGTTTATCTTCCCACTCATGGGAGTGTGTAATTAACAGAGCTGTGTTCATCACATTGTGCTCTACAGTAAGGTTGTTAGTAAGAGTCAAATCTATTCTATTCTGTTACATAAGAGGAAATCCAGGTATGCTGTGGAAGTCTAGATGGAAGAAATGACTGAAAGCTGGAGGGAGTTTTTCATTCTTCTTGCTTTCTACATGCAAAAAAAAAAGTACTCAATTTCAATAAGTTTCAATTTCAATGAAGTACTTAATTTCAAGTTGTTGAATATTCTGGACTTTCTGCTTGTAACCCCTTCTCCCTAAGGTCAAAATTTAACAGAATTCTAATCTCCATGAGGAAGAGTATACAGGTCTCTGTGGGCCTGGGGAAGAAGCTGGTCTCTCCCGTATTTAAGTGGCACACTGGTGTTAAGAATCACCCAAGTCTGCTGGTTATCCAGCTGAAGAACTGAAATGAGCAAAAGTTCTGTTTTAAGATATAGCCTAGAAGGAAATTTTCTTCCACAAGAGAAACATCTTAAGAACCTTAAAAGAAGTTCTGAAGGTGCAAGAAAGGCTGTTGCTTTTTTTTTTTTTTTTTAATCTTATGTTTTGCATGATTTTGTTTTCAGACAGTGAAAAATGAGAAGCTGTAAATGAGTAAGTTCTCACCAGTCACTGTTTTCTTCTTACGGAGTGGAAGATAGGATATATTGTGAATCTTCTGAATACCATCAAATTCAGGTCTCATGAACACTTATGTAAGTGGATAGTTGGGTTACCATAGGTGCTGATGAAGATCTTGATCAAGCAGAATGAGGTAACTGGAGGTCCAGTACGGTTGTTCTCCCTTCATAGGCTTAGATCAAGGAATTAAGGTATGATTTTCTCAAACCTTGAGGAATCTGCAAACAGGAGGTATTTCCTTCTGCAAACTATGTCTGACTATGAGATACTTGAATTTCTGCAGCGCACTCTTAAAGCAAATTTGGCTTAACTAACCTCAGTGATTCACATTAATCAACTTTATTTTTTGAAAAAACAAAAACAGGGTTGCTTTATTTCTGTTTTGTGATGGTGGGGGGTTTGTTGTTGTAATTGTTTTTTTTCCTGTGTTGTAAGAAACAAGATGTCTTGCCATGTGCTCCAAGGTGATTGCCCTCTAGGGACAAATTGACAAATTGTGTTTTCATGGATTAGATTGTTTTTATACAGTAAATACCATCTAATACTTCCAATCACTTTTCAGAAATGAGAAACAGAACCCAAATGACCTTGAGTTGGAAAACATTGATCTGTTGTTCCCTTTTATTTTTTCCTAGTGGGTGAATATCTTTCTTTTATTTTAGGCTTTGTCAATATTACAGCTGAAATAATTAACAGTAGTTGTACTCTTGTTGTTTAACTCTTCATTTCAGGTTTGTTGGAAACCCAGTCTTTGCATGAAGCAGATGAAGATATGGTAACTGATGTTGATTTCACCAGCATGATTTCCGAAGAAGAAAAAGAGGAGTTAAAGGCTGAGCTGGCCAAGGTAATTAATTTGAATTTCTGTGAGTATTAATGTTTCTATTTCTGTTAATCAATAGATATTAATTGTAGGATGAAGTATACATCATAATGAAATGCTCTTTCTTTAAGTAAAATTATTCTAGGCTACAATAGCTTGAAACAATTATTTTCCGTATGTATTTTTGGAAGGTTAGCTAACTTTTACCTTCTGATTATAGAGATGAAGTTAAACATGCCATTTTAGTCAACAAAAGCCACCTGTCTTTATATACATAAGCCTTTTTTCATAAAGACTGAAAGATGTTCTTATTACATCTGTGAAATTGTTGTAGTGGTGTGCCAGCTGATAGAAACAATTCTTCATATGGTGCTCAGAGGAAAATCTGCTGCTTATGGTTACAGAAGAGTCTGATGATTAGCACAACAATTTCATCAAGTTTTTGTTTCCTTCATGACTGTTGTGTCTGGAGAGGGTTGTATTTTGGTTTGCTTTTTTTTTTTTTAACTTACAGAGCCTCAGGACATGTCATAGCACCATGAAAACATTAAAAAAAGAACATTTAATAAAAAAGAGAGGAAAGATGAGAAGTGAATTATGTGTCCTTTTTATTACAAAGGCTCAGGAGTTTGTCTAGATTTGGCCTAAGATAAGAGGGTGCTATGAGAAGGATTTGCTGCTATTGCACATGGAATGGGCTTACCCAGAAGATAGCTCTCCTCCTGAGAGGAATTCCTGTCTTCTGTACAACAAATACGTAAATCAATGTTAAGCACCATATAAAATAATTTAATAATTAAGAATGCTCTAATCAGTCTTAATGACTCTCAAGTCATTTTAGCAGTGTTTTTTTTTAGTGAAGCAGGAAAAAAAAAAGATTTTACATCAAGCTTTTTATTTGAAGTTGTTAGTTACTTTTTATTACTTTTCTGATCCTGTTACTTCTGATAATTCTGATTAAAAAAAAAAAAAAGGAAGTTGAAACTTCACTTACTCAGTTTATCACACAACAATGATGTAGGAATTCATCCGTTAATCACTGGCTTTTTGTTGGGACGAGAGGCCCAACAGAAAACACGATATTCACTCTGTACTCCAGAAAGCAGTTCTGTGCTACGCATGTAATGGAGCATTGGTGCTGGTGATGGAGGACTGGCACAGGTTGCTTCAGAGAGGCTGTGGGGTCTCCTCCTTGGAGATCTTCAAAAGCTGCCTGGATGTAGGCCTGTGCAGCCTGCTGTGGGTTGTCCTGCTTGAGCAGGAGTTGGACCAGATCAACCCAGAGATCTCTTCCAGCCTAAATGCTTCCTTTCCCTTTTTAGGTGAAAGGGAAAAATTAGGTGTATGGAAACAAGGAATAAGAAAGCTTCTTGCAACCATCTGATACAGATATTTCTCTTGCAAGAGGATTTATCCCTTGTCTCTCTTGCGTGCCTGAAGATTCCTGTGAGAGATGAGTTTTCTGATAGAAATGCTCTAATTCTTGTACCAACAAACAAATGAGAGATTGCCTTTCAAATACTGTGGTCTTGGCTGACCTGGAAATTATGTTCTGAATTTACCCACAGCAATTCACTGGCATACAGCTTACTCTTGGAAAAAAAAAAAACCAACTGTAATTGTGCTGAGAAAAGCTTGGGACTTGAGCTTGGTGAACTCTTATGCTTAGAAGTTTATGGTTCTTTAAAAAGATTTACAAAAACTTGTAAGATCTCAACTCTTCCAGGAAAAAAACTGTGGCAATTGGGTGATGTTTCCTTTTCAAAAGCAATCTATTTTTGCTTTCAAGTCCTGCTCTGCTCCACCAGTGGTGGTTTTGTTTTCCTCCATATCTTTATGTGTTGGTTCAGTTTCCTCTGAGGAAGAGGTCTGTGCAAACACCCAGGCCAGGATACTACACTTTTATTGGTGAAACAGTAAGAAAAAAGGATATTTAATTTGGCTTGGAAATATGGGATTAACCATGCTGTCTTCTGTTGTTGTTGTTGTTGTTACACTTGATATTTATCACTCAGGGCCTTGATTATTAAAACTAACATAATCAACATATTCAAATTAATATTCAGCTTATCATTCCAGCCTGTAATCAATATTATTCCAACCAATAGCTGCATTTTTACACATCTTTCCACCTCCACATTTTACAAACTACTGTGTATTCCAGAATATATAGATAATAGCAATTTACATAATTCTTTTTTAATATCAGTTTATCCAGAATGCTCTATTTTGCCTCATAAGTACTCCCTGAATTGTTGTTTGTGGATTTTGTTGTTGTTTCCATGGGAGTTATGTATGTAACCTGCTTAAATGGTTTTCAAGATCCCACTGGAAGTCCCTAATTCTTTCTCAGTCTTTGGTCACTGGTATCTGAGCACTCTGGGGAAGCTTTGTGCTTGCCATTAAGTTGTAATGATGGAACTTGAGGAGCATTTTGTCAGTTCAAAACTAGTTTCTGATCTCTTAAGAAAAATAATGTATTATTTTTAATACAATCAAGGATGTTCATACTTGCATAACTGAACATGGGGTTAATACTTTCTTAGGGCTTCACAGCTTTTGGCATCTATTCAAGTGAACAGGTGGAAGTTAATTTTAATAGAAACCTTCAAATGTTCACATATCCAAGTACCTAATGATCAGCCTAGTGCTACCCAAGTGGAAAGCTAATGTTTATGTATATGAAAGCATACTGGTGTTGATTTAAATTAAATTCTTTAACAGAGTTACTCAGGCAAAGTTCTGGGAAACAAAGAGAATTGTAAATTGCCATCTAAGGTGTGCTGAATTTTGTGATTTCTCCATCCTGTAAGCATTTAACCAGTTATCCTCTCAGAATAGAAACTCATATTGTCTCTTGACAGCATCTCACTGCAGGTTAAAAATATAATGGAGCATTAAGGATAGGGTGAAAGAATAAAACAATTTTGGATTGTTACCCATTCTACCAATGAAGTATTGGTATCACAAGTCTTGGAGAATGCTGGTGTCTGCTTCACTGTGGTCGTGGTTTTGCTTTGTGTTCATACTCCTACTGCTTAAGTTTTTGAATAATTTAGATAGTAGGTAGTGAAAAAGAAAGAAGTGAAAAGAAAAGAAACTGGTGGCTGGTGGATTAAAAAAGTGAGACTTTTTAAAGTACAGTGGGCTTGCAGACACTTTTACAAGGAATTGGGATGCATGAATGTGTAAGATAAAATTAATGCTGGTACTGACATTGTAAATATAGCCCTAAAGGTCACAACTGAATCTGCTGCTGCTTGCCTCATTCCCTGCAGCCAACAGAGGTAAATCTCAGGATGAGTGTGATCCCAGGAAACTTAACATACGGTATGATACATCACCATATGTTATACTGTTAACACGTGGAGGAAGGAACACAGTTGGTAAGGGAACTTTTAAACCTGAAGTGAAAGGCATCTGCTCATGTCACTTAGCCTTGTTAGCTTCAGTATCTCTGAGTGCTGGTTGCAATTGGTTTAGGAATCTTCCTAATGAAGAATTCAAGCCTGTGCTCATGGGAGTGCTGTCCAATGGGTAAACAGTCAGTGGCAAACTGTTTCAATTGTCCCCCTTCTTAGTCAAGTGTTCTGGGCATTGCCGTACAAAAGCTCAGTTTTGGTTCTGATGTGTTTGAAATAATGTCTACTGCAGAGAGAATTGTTTCTCCCTGTTTGGGATGAAAGTCATCTTTACTGCTTGCATTTATGTAGTGGCAAGAAGCTCTGAAAACATTAACCTGATTGGTTTTTTGAATGACTTTCACTTTTATTTTAAAATGTGTAGGGACTAAGATACAGGGATAAACACCCGTGATACCCTTAACTTACAGTACTACATGAAATATTTTTAAATTTAACTTGCTCCTGACCATTTGTGTTTATTTTTTCATAAATGTGCAAGATTAAAACATAATCTTTAAGTTAAATGCCTGTGCATTGGAAGAGAGATATCTATCTGAATTATCCAGTTATCTTTTGTCTGATTTCCTTGTGAATGAAAAGCTGATATTTGAGGCTCCTGATGTCCAAAGGCAGATCTTGGTCAGGTCGTTAGGTAGTCACTTCCTGTCCAGAGTATTCTGTCTGTCTTATCAGGTGTGTACAGTGGTGTATACAGAGAGAGTCACCTACAGCAGTGGCATCAGTTATGTCCTGGACATCTTTGTGATTTATACTCATTTGAATCTTTATGCCTCTCTTGTCACATAACAAATAAAAACAAACCCACATGTTTGCGCGAGATACATTTAATCTAAGATAGAATGTGTTTATCTTTCTGCGTGAACAGGCTAACACCTCTCTCCTTTCTCCTCCCTCTTTGTTTCTCTCAGCTAGAGGATGAAATTTCAACTTTGCGGCAAGTACTAGCAGCCAAAGAAAAGCACCTGATTGAAATTAAACAAAAGCTTGGCATGAGCCTGATGAATGAGCTGAAGCAGAACTTTAGCAAAAGCTGGCATGATATGCAGACAACTTCTGCGTGAGTACAGACTGCACAAATTCATTTTGATATGTTGTGTAGCACATTGGAGATACTGCCTTTGAGCTCTGGGATGAAATTTTTCCATAAAAATACCTGCCAGAAGGGGTAGAAAACAGGGGCAAGTATGTCCAGCCTCTTAGAACAAGGAGACCTGAAAGAAACTTTCCAGAGCAACCATATGCTTTGCTTCTGTATTGTGCCTTAATTTTGCAAAATCAGAGCAAATGAGTCTGTCATGGGGCTGAGGTGAATCTTCCTGTCCCATGGCACATTCCTACAGTTTTTACTGAGGAGAGAAAAAAACATTATTGATCTCAACGTATTATATTTTCCAACTTCCGAGAGAAGAAAGATTACCAAATATTAGCAACTATTCAAAAACAAATAATAAACATCCCATCATCTGAATTATAAAGGATTACAGATGGAATCAGCTGATGTGTGTTTCTGTTGAATTCCCGCTCCTGGCTGTCCAAAGGAAACATAAAACATTGTTGATGTTAACTGTACCATCTTTAAGGTTATCTTAAGTCCTCTGTATATCAAGTATATCAAGTTTTGTGATTTACCAGCATTGTGTTCTTTGGCAAGTTACATACCACAGCCTTGGTTTAACACTGTGGAGAGTGGGTAACTAGTTCACAAGAGTTCAGTGAAACTTTCCTTGAATGTTTACGCAGCTACAGGTTTCTTGGGTGAAAAGTAATGTAGAAGTGTAAATTATAGTTACTCTGCTGCATCTGTTCAAGTACTTTAGTGTGAACTTTCTTTTCTAGAGCCAGACCAATTTACTGTAGGAAGTCTGTAGTGTAACCCAGTTGCTGCCTTCCAGGAAGGTGCATTTGAAAAATCCCTGAGAGCTTAGGTGAATTGAGCAAGGGAGGGAGCTTATTTGAGTTCCAGCTTGCTGCCAAGAGCTGTCAGTGCAAACCTTGTGTAAGGAAGGTGTTAAAAATACACATATGGAGATTGTGATAGGATCTGTCCTAAATCTTCCATTCCTGAACCGGGAACTGACAGAAGTTTCAAGATTTTATTTATTTGTTCATTTCTGCAGTTGATAACTGGATTTGAGACTCATAGGGAGATGCAAGAGTGAGCGAGCTCACACAAGGGGTGAGGTGGGAGTTGATAGAAAGACAGGTAGGGCATTGGCATTACCCATGATAGAGCATAGTACCTGAAGGAGAGCAGAGCAGGTTCAGTGACAGTAAATCAAGATAGAAGTCAAATAAGTCATAAGCCCCTTAATAGGAATTGTGGTTTGTATGCCTCTAATATTTATTTTGGGGCAGTTTTTCAGCTAGGTCTAAATGTCATCTAGTTTTCATGAAACTGTCACTAACAGAAGCACTTGAGAGACATTGTCACTTTTGCCTACCGCAAGTTCTAGTAGAGGATAGTTCACATGCACTGAACTTTAGAAGAGAAAAGAAGCAGAAGGCACCTAAGCTGTGATTACTGGGAGACTTTAGCAAAATTTCAAAGTAAAAGCTTCAATTGTTACTTGAAATTCTGTAGCTTTTTCTGAGATAGCTTTTCACTTTCCGTTGTGAGAATTGATATTTTTCACAAAAATAAAGAGACTTTAGGAGCTTTTATCAGTATGGTATCTGCTACTCTTTAAAATGAGCTTCAGAAACAAAAAGCCATTCAATGCTCCAAGCCACCAGTGTTTGGAACTGAGCAGCAAGGAGTCCATTTGTGCCCTTGAAAGTCCTGTTGTCTGTGGTCCAGCTGTGATATTATTCTGCCTGAAACTCACTGTACCAATTATGGTAATACAGCATTCTTAAAAACAGATGTGTTATGTAATATAGTGATGATTTGTTTTTGCTAGTCCAAAATAGCAATGGGATAGCATTACTCATTAATATTCTCTGATGTAATAAGGATAAAAAGGCTTCCTTTAAAAAATAAAACTCCAAAATACTTACATTTCTTTATTTTAAAATTCTAAATCCCAAATTAGTTATTTTTATTAATATATATATATATAATGTTTTAAAGAGGCTACTTTTGCTTTCACTGAATCTTACTGGGTTTTGTAACCACTTTTTCTGAAAATTGTCTCCATTAAAACAAAAACCAAAAAACTGAGCAATTCTATGATTCTATTCTATGTACATGTCAGAAATTATTACTAAAGGATTCTGATGTGATTAAAAAGGAAAAAAAGATCATGATCACACTGAAGAAGTGTGGTCAAGTTGGCTAATGTTCTCTGAAGATTATGACAGGCTCAGCATAGAAGTCCGCATAAGGCCTATTCCTTTCTTATTAATTTTTGTTGCAAATTGTGCAAAAACATTTCTGTCTCTTGTAAGACACTGTATTTATGGCAGTAATGTACAGCTCTTTCTGTATCAAACTAGTTTTTCTATCAGCTTTGTTTTTCTGTAAAGAAAAGCTGTGATGTTGTTTGTCTTCTATGAAATACACCTGGAAGTCATTCACTTACGATAACCAGAATCATCATGCATTTATTATGCTCTTCATTCATTTCTGTTGCTGTTCTGCATTACGCTTATTTTTAGTACAATCCTTGTGTTAGGAAAAGGAGGATCTTCTACTATAGAAGATATCAGTAACTAAAGAGCAAATGTTTGTTTCAAGTTCAGTTTCATTTCATCAGCTGGAATGATTCCCCGTCACCACTCTTTTAAAGATCGGTGTTATGGTGAATAGAGGTGGGTGGATATCATGTTAGCTTCTGCCAATGCAGGGTTTTATTTATATTTTAAACATACCAAATTCATTTATTTGAATTCCAGAAGCAAGTTAATGTTGGCAAGTTTTGAGGTTATTTATTTATCTTAAGAAATCATTAAAAATGTCTTCAAAGCAGTATTTACTGAGACCACACTTTTCTTATAAGTGTTCTGCTACAAAAGAAAAGTTTTACGTAACCTGAATACAGTGTGTTTACTTATCTAAATCTTTTTGATTGGTGATGATTCAATAAAGTTTCCACACTGGTTTCTATTCTTCTGCACTTAAATTTTTCCCTGTGTAGTGCCTAGAGGTAAAATGATCGCTCCAGTGAGTATTTTACCTAGTTTTATGCAGAATCACAGAATAGTGAAGTTGGAAGTGATGTCTGGAGTTTATCCAGTCCAGATTCTCAGAGCAGAGAAAGCTAGAGTGGTGTTCTAAGGACTGTTTCCAGCCTGGTTTTGAATCCAAGGTTGGAGTCTACAGCCTCTCAGGGCAGCTGATTACACCATTCAGTCACCCTTTCTGTGAAAAACCTTTTTCTTACATTTGAATATTTCTTGTATCTTGTTCACTCCCTTATAGGTTTTCATATACATAGGTTAAATCCCCCTGAGACTTGTCTTCTCCAGGCGAAACAGACCCAACTCTCTAGCATCTCCTCATAGGAGTAATACTCCATTCCCTTAATCATCTTGATGGCCCTTCACTGAACTTTCACCAGTATGTCCATGTCCTCTTCGTGTAAGAGGAGCCAAGAGCAAGACTGCACTGCACTGAAGGTCTGGCTTTAACTGGTGGTGAGCAGAGGAAAGGGATTACCTCCACCAAGTCACAGTCAGTATTCCTTTTGGTGAACATGGTTAGGTTTCTCTTGCCCCATTTTTCTAGTTGAGGTCAAAAGTAATAGTATTCTTTAATGCAGTTACAAAATTGGTTTGCATAGTATATGGAGAAGATTACAAATGTTAATTTATATTTCTCACCTCTCTCTCATAGAGATAGCTAAAAACACCTTCACCTTTAGCAATCATATGCATTATAACCATGCCCAGCTTTGTCCTTCAGCCTTTAAACTGTTTTTCTTCTCGCAAAAGAAAACAATGGGATGTTACAGTGTTGTACTCTAAGGAGATTTATCAGGGCTAGTGAGTTTCTTAGCAGCAGCTGTATTTGTGAAACAATCCACCAATAACCTCACCCAAACTAACAGTTCCCATAAACTCCTTTTCATTCTTGCTTGAAATGTTAGCACCTCTTAGAAAGCATAGGTCTTCTCTTTTTTAAGTGGATAACCTTCCAGCCCATAAAAGAGAATGTGAAATAACCACAGACATTGCTTCTAGGGAATTGATTTTGGTTAGTTTTGCTACTAAAAGCACCAAAACTGTTACCCCAGACATTCAGACTACTGTAGGGAGCTGCTCGTTAGTGGCCAATAAATCATTGTAATATCTAAAAATTGAAAGAAAACCTATTCTCTCTTGAAGAGCTGTAGCAATGAAATGTCTCAAAGCCCTTGTACTTAGTAATTTGAACTGGGGCATTAGGACTGCTTTGACGTGCTGGAAAGTGGAAGCATCTGGGATAGGAATCTCGCAAAACTGTGTTTCCAAACAGGCTTTTCATCTTTTGCTCTCACAGACAAAACAGTCACTTCTAGAAGCTGAAAATTGTATGAATTAAGTAACCAGAATCAAGAGAGCTGTAAGTGCTAACTCCGACATGTTTCCATGTTTTCAAAACAGTGCCTGAGGCACTCAAACACTGGCAGATTTTCATAGTTCACTTAGGAAGGCTTCAGTATTGCTCTGCTCTTATATGTAACATCTTCCTGAGATCTGGGAAAGGAGCATTCAACATGGACTTGGCCTTTTCCTCCAGAAACAGAATAAGAATCACATCTTTGACTACTCACTGAGAGCTATATGTACCAGCTTAGTTCTGCTGATAGGAAACCTGAGGATAATTATATGGGTTTCCACAAATACTATGAACTCATGTTTTGTAATTTAAATTTCTACCAGGTGATAGAAAATAGAAAGCAATAGTTGTTCTGCATGTATTTTGGGCTTCAAATCTACAGTACTCAGAGCCTCCTTTAGTATAACTTTAAATACATAGCATTGTGTTCCAGAGACTTAGAATTTTGTCAGGAAATTGGCTATAATTTCTGGACAACCACAGGCCTACTGTGACTTTTATGAACTTAGTATTACATGTTCCCACACACATGCTTGTTACAAGTGGTAGTAATAGAAATGTGGGTGTTTCTGTTCATTGTAATGTGTAATCACCTTTTGTCATTTTCTTCTCTAAATTTGAAAGTACACGTACTGGTTGTATAAGTGAAGAAACAGGCATATTGACTTTAGCAAGTACGTTACCTGAGTGTGGGTGTGAGCTCTATAAAAGTAAAAGAAGCCTCTTATTTCCAGTCATTTTCGGTGCCCTTTAGGTCAGGTCAGGCAATGTTCCCACATTCTTCAAAGACTTTGTTTTGTTGGCTTTTTTCTTTTCTGCATGTATCTCTGGCCTTGAACGTGGAAAGATGGCCTAATGGAAAATAAGATTGGAGGACTTGAAGACAAGGACTTGAAGAAGTTAACATAATCTATCCTCATTGTCCCTTTCCTGAAATATGTACATTTATTTGTTTACACCAGAAGATTCAGCTAATGGAAATTCCACAGGGATTTTGTGTGATCTATTCCAGATCTCTGAATATACTGTTTCTTGAAGAGAAATTCACAGTAATCATGGTTTTACTCCAGAAAATATGTGAAGCATATTCATTATAGATATGTGTAAATTATATATCTTAGTATAAGGAGGAGTGGCCTAAATGTGAGCTGGAATCTCTGAAATGGCTGGGATTTAAAATATCCAGGAGAGATTCTGTGAAAATGGAGACAGGGTAAAATAAGAGAAGGGAAGGAAAAGATAAGGGAGAACTGAATGGAAAAGAGAAAACAGATATGGTAAGAAAATGAAAGGGAAGACAGAGAAGAAAAAAAAAAAAAGAAGGGAAGAGGAGGAGGGAACAGGAAGGGGGAAGAAAGAAAGGAAGAAGAAGAGAGAAGGGAAAGAGAAGAAAGGAAAAGGGAGGCAGGGATATGTTGAATCTGTATAG
Organism: Perdix hodgsoniae; assembly: GCA_035772895.1. NCBI lineage: Eukaryota > Metazoa > Chordata > Aves > Galliformes > Phasianidae > Perdix > Perdix hodgsoniae. The sequence goes on along the minus strand of JAPSGF010000004.1, from coordinate 14,384,016 downwards.
TTTATTTTCATCTAGTTTGTAGCCCACAGGCAGTGTTATTGGCATGGTTTAAGGTGTGATGTATTCTGAAGTTTTGTCCTGGAACGTCTTAAGCTTGCCTATGTTTAAGCCAATGTATTAAATCTTTTCTACCATGGGAATAACTGTATCACAACTGCTTGTTTCTCTTTCATTCTATGCTACACTGTACAAGTCATACCTTTACACAGTTGTATCTCCACTGTTTTCCATGACTTTGAAGACTACAGTGCAGGACAGTAGGGAATATTCGTCACTGTTGCCTGACACCTTTCCTGATACATGAATTTCTCCTACCTGCTGAACACAGCAGTTTGCATGCTGCACACAGATTTCTGGCTGGAGGCTGGTTGCACACAGCCCGAAGAAGTTCTGTTCCCTTACTCTCTCTCTGGGACAGGAGTTACCTGGGGCATAGCCCCTTTAACTGATTTAAGCATTTACATTCATCAAGGGGCTAGCATGGTTTCAACTAATTCTTAGAATATCTGGCAAAAGAAAAAATGTCTAAAAAGTACATCTGCTATTGTGTCTGAAGTTGGAATGAATTTCAGGTGAGCATTTAAACCAAACAGTTCAGAGTTCATTTGTAGGCAGAACAGAAATACGAATGCTCTTAGAGAATGCATACAGATAACACGTGCTTTAAGTACATATTATCTGTCACTCATATATGCATTTATTTTCTCTTTTTTTTAGCATTAGTGTAGTTTATTTAATATTCTCTATTTTTCACAGAAAATCAACAACAAAATAGTTTTGTATTTGAGAGTTTCTCAGAGATCCAGGTGCTTTACATCTATTCCACAAAATGTCATTCTTAATCTGACTAATAGTTCAAAAAGAAAGAAGAGGCAAACTCCATAGGATGTGGCTTGCGCCACCAGGCTCTGCTCTGCATGATTTTTGTTGTTAGTTTGCATTTTCTTGCTTCTTATGTAAGCTCTGTCACAGAAGTTGGTTTCTCTAATTGATTAATTTTGCAAGCAAGCACTGATGAAGAGGAACAATGCTGAATGAAGATGTACTGATTAGCAGTGTGTGTCGTCTTATTCTATGGAAACTGATTTTAAAATCTTTCTTATTCACTAGTAGGTCAAATATGCAGATGGCCCTGCAAAATATGAATGGTGTGTTTGTAGCCTTCTTCTGTCAGGAGCTCATATACTGTGGCTATGAAGGCTGGTTAGATTTAACTCTGCTGTATGAAGGGCAGTTCTGCATGGAGTTGAGTTGACCTCAAATACCATGCAGTATTATTATCTCATATTATTTTGCAGATCATGTTGGTCATTTAAACATCTAGTTCTCTGACCTCTTTATAGGTCTGCTGCTTAACTGTGTTTTATATGAAGCACCATTTCATAAGACATAATGCGAGAATGAAATAATAATCTTCTTTACTGTAGTTGGCTGTAAAGATCAGCTAGTGAGACAGTTTTGTCATATGATAGTCTGACCTAAATGCCTTCTATGAAGGTAAAAATGCATTCAAAATATGGTATAAAGCTGTCTGTCAACAGAGTATGTTACAATGCTGGAGATGTAAGCTGCTTTTACATGTTTTTGGAAGACTGTATCAGCAGAATGTAACTGTGTCATATCAACATATTTTATAATAACTTCTAATAATATCAATTTTGTTGACAGTTTCTTTTTTTGTAAAGGATATTCCTTATTTTAAAATCCAAATTATAATCAGAAATTTATGGATACAATTCTCAGGTGAAAGTCATGTGAAAAAAAAGTCAATATTTGTAATGTCACAGTGAGGTTGATTCACAGTTTTACAGTTTGGATAAAGTCTCTGTTTAATACTTTTGTCTACAAAATGCAGTGTAAGTATTTACTAGTGTGCGCTAAGTGAGAAGCATGAAATCTAACCCTTGTTATTCACTACAAGTAATTGTTGTGTGCTGTGGAGAAAGCTTAGGTGTCACACACACAGCGAAGGCATTCCTGCTGTAACTGAATAAATCAAGAGACTCCTGTATCCAGTTAGTCTGTTTCTACTTCTGCTGATGCTACACGGCATGTGGCATAACACTTTTAGAATCATAGCCATGATGCTGATGTGGCTGTAGGAAAGCAATGCATTACATAAAAAGTGAACATCGTTGGCTCCTATTATTGGTGCTGCATCCAATTGAGAAGGTTCCCAGAGATCAGAAAGAATATGCTGGAGGTCATCAGTACTAAAATAGTAACAATGGCAAGGTATCAAATGAATGGCGTAAACAAAATGTAACTAAAACAAAATGTCTGAACCAAAATACTCTTTGTATTCAATGGTGCATATCACCATTATGGCAAGGATGGGGGAGATTGATTTTTAAGGTAATCATTGGTGATGAAAGTTGTTGTTTCTTGTCTCTGCTGCCAGGCATTCCATGTTGCACAGCATTTTTACCTGTGTTGCTTTTTTGTTCCTTAAAGCTCCTTCAGCATTACTAGAGAGAATGGGGGAGTTCACGTCAAAGGTCATTTTTGCTAGTTGATGCTGAAAAAAGACCAGTTGCATAACAGTCTTACTTGGATTTATGCTGTTGTGTAACAACAGGAGTATTAGGAACATAAATACAGTCTCCATGTCTTTCTTGCTAGTAGAAATATTGATTTTATTATTTAGAAGTTTTACAGAAAAACATACATTATTAGTTGAAATGCTATAATCAGTGTCATTTCAACCAGTTTCCAAGAGGTGTTTTTTTGATGAAGTTAATGTTCTGGTCACAACAGTGTTAATGTTTTGGTCACAGCAACCCCAGGCAACCCTACAGACTTGGGGAGGAGTGGATGGAAAGCTGCCTGATAGAAAGGGACCTTGGTGTACTGATGGACAGCCATCTAAATATGAGCCAGCAGTGTGCCCAGGTGGCCAAGAAGGCCAATGGAACCCTGGCTTGTATCAGGAATGGTGTGGTGAGCAGGACTAGGGAAGTCATCTTGCCCCTGTACTCAGCACCCATCTCAAGTACTGTGTTCAGTTTTGGCCACATCAGCACAGAAAGGACATGGAGGTGCTGGAGCAGGTCCAAAGAAGGGCAACAAGGTTTGTGAAGGGCGTAGAGAATATGCTCTATGAGGAACAACTGAAGGAACTGGGGCTGTTCAGTCAGGGGAGGAGGAGGCTGAAGGGAGACTGTGTTGCTCTCTTCAAATACCTGAGAAGTGCTTACAGTGAGAGTGGGGTTGGTCTCTTCTCACTGGTGACAGGTGACAGGACAAGGGGAAATGGCCTTGAGTTGCACCAGGATAAGTTTAGATTGTATAGCAGGAATAACTTCTTTGCAAAAAGGGTTGTTAAGCACTGGAATAGGTTCCCCAGAGAACTGGTTGAGTCACCATCTCTGGATGTGTTCAAAAACCATTTGAATGTGGTGCTCAGGGACATGATTTAGTGGGAGGGTTGTTAGAGTTAGGGTAATTTGGTTAGGTTGCAGCTGGACTTGATCTATAAGGTCTTTTCCAACCTGAGCAATGCTATGATTCAGAAGCATTTAAAGGACTCACCTGTTTCATAGTTGAAATGATGCCTCTCTCCTGTATAGAAGCATTTGGAACTATTCTCTTAATGGGTTTATGTAGTATGAGGAACCTGCAGTGCAAAGGCGAGATGTGGAGATGCTCTCCAATAAATATAAACGTGTCCATGCATAAAATGTACTATGAAGTGTGTTGTTCACAAAATATCTCAGGATAAGTTCTGCAAAGTACTTTAATTTTTACTGTCAATTGGCGCTTAAATAGTATTTCTTCCTAGATATATTTTTACATTATTATCAACTTCGTTGAATATATACACAGAATTTTGTAGAAAACACTTATCAAGAAGGTACGTGCTCATAGTTTAAATGAGGCATCATTTATTTTTGTGTCTCTGTATTCTATGAGGTGAAAATATGTCCACTTAGGATCACACAAGTTAAATTAGTCGAGCTGCAGAATGAGGCCTCAGTGAAATAAGAGCACTGCAATCTTGTGTCCAATTGGAAACAGCAGGGCTGCAGAGAAAGGAAACCCAACAAAAATGATTTCTTCCATCTTCTTTGTATTCTGCCCCGGAAAAATAATTATTAAAAAAACAAAACCCAGTGTAACCAGCACTCCTTCTCTCACTGTTGCAACGCTTTAGCCTTTTTTTACCATTCCAATTCATTGCTTGAGTTTAATTCAAGTTATCTAACAAACTGTAGGTCTCTTTGAGATCTGGTATCTCAGTCTAAGATCCTTCCTTCAAGCTGTTTTTTCTGTTCATTGGAAACAAGCTCCTTCACAGAATGGTACGTTGCACTTGGCAGCTTAAGAATTTGTTAGGCAGTCTTTAAGATATTTTACTGTTTAGGGACATAAAATCGAAGTATTTGTACTGGGGAAAATTATTTTTGACAAAATATGGTCTGAAAGAAGACTACATTGCTCAGCATCTTCCTTCTGACCTACAGTTTTTACAGCATAGCCCTCAGGAGAAGACTTTCTGCGGTAGATGCTACCAAGGCTAAAAGGGCCTGACAAAAAAATGTGATGTGCAGTATTGCAAATAGTGGTCTTCTCTTACTTCTCCTATCTCCACAAGGATGTATAGCTTTCATCTATCTAAAAGTTAGAAGAAAGCACTCTGCTTCCAGTTTAAGAATTAGGCAGGGGGATTTTTGCATTAATCTCTGGTGTATTTTGGTACATATTTGCAATCTTACAAAACTCGTTCAAAGGAGAAGTAGGACTGATGGAATTTTACTTCTGAATTTTTCATGATCATTTCTGCAGTTCTTCTCTGCCAAGGCATGCCACGGGATACAAAGTGTAATTTTCTGATATGCTCTGCTTTTGTTACTAGGTCAGTATTTCCAATTATGAGCTTGTCTGCGTCACTGGGAATTTCAGATAATTTCCTTAGAAGGAAACCTCTGGTGTGCTTAAAGTTGGTTTATTCAGTAAAAAAAAGCATCTGTACAGAAGAACTTATTGATTACTCTGAGGATGTGAATTAACCATTCCGGAGGTTTTTGTAGAGCAGAGCATATATCCTAAATCAGTAAATGAAGAAGATTCTGTGTTTGAATGTATATGCTATGCATGAATTGAGTGACTTCAGAAAGGAATCAGTGCTGTTTAGAATATGCATTCACTGTCTGGATTTTTTCATCTTTCTTTCTCTTATCAAACCTTCTTCCTTTTCTCTGAAAAATTAAAAAATACAAAAATTATAACATACAGGAACAGATGAGATCTATTTTGTCTAATCTGAAATATCAGTAAATAATTTTGAAGTGTATCTAATTTATATATGTGTGTTTCTAACCTGTGTATACATGAAAGAGCAGAGTTCTATGTTTCCTGATTCTTCTGTGACAGAAAGTTGGTGTTTGCTAAAAGAATTCTTATTTGATGTGAATTTACAGAAACTATGTAAAGCAGGTATTCAATAGATTGCAGCATTCTGCTTTTAAACAGCTTTTGCTTACTCTCTGGGAAGACATTAAATGCAATGGGGGAGAGGAAGAGAGCTTTGCTCGTATTAGGATTAAACTGCATTTACAAAGCTGTGCAGAAGTGGGCACCTTTGTGATTTGTTTTGTGCAAGTTACTGTGTTTCTTAGCCTTTCCGTGGAAGAGACTTTAAAATGTAGAAAGAAGGAAAGAGGGGATTAATTGCAGAGCATTCGAACCTCTCTTTTTAAAATATGCTCTTTGTTTTTGTTTCCAGGTACAAGAAGACCCATGAGACCCTGAGCCATGCAGGACAAAAAGCAACAGCAGCTATCAGCAATGTAGGAACTGCTATCAGCAAGAAGTTCGGAGATATGAGGTACAGGAGCTGCTGTTTCACTGTCCTTACTTTGAGGAGAAACACCATAAAAGCCTATCAGCTTTTCTTTCTGGTCTACATTAGTGTTCTTATATTTCAAGTAGTTGGAGTATTTTATAACTTTCATTGTTTTGAACCAAAAAGAAGGTGTAACAATGAATGAAGGTAACATTTTTACTTGAGTCCTGTTTTTATCAGTAAACAAAGAAATAATCCTTTTGGTACAACTTAGCGACTGAAGGAGATGTAAAATAAAATAGAACAAAATACTGCAGTAAGATCTCTATTAACCCAGTTTTACTCATACATGCATTATGGGCACAAAGATCATCTGAGGAAAAACAAACGTACTGTAGATATGTTTGTGGAAAGATAAATAATAAAGAAATATTTCAGGTTATTTTTTATCATCTCTTTCAGGATGTTCAAAGGATGTAACAAAAGTAGCACTGCATCCTGAAGATGGATTTTTATTATTTAGCGAACTCTTACTGCCTTGTTCTTTTTTCCTTTTTTTTTTCTTTTTTTCTTTTTTTATTTGATCTGTTTCATCATGGGAGACAGATAAACTATGACAGAAATAACAGAGATTGAGGGGAAGAATTACCATTTAAGTACTTAAATATCAGTCTTCATATATTGTTGTATCTTTGAAAGTATTAAACCTAAGGTTCATCAAAATGAGAGCACAAAAGCAGAAATTGTAAACTGTAAATCAGCACTTAAGTTTTCAGTTTGGCAGCAGGATTATAGAATTTCTTCTTGGGTGTTTGTTGGAGTTGATTTATTTTTTGTGATGAAATAAATGGGCTTGAATATTAGAATTAGGGTCTCATTACTTAGAGATACTTACTTTCTTGTCATTTTCACTGCTTTAGTTCATTTTACAGTACTTCAAATACTTCTTGGGTTTTTTATGTGATTTTTCTTTTCCCCATTCATTTCTTAATCCGATTCTTCTGAATTTTTTAGAGTCATGCCTATCTTTTACATACAGCCAAACAAAACCTCTATTAAAGCACTACCACTTTTTTAGGTGCAAGTTGAAAAAAATAAAAGGAAAATCTTCATCACAATATTATCCACCTTACAATGTTTGTTTCCACATTAAAGTTGAAAACGGAAATCTAGTCAGTGGTTTGCAACTAGCCTATGAACATAAGCTATAAGCTGTTTGACTTCATACACTTAAACACCTTTTAGTATATATGCCTGATCTTCCTTTTCATGCCTTCTGGGTCTTCTGTGTGAGAAATACTGACTGTAGTCCTAATGTTGTCCTTTGTGTTACTCACAACTTCTTGGGGTTTTATGATATTTTTTCCAGCCTCAGGCTTAGTTGCATATGTTTTTTTCACATTTTTTTTCCTACCACTATTTATTCTTACTGCCTTTCTTTCCTTCATAGTTGTATTGTGTATATTGGAGAAATTCATGACGAGGAGTTTGTGCTCCATGTGGCACACACACATTCTGTTTCATCCTATGTTCTTTCCTCACACTTACTTATGTAACAGAGTCAGAGCCAGTGCTTGGTGGACAGTGCTGCTACTTCTGTACATTGGATCCTTACAGCAGGGATCAGAATTGATGTGCACACTGGTTTCTGAAGGTAGGGGGAAGGATGACCAACAATTCGTGACTTCTTAGGTCCTGTTACTGTGCTTTTTGTAGGGTGTGAAATTTCTGCAAATGCAGAAATGTCTTCGCTGTAATAGAGCATGTTTTTCTTTTAATATTGCCCTTAATCACTGACTGCTATCAAATTTGTTTCTCCTCCTTGTCAGTGCCAACCCCCCACCCCATGGTGATTGTGCTTCTTACTAACACTTGGGAAACAGATGGGTGGTATTTATCTCATTAGCCCTTTAGCCAAGAGGCTGAGTCCGTAAGCATTTGAGTTAATCGATAAGCTTGGTTCTGGTAGCTTTCTGTGATAAAAAGCATTACCTCAAAAGTGGTTGGGAAATTTTTAGGAAATTTATTTATTTATTTATTTATTTATTTATTTAGTGGAGGCATGCTTTTTTTGTTTTCCAAGCACATAACACAAAGAAGCAAGCACCAGAGCTGGTGTCCCCTAGTTACAGGAAGCATGGCATGAATTGGGCATGCTACATTTGCTGGACACCCTAAATCTGGAATAACTATGTGCTTACTCCATCAACGAAGCTGGCATAAGATACGTTTCTGTGAGGGGTCGCACTGTAAACCTTAGCACTTAAATGGCCTGGTTTAAAAATATTTTCTCCAACTCCAGTTCCGGACATGGTTGGAGGAAAAAGCTGTAAGAAGGCATGTATTCATTGTTTCACTGTTTGCTTTTTCTTTTTTCTTTTTCTTTCTTTCTGTTTTGTTTTTTTTTGCTAATCCAAATCATTTTATTTCAGCAATCAAGCACATGCATTACCTTTGCCCCTTTCTGTAATGTTGATTTAAACACACATTGGACTCTGGCTTAATTCTGTTGCTTAGGCATTAAGGCTGATGCTCACCGGTGGCATCCAGATGCAAATCCCAGTTCTGCTTTCATTCATCATGGACACTTGAAACTGCTTTATAAAATCTAGATAATCACTGTAATTCCCCATATGTTCTGGAATCTGGTGTTTTTGTTCTTTATCCCATCTGTGGCAATGGTGATTTTGAATGGTCTTATAGTCAGCCTGTTGCCACCAGATTTTCTTACCACTGCACTTTCATCTCATTATTTCTGTTAATGTTTTCTGACATGGAGGAGGAAGGCAGTGGAGAAGAGAGGAGTTCCAGGTCTCTTATAGAGCAATAGTGTGCTTCTGAGAGATCTGGGCCCAGACACTTGGGTATTTCAGTCTCTTGCTGTGTTGAGCAGAGATGTGACATGGGGCTGAGGAGCTTTACTCCCTGCTTCTTTGCATACTGGAAATGTTTGGATTTTCTCCTGCAATACTATTGGACTGCTCTGTAGCTGTCTGTGGATCTCAGTTTCAGCTCTGCTCATGGCTTTTATAGAAATTGTCATACCAAGTGGGAGGATTTGTTTATTTGTTTTGTTTGTTTGTTTATTTTAAAAGAAAAACAACAAGGTGCCACAGCAGTAAGGAAACTGCATATATTTTGAAAATCTGTTTGACAATCAAACTAACAAAGGCATGCATGAAGATTAGGACAGGTGCAGTTATACTGCTTATACATCCTTCATTCAGCTGTCTCATACATTTTCTTTAATTACATGATCATGTGGAGCCCTTTCAAATTCAGTTCCTGGCATGAGCCCACTCTGAAGATGAATGAGGGTAGTATGATACCTTATTCCAGAAGCTGAAAGGCACACGTGGAAGAGTGCAGGCAGGAAGAGGTTTGTGGTATGATGAAGGCAGATGATTTTCCCCTCAGAGATGACTGCATGCTAGGGGAAAGCATTAATCTGTTACTTTTTAATCATCTAGATGATAGCAAAATGACAACATCAAAAATGGGTTTGTCAAGAAAATTGCCTTAGAGTGGCACCACTACCTGTCATTGAGGATGAATTAGGGGCAGAGTTTGTGACGGAACCTAAATTATATAAGGCTCTGCCTACTCTTTTCACAGTTCTCTAAATGAGCTAGAGAAGTATAGCTCAGGTGTTACTGCTTTAACAGGAAGAGGGCATAGGGAGTTGAAAGTTACATTCAAGGAATAGGTGTCAGTAGTTCATCGTGACACAGGATTTAGCAGGCTTCTGTCCTGAGTCTGTTACACTTCAGCAGTTCCACTGCTGACTTAGATGATGGCATCATGTGTACACATAAACCACCTAGGTGACTGCAGTGGAAGGGAATGCAGAATGTTTAGACAGCAAGATTAGAATTCAATATTAGATGTTAAAATCAGATAAAAGGAGGAAGAAAGTGCACTAACATGAAAAAAATCAAATGCAGAGGTGGTGAGTACAGAGCAGCCAGCTGATCAGCTCAGCAGCTAAAGTAAGGACTTGGTATGTGCTGGGCTAGTGGCTTACAAATGCAGCACGAGTCCATGCTGCCATGCTATTTCTGCTAATCTAAGGTTATTCCAGCATCTGCTGCAAGAGTGCTGTATATCCAAGATTTGGGAGGGAGTTGGGCTGATCAGCTCAGATGGGGCTTCAGCTGAAGTGTTTGTGTCAGTGCAGGGTGTACAAGTGAACTGGAATAAACGTGGAGGACAATCAGAACAATTATCAGTGCTTCAGTGAGGCTGAATGACAAAAAGAGAAAAGATGAGAGATGCAGATAAATCCATGTATTTTTGAGAAGTGCAAGTATATGAGATAACGAACCCTGTAAACATCAGTGAATAAATCCTTGCTTTTCTTCAGAACGAGGTGTGAATAGTGTGCAGTAAATAATAAGTTGCACCACACACTGGAAAAAGATGTCAACAGAGTAACCACTGCAGTGATGTTCATTAAATGTGTGCCACCACTCTGGCTCCCTATGGGATGCAGGTGTTCCCTTGAAGTGCCTGTAATTAAAGGCAGCATCAGTTATACACTGATGAAGGAGAAGCAGTCCGCCTCATTGTTTCTCAACTTCTGAACCTTAATGCCATCCTTTAAATATCGTATATCACTGTGACTCTCCTAGTTCTACTGCCTTAATTAAGTTTCCTGTGAGCTAGAAAGCAGTGTCAAAGTGTTTCAAGTGTTATTTTAAACAAGGAAGAAGTATTTTAGAAAATGTCAATTTAGGAATTAAAAAGCTCTCTATTTTTTGCACCTGCCTCAACTTAGAGATGATTAAGAAATCCAAAAAGAGGCAGAGAAAAACAAGTATTTGCTGCTTTATGTGTAAATTTCAAACTAGCCTGTACTTCCTCTTTAATAAATTTAAGGTAGGACTTGAGAAACCAGATAGTGTTGGTTAAACCTGATCTAAGAGTGAGGATGCAAAGTTTAGCAGGCGCAACTTCTTCTCCTTGCTGTACCCAGTATGTGACTTGTGTGGTGAAGGAGTGTGTGAAAATTCTTGCCTTGAAGGAAAGTAAGCTGATCCACAGTGTAGTGCAAATTCCGACATCGAGATTTGAATGAGGATGACTTTTTTTTTCCTTGGGCACTTTGGCATGCTGCAGATATATATATGTATACTTTTACTGCATCTTTGTAATACTTCTAATTCTTGTTTTTCTTTTCTTGTGCATCCACCAAAGATCACATTCTATTAGGTAAGACACATTATTCCTTGAATAATTCCTCTATATTTAGCAGGATTTGTTTTATGGAAGGTAACACAGTAACCTCTTTCTTTTCAGCACTGATGTGTGTTCTAAAAACTTAGCTACGTGAAGTGTAATGCCTCATTTATGAAGCATAGTTTATGTAATGAGGAAAGGACTGGACTAAGTGCCTAGAGTGAGTTTGCCTTGCACTTAAGTAGTTTTGTCTTAAATTCAAATAATGAATGCATTAAAAAATGCTGCTCTTGGGAAAACCTACTTTTACTTAATCCCATTCCCTTAACTGTCTTTTTCTGTCAGATGTTAGAACATAAACAGCAATCACTCTGCAAAAAAAATCAGCTCAGGCAGCAGAATCTTATGAAGATTCATTAATAATAATAATAATAATAATAATAATAATAATAATAATAATAATAATAATAATAACCATCTCATCAATAAACTGTATTAGCCATGAAGTGTGCATGCTGACTATTTAGAAGTCTTTAGTCCTGGGAAAATTTCCAAATATAAGACAAGTTCTTAACCTAATTAGTAAAACAGGGTCTTTATCTTCTTCGGAGCTTGAATATATTGATGCTTCAATGCACTTCAGCATATGATGAATAACATTTGTTGAAAGATTCCGTAAGCACTTGGCTTGACGTCAGCTCCACCCAACAGAGGGGCCCTGCACAGCCGTGAGTTCTGTCCGACCTCGTAGCATTGCCAGTGCATGGGGCAGCTCAAGAAAACCTTCTCTGTCCAGCCAAGTGTCATCCAAATGTGGGCTCTTCACTATGAAAACTTCAAAATGTGATATAAATTGACCTTTCTGTCTCACTCTGACATGAAACCAAAATTAGCACATAGCAGTTTTTGTCATGAAAGATCTCTGTTCCTTTGCCTCTGCACCGAGCCCCTGAAATCTCCTACTATTGCTGACATGAGTGCCTTTAGAAAAGCTTTCTATTTGAGGCTTCTGGTAAAACATGAACCTGTTGTCACTGTTCCTATAACTTTCATCCTCACCTCGTTAAAAAAATAAAAGACAAACTCAGTAAAATACAACACTTAGTATTCAAATTGTCTGTCACATGCCATCTCTCTGCTGTGCAAATTTAATTAAGTGCAATGTAATCTTCTTATTCCGAGCTTTGAAATGTTTTGCTACAAGAAGAACAACAATCTATGCTGAAATATTTCCAAATGCTTCTTTTCTGCCAGTTTGTCATGAGTTACAAGACTAACATGGCAAACATGCTTGTTTCAATTAACTAGAATTGTGAAAGAACTGCACTCCTGAAGCGTTTGGGCCAATCTTTCATAAATCTGAAAAATGATGTGAAAAATTGAACATGAAAACTCTGTATTATCTGCTATCAGTTCTTGTCTATCTGGGTTGAGCAAAGCCTTGAAATACTTACAGCAGAAATGGTGTATGTGATTCTCACCGTCTCTCCTTCTTGCCAAACGGTTCTTCCCCCCCACACCTATTTTTGAATCTGGAAAAAAATGACTTCTGTCTATTTAAGGACACAGTATTTCTCTGAATTCGTATGGTTTAGAAAAAATGTGCTGTTTATATGCATGAATGCTCTCTTTTTGTTTTTAATGCTATAATCACGCTTTACTTGTTTGCAGCCATATATTGGTAGCCCATAAAACTCTAACTCTTTTCAGTCAGACCAAGCTGCAGCTGCCAGGCAACACTGAAAGTAACCATACAAGGATTTTTGAAACAATACATATTTCTGCTATGCACAACTTAATCATAATTTTCAGATGCAAATGTAATTTTGAACAGTTCTTGCACTTCAAATAGAGAACATTCAGAACAGGCTTGATGCTTCCCGGCAGATGTTGTAACAGCAGAGCCGACCTTGGTGGCCCAGCTGGGAGAATGTGGCTAGTTAACTCAAGAGGTTGGGATGGGCAGCCAGCTGCAGGGATAGGGATATAGAAGATTTTTGAGTGTTCTGGTGTCTATCCTTTGTCTTCCAACCTTCCAGTATGCATGCTGCTGGGAAGTCTAAGGACGGAAGAAGAAAGTATGGCATAGAGAAGTGGGATGGAAGCTGTGGAGAACAGTGCTTTCTACACATGGTGGTGTTGAGATGTGAAGGAAAGAGTAAAGTGTCTCAAGAAATAGGGACAGGAGCTGCTGCAGCTGTGAGGGTTGTCTCTGTTGAAGTAGCCTCTTGTTTAGATAGCTTTTTGTGCAGATTTTGCTCTGAAAATTGGGAGCTTGTGTTGGCTGTTTGAGCCACATGCATCGTACATGCAACAAAGTTAGGCAGCTGCCTGCTTACCAACTGCTTTGAATGAGCAGTGTTCAGGCTCACAAACCTGAGGTGCATTCACCCAGTACAGAGTGTATTATCTGTGACTGAGGAATATGAAGATGCTCTGTGTTCTTCTGTTATGTTGCATGTTTTTGTAGGTAACAGGGTTCCGTATCCTTTAAATCATATTGCCAGGGTATGTTCTACATCATTTTTTGAGCCCATATGCAATTGCTGTTCAGCTGACAGGAGAGTGTGGTAGTAAGATCTTTGGTGCCAAAAGTGAACTGGATTTCAGGTGAGTTTGACAAGCTGTTGTCATCAGGAATGGAGCATCATTACTCTTATATTATCTTGCACTATAAATATGCATTCAAGATATAAAAATGGTGTGTTATAATCATGTTGCAAACAGAATTTTACAGCTTTTTTCTTGTCTTTTGCTTTCATCCCACAGCTATTCTATTCGCCATTCCATAAGCATGCCTGCAATGAGGTAATATTCTACTCATATTGTACTTTCTATGTTGATTTTCAATATTGTAATGAGGAGGGATTTGCATATTTTGATCCTAATCCTGCAGTTTTTAGTCAGACGACTTCAATCAATTAAGGCTATTCATGTAGATAAGAACCACAGGACTGGCCATCTGTGGTTTTGTTGTTAGTTTTTTTATTTTTATTTTTTTTTAATTGCATTAACTGTTTAACCTCTGGTTCAATCTTTTGAGTAAAGGAAGCAGTTCTAAAATGTATTTGAGTGGCTGAATGTTATCAGATTTGTATTACTGAACCTGAAAATCATTTGCTTTGCTGTCTCCAGAACATCATCTAAAGCCCATTAATTGAGAAATGCTTTGCGCTCCCTTTGGATCATGCACCTATGCAAGGATTTTATATGAGTGCTTTTGTATTTGAATGGCTATAATCATGCTTCACTTGACTTGCCAAATATCAATGCCTCTTGAAGTAAAGGTCTTAATGTTTTCGGTAAAATTAGGATCTACTTTTCTTTTTACCCCCTCAGTCTCTAAATATATTAATATTGCTGCTCCCTACCAAGCATGTGGGGAAAACTCGGTATACCACAGTAGGAGGAAAAAAAAATAAGAACTGAATCATTAAATAACTGCTTCATTATGCTGTACTGGGCTTAGGGAGTTCCTGTTACCTCTTTGTTTTGTAGTCCCTTTACTAAACAAGAGGAACCCTGCTGAACAACAGTGGAGGCTCTTCGCTAATAATGAAGCACAAAGCATGCTATAATTGAGTTTGCCGTTGTCAAGCAAGGAGCCGAAAAGCAGAAGGGAATATTAGACTGCAAACTCCCTTTACCCACTGTCAGTTTGTCCAAGTCTTTTGTGCTGACTGAACCAGTAGAGGAGGAGACAAGCTTTTGTACTTCAGCTTGTTTAGTTCTAGTATGTATTTCCATATGGAATGGAAGATGGATTTTTCAGCAGTGGGGAAGCTGCTGGCAAGAGGGGGAAAAAGACATTTTCTAAGCAATGAGAGGGCACCTCGGGTATGGATCTTGATGGGATCTATACTCTCACTTTAGAACACAATGATTCAGAAAACGGTCAAACCAGTCACTAGCTTAATAGAGAGGTTCAACTTTTGTAAATTGGTAGCTAAAAATACTCATCTGATTACCTTAATTGAATTTGATTTACAGTAAGGCAAGTAGGCAAGTGATTGTTCATACCCTACGAGTCCATAGCCCTGTGCTGCCAGCCAGTCTTCACTCTTTCCTACCATTGTTGCCTGGTGAAAATTAATGAAATTGCAGAATTACCTCATAAAGTTTGCAACTGACTCTCCCTCCTTCAACTTTCTTTTTCTCTTAGGAATTCTCCCACTTTCAAATCATTTGAAGAGAAGGTTGAGACCACTGTCACAAGCCTTAAGGTAATGATTAGAGGCTGAGTTACACGGCTGTTCTTGAAATGTATCTATCATGCTTAAAGACATTTCTATCATTTGTGTGGGAAACTGATTGAATGTGCTGTTCCATCAAAATTTTGTGGAACTGCAAGAGTACTAATAGAAAATGAAGACAATAAGCAGAAACAAATAGTCTTTCTCTGTTTCACTACTACAGAATTACTTCTGTTGTCTACCAAAGTAAGCAAGTGGTCTCAAAAATATAAAAAAATATGGTTGTACCAAGGTGTAGAGATATCTCAGGTGTGACCATGTGATTATGCTGCATGAGACAGAGCCACGTGGAATCACAAGGTCAGATTTTGGAAGTGATATGGTCTTAAGAACTTTGTGCTGTACCCTGCCAGACAGACACAGCTTTTTGCCTATATAGTGAACTCAAGTCCTTTCAGCATTAGAGACCCACTTGCCAAGTGCTGCATGCTCAGCTGGTGAGGGCTGCCATGGAACTGGTTTAAGTCACACCACCTGTGTGGGTCTTAATGGTGAAGCAGTCTTTCCTTGGTAAAGTTCTTCATTTCCTCTCTAATTTCAATATTTTGTCTGAATGTAGATTTTCAAAACTATATATATATGTGTATATTTGCTGTTAGATGATCTGATGACAAAGTTATCAGTCACCACTATATAATAACACTTGTTAAGGCAGGAGAGCGAATGGCAAATTTGCAGTGAGCTAATCTTTTCAGCATGAAAAATGAGAACAAGACGTTTCTTGTTCAGAGGTGTCTTCAGATGGTTCTTTCTCATCTGATAAAGTGTGCCCATAAAGTGGTGTTTTACTGCTATAGAACGATTTCAACATATTCTAAGTACAGTCCATTAGTGGGCAAGAGCAAAATTTAGTACCTTTTTTTAGGTGGAACTGACTATACTGGATTAATGTCAATGGACATTAAAACTTATAAAACTTTAAAGTGCAAGAAGGTGTCCTTCCGCTTGGGACAGACATTCCTTCCTACTTAAATTGCAGTTTACCACTAGAACTGAAGCAGCAGTTGCACGAGGAAGGTCTGTTTTTTTCCATACCAATGTGAAAACCTACAGCGGGTAACATTTTCCAGACAGCATCTGAGGAAAGTATGGATTTCTAGGGAGAATTGTTTACTTTTATTTTTCTAAATCAGCTTGTGCATCAAAGGATGCTGAACTGCTCTGTGTTTTTCAGCTTTTACCTGTTCATGTTTATTTAGAGAGAGGCTGCTCTGACAGCTTTAAATTATGGTAGCGTAGGCAGTGATGTCATCTCCACTGCACCTTGTCAGTGATGGAAATTTTCACAGGTGGGAGGCAGCATCCCAAGGAAGTCTAGTGGCAGAGCTAGAACAGAATGCTGACTTCTATAGCCTCAGCTCAGGGCTTTGTACCCCTTCCTGTTTGTTCTTTCACCTGCTGCAAATGCTTTTTATGCTCACTGTCTTTGTCAGAGAAATTGTTCCTCAGTGGGATGTCACATCTTGGAAGGTCTGAATTCCTGCTTGTTGATGTCAGATGTTCCATTTGCTTATGTTTTCATGTTCCTTCTACCTCTGCCCATTTAGATAGATCCTCATTGGAACACCGGAGGTCTGAAATGGATAATTTTTTTTGCTTGTTTCCTGCCACTCAATAGTTAGAAGAAACTACATGGGAGAAACACAAGGCTTTTTAGAAACTACTAAACCTACTCACAGGGCTTTTAGTCTCGTAAGTATCTCTAGCTCCCAGGCTTGCATTTGGCCTCCTGTAGTCTCTATAAACTCATCTGTCCTACAGCTATGGCTAACCTGAGAGGGACAGATTAAAGCCTTTTTGCCATGACAAAAAGTCGAGTCCAAAGTCAGCTTCCACATCCCGTGCCGTGTTAATTGCTCAACTTTATTGGAATACCCTCTGACATTGTCTGAAATAATTTCTGCCTATATTCTCTTTCTCTCTTTAATTTCTTTCTGCAAATGTAGGAAGGGAGCTGCAGTTGTGGCCCTACAGTGCCACTAACACTGACTGAAGACAGCTGGGAATGTCTCAGCATAGTTCTTCCTTTTCCCTGACCCTTTTGTGGCTTGCAAGATTAGAAAGGCCTACAGGCGGAAAAGTATAGGCTGTCCCTTTGACTCTAGGGACCTGTTGTGATCTGAAAAAGTGAAGAATTTCCCAGAGAGGCTTCTGATCAGACAGTAGCAGCATTAGTTTTTCTTAATTGTTTATGTGTTTTTCATATTAGGTACAGAATCAATGGTCCTGCAGTGTTCTGTAACCAATGAAAACTGATTTTCAGCTTTCATTCATTTCAAAGTCAAATTTTAGATTAGATTTTGTTTGCTCTTCAGGTTGAATTTTGGGTTGCAGCTTTCTTAGGAAAATGTATTAGTTCACTCTCTCTGGAAGACTGACAGGATCCAAGTGCACGACTCCTAAGCTCTTCTGAAAATCAGAACACCGCTGAACTGTTCCTTGTATTCAATTACTGGAGACCTTGGCAGAAGCATTTAGTAAAGTGACTCACATCATTCTTGTTTTCTCACGGAAGAGTAGGCAGAGAAGCAAACAGAAAATAAAACTGCATTTATGATTATTATGTTTGTACCTCAGCTCAGATGCAACTGGTCCAAATTATTTGAAACAGCGCAGCAGCAGTCTTTACCTACATACCCACTCTGATCAGTTTGAATCAACATTCTTGTGGAGACTTTTTAAATTGGGAAACAAAGTCACGAGCTTTGCAGTGAAAACTTAATAATAGCTTTACTAGGCAATTGCTGCCTTTTCCTTGCAAATTCTGGACCAACCGGCAAATAATATATATTTAGCAACATATATATATATATATAGTACTATTATTACTATAGTACATATAATACTATTATTACTATATATATATATAGTACTGTTACTTACAAAAATTGGTGATAAACTGCTATCTTCTAGTAGGCTCTGCTGACTAACAGAATGGATACAGACTTCTATCTCGAGACAGGAACTTTTCGTGTGTCTCAAACTGTCAGAGCACAAATCCAGCATTCTACTACCTTGTTTTATTGAACTTTCAAGCTAGGCAAGCTCCTGTGCTTGCTGATAAAACAAAGGATTATGTAGGATTAACCCTTTGGAAACTTAGGACACAGTGTTCATTTGATTAAAGTAATCTTCCTAAGCATTTGGTGACTGGCAAGCTGGAAAAATACCAGCTTTTCTTTAATTCCTGTTGCAGTTCTGGGATGGAGTAAGAAAGTTTTGCCCTATTTTCAGACTTGAATCAGCTTAAAGCATGCATATCAGCAAGGCAAACCACAAAAGAATATTCTCTTAGCAAGACTACCCTCTAAATGAGCTTTGTCTTTTCTTACAGTCTTGGTCATTTCCAAATCTTTGGGTAAAACTTTTTTTTTCTTGATTAGGAAAACTCTATTTCAGACTTTAAGTGATACTGTGTTTTAGTACTTATATTTACAAATTTGGTGAACTGTAGCTTTCTGAAAGTAGATGACATGTGAGCAGTCATGTGTTTCATTAATGTAACTGGATATTTTTTCTCCCAAGAAAATGTGGTAGGCAGTTTTACATATCAGTACGAGATACCTACAGGCATTGTACGGGAGGCAAGTTATTGGTTTGGTCACTTGGTTACAAAATTCCTTCTGTAGTCCAAAGTCACCCCAAGGTTCACATAGCTGGGGAGAAGTTATGTTACGAATGCTGGGGGATGGACTACTTAACAAAAATACCAGTTGCTTTCAGTGCCCATCGCTCTGTGCAGAACTGGAAAAACAGAGAAACAAGCTTGAGGTACTCATGTAAAGAATCACATTAAGTTCACTGGCAGGATATATGATCCTAACTGGATCATAAGGGAGTCAGTTCCTTTGAGTTTATCATGAATTCCACAGGCAGGTTTATGCTTCTGATTGAGAAGTCTAAAAACTGCAGGAGGGGATACTTTGATGATTTGTGTAACTTTTGCTCTTTAAAAATAACCACCACCACCACGCTCTGCCTGCTTTGAACAGTTCTCAGCTCTGTGGCCAAGGAGTGAAATGCAAATGGGACTTGCTGCAGTGCGAGTAGAGGAACTTGCTGTTCTCTTTCTTTGCCTTGTTACAGACCAAGGTTGGTGGAACAAGCCATGCTGGAGGCAGTTTTGAAGAAGTTCTCAGCTCCACAGCCCATGCCAGCGCTCAGAGCTCTCTGGCTGGCACCCGACTTCCTGAGAGTGAAGAAGAGCTTCAATGTTAGGCTGAAGGCCTCGCCCAGAGACTTACCTAGGCCATGGTTTCTAGACCTTCCTCAACACCAACATGTGCAACAAAGTTTTGTGGATTTTGGAAAACTGCCTCCCTGGCCTCATGCTGAAGAAGTTTCCTCCCTGTATTTGCATTTTGGATATGCTATTTTATCATCAGGTATTTTGTATGCTACAGGAACCACATGCCAGTAAATGAGTCATAGCACTCTACATTTTGTAACATTGTGACCAAAAAAAGTTTCATTTTCACCTAACTTCTCTCCAGAAATCTCCCAGTCTTTCTTACTTCTTTCAGTTTAAAGTTTTCTATCTCTTGGTTTCCAGCTCCTCTATCAGTGCTACAGCAGACAGATGGACCTTGAGATTTCTGCTGCCAGCAATAGTCCATACACCAGCTGTCTACCAGCCATACCAGGTGCCCTTCGATCTGGGGTGTCTGCACATGATTTATTTCCTAGTGAAATTAAAATAACTTTTTGTCACCCAAGAAAAGCTTTTTTCTCCTTCACTGATACGGTCTGGCATTGCCCTCCAGTTAGTCAGCAGAGTTAAGAAGGACAGGAAGAGATACTTCGTTATTCATACAGAAACTAAGCTGATCACAGCTGCCCATTTAAGCTGGTAATTGTAGCTGGAATGGCTTCAGTTTAAAAATATGTTCCATGGCTTGCTCTCTGTGGTTTGATAAGATTCAACAGCATAAGCTAATTAAAAAGGGACGTGGAGAAGTGGGGGGGGTAGCCTCCAATAATGTTGCCTCCATATCTTCCCTTCAAAAAAGAAGGGAAGGTAAATTATTTATGACTGAACAGCATGAGTTTCAGTCAAGATACAGCCTTATGCAAAAGAATAAATTCCAGCAATTGATTATAAAGATGTGCCATACAATAGAGAGCTCATGCCTTCAGTCCACATTTCAGAGCTGCTAGCTTGAATCTCATTTCTTACACATGACGAGTAGGTATTTCTTGTCCCAAATTTTGTCCTTCATTCTGGGGCACCCCAACTGCATTATATCTACTTAATCACTGAGAGCCAGTCATCTCTCTGAGCTTTGATTCAGCATGTTTTCGTGCATCTTCTTAACATTTCTTCAAGAAAAGAGCAGCACACTTGTGGCGGTATCTTGCTGTCTTAATGAGCACTTGTCAGTCTGCATGTTGCATTGCTCAGTTCACCAGACTGAGATGAGCACAGCTTCATCATAAGGATAAACAAAATGGAAAACAGTCTGGCTACTTTCAAAATGGATGCTTGTTTTGAGCTTAAGCCAAAACTTCAGATCAGCATTAGTGAGTTTGATGTTACAGACTGCTTAAAATCTTGTGAGGAAACTTGGCTTTATGTGATTTTTTTTTTCAGTGTGGCTTTTGTTGTAGTTTTGACAGCTAGAAATCCTTTAACTTCTGTCTGGTAGAACATTATGAACTTTGGACACATCTCAAATGCCTCTTCAATATGATTTTTAGCATGGAGGCAAATTGAATTAGGTTTCTAGTACAGTTTTTCTGTGATAGATTGCTAGCTTATTTTGCAGTGACTTTGTGCATAAACATGAATTAATTTAAATAAAAGTATTAATTAATTGGTCATTTAGTTTGTGTAAATGATGTCATTGATATTCTTATTAAAAATGAATTTCTCTTACTCTTTTACTTGGTAGTGTTTTCTCTTAATTCCCTTTATTCACCAGTAACACCATCTACCCCTTGCCCAAGCCTTGCTGTTGCAGGAGGGTATTGAGGAATGCTGTGAGTCTATCATTACCCATCCCTCTAGTTTTTAAATCTGTCTACTTCCTTCCAAATCTGAAATTCTCCATGAAAATCTGGGGCCCACGTTTTGAAAATTTTGCTAGTTGAAGGACAGATGGTTTAAAGTGTTCAGTAAAGGTGAAATATGTGGCAAAGAGCATCTGAAAGTATTAACCTTTTGAACAGGCTCAAAAGGCATACTAAGGTTAAAACATGGAACTCAAGCTCAGGATGAGGATTTAATCCTCCATGTATTTTTATATGTACATACATACACACTGAAAATGTTTTGAGGAAAGGAATAGATTGTTTTTTGGCTGCATTCATAGGGAGAGCAATTTAAATACTTTCTTTCCCGCATCCCCAGCAGCACTGTGCATTGCCAGCCAGGAAAACCTCTGGCTGCATTGGAAAAACCAACTGTTCTTGCTGGGGCAGCACCTGCTGCGTGTTCTCATTGAACACCTTTTCAGGACTACTTTTGTTCTTTGTCAGTATTGTTCTCAAGTCTACTCCAAAGCATCTAGAGCTCTCCTATGCTTGGCATTCAGTAAGACCCAATAAAGACTATGATTGTAGTTATCTTGGTGGACTACAAATGCTGGAGAATGGTAGGCCTTGCACAAAGCCCTGTGGGACCCATTCCTGCAGCATGACAATCAGCTATCAATAACTAACTACTAATCAGCTGCCTGTTGCTCAGTAAACTATACCTGTTTTTTCAGCATCTCCACAAGGCACAACTGCTGCTCCTGGGATGTACCCTGAGCAGAGCAAGCATCTCACACCTCCTCTAGCCCAAGATGCTCTGCAGATTTTGAGCCCCGTGCAGGTTGCTCAAAGCAAAATCTCCCAGCCCTGAGTGAAGCAGTCTGTACGTCTGCCAAAGGCCTAAGCTGAAGAACACAGTGCAAGCTCTCATCAGGCCCCTGAGTTTTTTTTGTGTAAAGGGGAATCTCCTGGAGTCACAGCACCTGAAGACATCCACTCAGCTAACTTACCTGCCTTAAAAAGGGATTTAGTTTTATGCTGCCTTATCTGACACAAAGCTGAAGCTAGGTAGAAAAGATAGCTCTAAGTCTCTACTATAACTTTTCCAAGCACAAACTTTCATTATCTGCTAATTAGAACATCACCTTAAACTCCAGCTGCATTCTTGATGTAACAGTTAATAACATATACATTTGTCTTCTTTGGGTATTTAACATCACTACAGCTTTATACAATAGCCATCAAATCATAGAATGGTTTGGGTTAGAAGGGATCTAAAAGATCATCTAGTTCAACCCCCTTATATAGGCAAGGACACCTCCCTTTAGACCAGGCTGCATAGTTTGGCATCATTATTTCCATTAGTAAGTGTCACTTGTAACAAACTTGAGAAGCTTGAACAAGAGAAGATGAGTTTTACACTGTAGTATAGGCATTTGCATTAGACTTCACAATCTCCAAAGGCCCCTTCCAAGCTTAGTTATCAACTGCATCTGCAAGTGTCTGTAATGTTACCAGTTTGATGTGAGGCATACAGGTCCTAACATAAACCTCAGCACCACTCCTTGATACTACAAAACAGTATAAAAACCTGCATGAAACAATGGATGTATTTGGAAAATGTAATTAATTAGATTACCACCATTTTAATCCATCATCAATTCTTCAGGATCACACACACACACACACACACACACACACACAAAAAAAAAACAAAACAAAACAAATCTCATCTCTGGAAGCTCTTGCCAAGCTTAGACAAACATGGCCATTGGTCTTGCTCCCATCTATACAGTGAACAGCTACAAACCCAAACCCATCTCATACAGTTATGTGCTTAAATCCACACACACTTAGACATCACAGGACTGACTAGCTGTCCCAGTCAGTGCATTACATGAACTCATTTATCTGCCATCAGATAAATTTCAAACTCACCTGAACTTTGCCAGTGGAGAGACTATTTGTGAGACTACATCCATGAAAGCTGCTTGAAACAACTGCAAAACCCTTCATTCTAAATATCTGGTCCTTAACACAATCTCTGAACTTCTCACCTATGCAAATGGTCCCAAGATTTTCATCAGTGAATGCGTGGAAAAAAAGATCTGCCAGCAGAATTAGCAATGCTATGAGAGAGAAAAACACCAGACAATGTAAAACAAAAATATTTTAATACAGTTACAGTATTTAGGAATACCTCAGGAATGTGGATGACATGTGGCAGCTATATTTTTATTCCTTTCTGTGTTAATCAGAGATACAAGGTGGAGTATTTCTGGGTGAACAAACTTTCCTGCAAAACAAGAGGAAGAAAAAGTTAACATCTTCATTTTTGAGTGTGTGTGTGAAAGGCTGGCAATGAGAGATCACCAGTGCTTAAGGCTCAGAACGAATTCCAAGTTACTGTTTCAAGAAAGACTGCAGACCCATTTCATTCCAAACATGGAATAACTACTAAAACTAGTCGTAAGTTTTTTTGGGGGAAAAATGTCCATATCCATATTTTTCCTCTGTCAAGACACTTAAGAGCTGAAAAAGGGATGCACCTTGACTAAGACAATCCAATGCTGCATATCCTGCTGCAGGAAACCATTCCAATGACAAGAGCACTTACTTAGGGAATATTCCCTAAGCTTATAGAGACAGTAGCTTATAGTTCAAGTTACTGTAGCAACAAAGACGCCCCTTAGAAAATGAAGCATTGTAGCTTCCCTGATGTTGAAATAACTGTTTTTCAGAGAACTCATTATTTTCCTGAGGAGTCACTCAGGGACTTGTCAGGGTCACTGCCTTCGGCAATCACTGCTCCTCTCCATATACTTGTCTGTTCTGTTTTTTCCAGGACAAAATGAATTGGAGTCAGTCTTCTCCTGGTGTTCAAATCCCTTGCAAAAACCATGACAACAGCTATTTTACCTGTATTTTCCTTTAACTTCCATGAGAAGCAGTAGTATAAAAAATAGTACAATTGCATCTAGAATGCTCACTGGGCTGTTTCTCACAAACGTAACTTCACTGGTTTGTGAAACACTAACAAAATAGGAACAACTTCTTTCAGAGCACGAGGAAAGACTGAAGTTTCTTTTACACCCCTCTAGTGATACAGGGAGATCCTTAAACACATACTAGTGTCATAAAAGCAGAGCCTCTCTCCAAGACCAAAGTGAGGCAAAAGAACTTGACGTAAATGAGATTCTGGTTCTATACGTACAGATAAATGTAAGGTATTTGTACACTGCAGTATTTCCCCCAAAATACTACGGGTATTTGAGAGATTAACAAAATAACTAGTCCTGACTTGCTCTACATGCAGAGAAACAAAAAGGGAATTTGTATAGTTCATTTACCAGAGGGAAAAAAAATCCACAACCAGGAAATCACAAAAAGCTCACACACACAAATGCCATACCAGCAGTTGAATCATAAAAATCCTGCAGTCTGCCAGGAGTGTTTTCTAGCTCTTCATACTCAAGCGCCTGCAGTATCATCTCACATTGATCCAGCTGTTTTACAAACTTGGCTTCAGCAGTACACTGGTTTTCATATTCCTGAAAAGATTTGCAGTTATAAGGAAAAAAAAACCAAAACGAAGCACAACAATGTTATTCTGAAATAGGGTATTAGAACTCTTCACCATTGTAGGATTTTTCATTAGTACAGTATTCCTGACAATTAACTCTTTCACTCTTTTTAAGAAATCTAGTCAGAGAAAACACTTAGATATGTGCTAAGTTTCTACTGTAACAGGATTTACAGACAAGAATTCTTCTGCACACTTCACCTTAAGTATGTACCAAAGTGTTTTGCTGAATTAGGGAGAATATGGAGAGAGCCCTATTGGACACAGAATTAAATGAACAGATTCCATTTAACAATATTACTTATATAAAGATTTTTTCACATCTGACTAAGGGCTATGAATTAACCACAGCATGTGTCTATGCATTACCATTTCCTATTTCTAAGGCCTATTTTACACTTTTTTCCCCACACCAGTTGGTATTCTCTTAAGGAGTTGTTCTTTACATTTTTACTGGCACTTCCTCTTAATCTCTTAATCTGCCTGAGCTGTTGTCTTTATCTCACTCCTAGGACATGGGGAACGGAGTAATTTATGGGTTTCCTTCCCTTCAGACTTTAGTACCTCTGCTATCTTTACCCTCTCCATTCACTGTCAGTATGTATTTGTGAGTCATTCACATTTCTAGGCAACTTGAACAATTTTGCTGTCATTTGCTCCAGTGATGGCTGCAGATAGGTTCACCTGCCTTTCCTAAATCTGCTGGATTTAATTTAGTATCTCTTCAACTGTCTTTCTCCTGGCTTCAAAGACAACTGCAGTAAAAGGCTTCCTTCTTAGAATCATAGAATCCTTATGGTTGGAAAAGATCTCTAAAGACCATCCAGTCCAATTGTCCACTAACAATACTGCCTGCTAAATCATGTCCCTGAGTATCAGATCTCCATGTTTGCTGAGCACCTCCAGAGGTGGTGACTCCGCCACCCCCCCAGGCAGCTGTTCTGCATAATTTATCATCACCTTGGCATCCACAGCAGCTCTGACCCATTCCTCATGGCCACACCAATCATCAGAGCAGAGGCTCCAGCCCACACCACACCCAGCCGTGCTTTCAGATGCACACATTCAACTGTACACAACAGGTCCACAAACCAGAGCAGTGTAACTGCCAGAAGGCATTTTTCCTACTGACCAAAGAACATGGCAGGATGTTTTCACCGCCTTGAAATAAGCCATAAAGATCCTAAGCTGTTATATGAATTCAGTGCACATCATAAAGCAGAATATTTTGTTTCTGTGTCAAGAAAAAGAGAGAGGAATAAACAGATTAACAATAACCTAATTCTGCATCTTAAGAAGACAACTGTAGCTGTCATTCAGTGGCAAGATCCTGGTTTGTGATCCCCATGCAGTCGAGCTCCATTAACGAATGTAGTGTGGTCATGTGCTTCTCTGGCGTGCTGCTAGCAGCCTGTTTGTTTTTAAAACTTATTGCTTTACATCTGAAACTCCAAAAAATCCAGATTTTGATAGCCACATTTGATTCATGCACTACTCTATTTGAACTCAAATGACATGTTATGTTTTCAATATCACTTTGATCACTATTTTAAATCATCAATTTTGTTCCACTAAACACTAAAATGTTGTTCTATCTGTTGTTCTATTTCTCCTTTCAAGCTGATCTCTGCCTTGTTTTAAATCGTTTAAATACAGAAGACTGTTTTCTTTTGCAGCTTTTTTTAACCACTGAAAAGAACAAACTTTTTTTGGCAGCTTTACAAAGGACAACTTGGGAGAAAGAGAACTATGGCTGTTCACTTGCAAAACTCTGTCCCACCTCCAGCAATTATCCGGAAGCATAACCTGCTACCAATCTTTGTGTCATGCAGCCCACCAGGTCTTATTCATACCTCAGCTTACATTAACCTCAAGAAACTTCAGCTAATATACATGCAACTGTGCACAGCACTTAAACACTTTTTCCTCCCCACAGGTGTTGAAGAATGTGAAATAATAGCACACTTTGGAAAAGAGTAACAGGTCCTTCAAACATCACAGCCTGGCTGTTAAAATGACTCTTGTGATTTTGCTCTTGAAAATAAAAAGAGCAGGACAGAGTTAAGTGTGCCAACTCATTTACTTCAATGTTTTTTCAAACACACTCTGAGTTCAATCAAGAATTGAAAATACACAGAGGCATCTCCTCGCTGCTTTCTCTACCACCATATGGACTTGAGGACTGCTCACCAAGGCAGCACAAAGCAGCACTTCTCCCATGCCTGAAGGGGTGTAGGAGCAGAGTTGCAGGCTGAGCAGTGCAGAAGAGCATGGGATAAGAGTCTCAGCAGATCTTGTCCCAGCCACTGGTCAGCTCTGTGCTGTAGCTTTCTTCACCCATTAAAAAAAAAAAAAAAAAAAAAAAGCTTCTTATTTTCTGCCTTTTTTTGCTTTTCTTTTTAAAAGTACCTAGCTGTTCCACTTAAAATAAGACTAAAAATTTAATATGCACATGCGGTCCCTCTAGATTATCCTGTTATGTAGGTTGCACTCATGCTGCTACACTAGAAATACAATGCCAATAAATTATCCTGAAAGTAGAGAACAAAAGATCAAAAGCACGTACATGTTAAATTATGGTTACCAAGAATGGTAGAAAGCTAAAAGGCTGAAGAACTGACTGCATACTGAATCAGCTCCTATACAATCAGAAACCTAAAGCAATGAAAAATAATAGGCAACTGAAATTCTGTAAGACTAAGCTTATCCATCATAACAGCTTTCCTAAGATAGAACCAGTGTTTACTAAATAAACACACAGAACTTATTTCCTAGCTCTAGCTGTGCTAATTTACGTCTTCTACTTTGAAGGATAGCTCTGAAAATCCCACGCTGTTCACCATCTTACCGAGTAACTACAGGAAAAACAAAACAGAAAGAAACAGGGCTATAACCAAATGCAGAAACTGGATGCTGATACCTAGAATTTAAATACAGCCCAAGTGGACAAGTAAGAGCATCAGCATGAAATACAGTTTCAGGTTATGGAGGCCAAGAGACCTAACTCTGTTTGCAACACTGTTCTTTTGTCAGTATTTACATTTAAGTTTAAACAAGCAGTTAGTACTAAATATTTAGTTTAATGGGCTGTACAGCAAAGAAACGGAAGCCACAAATCATTGCTTGCATAAAAAGCAGAAAGTACTCCACAACCGTCAGTAGCCATTGTCCTTTCCTGTATTAAAAGATCATGAGCTGAAAACAGCCAGATGCCAACAAGTGGTTTAATGTGTTGTTAAAAAAAAGATTTCTATCCAAGAATGCTGGATGGAATAGACAAATCCTTCCTTCGGTTGTACAAACCAAGCCCTGGACAGGTTCATCTGGAACTGAAAGCCCAAAGGTAGAAGCTGGTACTCTACTAAGTTTTGGGGTTCCTTTTTTAAAAGGAATTCATAGATGACCTTGATTCATACTGTCAGCTTTACCTCCAAAGCAAGCCTATCTACCTTGCTTGAGATCAAAGAAGAGATGACATGATTTCGTAAGTAAACAGAAAGAGGCTAACAGACTACCCTCAATTTTATTAAAAGATTAAAAGAATGCAAACTTACCTCCCAGAGTTCATAAATTTCTTTTTTGAGGTCCTCTGATAAAAGCTGGGTCAGTTGTCGCATAGCAGCCTGAAAAATAGAGTCAGAGTACATTTTTATCACCTGCTTTGAAGAATTAATTACTTGATATTAAGTCTGCAGAAGCACACAGTACTTAATATTACTTAAAAGTGTCTATGTACATGAAAGCCACCAGAGGAACAGCAGGACTACTTGGTAGAGGATCTTTTCTGAGAATGCTTAAGTGAATATAAAAGCAAAACAATCTAAAAGCTCATTCAGTATCTTAAAGATACTTAAGAAATTGAAAAAGCAGCCCAGAATGGAACAGGCGAGTCACATACCAAGACCTGCCATCAATTACCATCTCTGCCTTCCAGATTTAACAAGTAGAGACAACGTGTAAACTTAGTTATAAGCACAGTTCATTGAGACAGTTTCAAAATACAGACTCCTAGTACTGACAAGTAACAGAATCACAGGTTCTTTAGCAGGTACCATACAATAGGTAGCACAGGTAAGCATCCAGGCAGATCTTGAATATCTCCAAAGAAGGAGACCCCACAACCACCCTGGGCACAGGTGGACATCTTGCCACATCCAATCGCCTCCCACACTTTAGATATTTATTAATATCAATCAGATCCCCTCTCAGTCTTCTCTCTAGACTGAACAGACACAGGTCTCTCAGCCTTTCCTTGTACAGGAGATGCTCCAGGCCCTTTATCATCTTTGTCATCCTCTCCCAAACTCACAGCTAGCACATTTCCACTAGTAGGGATGAGGACAGCTACCAATTCTTAGGTAGGTGATATAACATAAGCCTCTTGATAACCCATCTAATGCTCTGCAGGAATAAAGTACAGCACTGCCAGATTGAGGTACCATCTGTTCAACAATAAAAATTGTGGTAGAAGGTTTAACACAGTACCAAACTGATGGTATAATCACAAAGCAGAAAATGTTTTGGAGCTCTTTGTGTTCTCTCAGCTAACCAGTCTCATTTTTGAGCTATTTCTACTATCTTCTTAGTAACACTTAGGGCTGCTGCAACAATCAACATCACAGGCAAAGACAAAGGTTTTATACCATGATTGTCACTCCACTTGAAACACAGGATGCAGCTCACAATATGGCTGAGCTGAATCAGCTGCTCCCCAGTACTGCAATGCCTAACCCTTAATAAACCTAGCAGAACAATGCACAAGCAGACCAACTTCAGAACCAGGAAAGGGAAAAAAGAGCATTCACCAGCAAACTGATAATTCAGCTCCATTTAATGCTTTATCCTCTTTACCACTGAATCAACAGAAAAGTACTAATTGAGTTAAATAGAAGCAGCAGAAGCAAATACTGAAGGAAAAAAATGAAACAAATGTAGACATCAAATCATCTTTTTATTGCCTAGATATAAATGAGACATCTGATCATGGGTGATGAAGCAACCTTTGGAGGCTTTGAGGAAAGCAATTTTGTTTTGTTCGGGGTAAGAGCACATTACAGAAAGTACACTGAAGAAAAGAAATACCAAAACTACAGTCTGTTAAGATAGTACTTCAAGAACGTTGAATGCTGCTTTGATCCACTTCCTTAGCAAAAAACTTACTGCTACAATTAGTCATAACCCCTCACTCCCAAGTTTTAAACAGGTATGCATAAAAGTGAGGGGGAAAAAAAAAATAAAAATCACTGCAACAGTTTTTTTTACGCTCTTTGAAGCATTAACTGTAACCTCAAAATGATTTCCAAGGCATCATGCTGCCCTCTAGCTGTGACTGAAGGAATAGATTACATGTTAAATTCTATTCAACAGCACGTCAGAAACAACAGGACAACGGTTTGGACATGTACAAGGCCGAAAAAAAAAGGTTGGCCAAAAGAGCTAACTCAGCTACTAAAAATCCAGCCACTGCAGGACTAAGTGACTACTATGAAGATTACTTCAAAAGTTTTCCTTCTGTAACCTCTGGAGATTACACATTAAAAAAAGCGTTGAAATTTTTGGTTGTTTTGTGACAAGCTTGTGCAATGTCAGTTACAACATCAGGTTATTGAAAGGGTCTCTTCATTAGCACCACTGCATTTAAAACATGCCAAACACTTCACACATACAGTTTCACAGCTGATCTCCATACCTCTTCTCTCCTGTGTTTCTCCTCTTTTGAAATGTTGTCTGCAGGAGCAATGTCTCCAACAATGCATTCAGCCATATCATGAACCAAAGCTAATCGTATGCATCTGAAAAGCAAGAACGACAGAATAATTGGTTTTTCAGAAGTTTAGATTATGTATTATTCATAAAGTTAAGTGGATGCACAATTTATTCCTCCACAAGTGTAAGTATTCTTTTTAATTTTACATGGTATCTTTTACTATTTTGCTAAAGGAAGTGGATTCCACTTAGACATGCTTTAAATTCCCAATTCCTAGCTACTGCTACTTCTAAGTAGAGATTTAAGTTATAAGTATAGCTTATACAAGGGCATACCACTCAGAAGCAAGGTACTTCATCACCACAACATCTCTCAAAGCCAAGAATATAAAGCCAACTACATTATAAACTTCCCATTATCCTCATAACAGGCAGAATAATCTGACTGCAACCACTCCAAATTCAATCCACGTGACAAAACAAGCTCACAGCTAAATAGCTATATCAGTATATAATAGAATACTCAAGAAAGTCTGCACTATTTTCATCAGCTTCTGAAGTGACCCCAAGTCACCAAACGTGACCCCGCGCTGACAACTAATTCAGTACTGATGATGCACTCTCTTCTACACTGTGTTATTGAAGAGGCTCCTGATTATGTTAACTTGGTAGTGTTAACTCTGTCTGCCCAAATCCACACAGCGTATGTGGTTGCCACTGTTGTCCACTGCATCAAACTGCTTTTAGCTGGATGCATTTAGCTTGCTTAGTTCTGGCTTTAAGAGACAGCCAGCTCAGAGACACAGCACTCTGATTTTAGTCACAAAAAGCTTTCATCTCCTTCATGCCTCCTGGTAAAACAGCAACCTGCTAAGAACATGGAGGAAAAAAAATATATAATAATCACAGAACCTCAGAATCATTAAGATTGGAAATGACTACTAAGATCATCGAGTCCAACCACCAGCCCATCCTCACCATGCCCACCAACCACATCTCTCTGTCACACCCACGCGGTTCTTGCGTGCCTCCAGAAACAGCGACTCCACCACCTCCCTGGGGAGCCTGTGTCAATGCACCGTGACTCCTCTAGAAATCTTTCCTAAAAGATGCGGGGAAAGCATTCTAAACACCTTCAATGCGCTCCAAACACGCTTTGTCAGCTTGAGAGTTGTTCCAAGCGCTGCGCTCGCAGCTCTGACAGCCGCGACAACCTGAGGCAGTCTCACCTGTCCTTGTTAAGGCTTTTGTCTTCAGACACCAAGGCCATCATCGCCATCCTGTACATGTGATCAGACACGCTCTCTGGCTTTGCCACGTTCCTGTACACCCATCCTGTCCGCGGCACTCTCTGGGTGAAGACAGTAAGGCAGTCACTCAGACGTGGCAACCTTCGGTTTGGAAGGACCCCGCTTTACAGGCGCCAGCAGACGCCGCGCTCACGCACCTCCACGCTTTCGCAAAGCAGCGGCGCACGGAGCCGCCAGGCCCCAGAGGCAGACCTGCGTTTCCAGCTGCACCCGCTAGGGCCCCGCGTCAGCTCGGCCCGACGAGCCCGACTCCCAGCGAGGGCCCCGATACGCGCCCGCTGCCCGGCAGGGAGGCCCCTTCCCCCGTGCCCCGCGCCCCCCGGCCTCGCGGCCCCGCGCCCACCTTCAGCTGCCCCAGCAGCCGCAGGAAGGGCAGCATGCCGCCCCCGCCGGGCCCCGCCGCCATGCGCGCCCGGCAGCCACGGCCCACTTCCCCTCTTCCTCCTCTTCTTTCTCCTCCTCCCGGCCCGGCCTCCCGCCGTGTCACCGCGGCGCCGCCGCAGTGAGACCAGGCAGCCGGGTCTGCCCCCAAAGCCGGACCGCAGCCTGGAGCAGCGACGGCTTGGTAGATACAGTGCGAGGAGGGGGGGTGGTTGCGTGAGCAGCGTTGCTGGCAGTTCTTCAACAAAGTGCCAAGAAAGAGCAGTGCTGGCATAGGCTGTTAGTTAACTAGCCTTGCAGCTTCACGTGTCGTCTGTTACATCAGCTGTGCGCTGTGGGTGCTGGAGTTGAAGTTACTCGGTAATGCGATAAAAGCATTGCAAGGAAAGAATCAGGAATGAACTATCTAACCGTGGGCTATACAAACTCTGCTGGTCAGCATGTTTTCTTCTGATTGAATTCTTCATGCTCCTAAAGCTTTTCTTTGAACCTAAAAACTGCTGCAAAGGTGGAGAAGTAGAAACTGGACTGCTGTGGATAGGGGCAATGGCAAAAACAAATTGCTTGTGAGGCCTTCTCTGAGCAGCTCATAATTCAGTCAAAACTGATCACGTTTATGACCTTCAGCAGGATTTTCTTCTTCTTTAGTTAAATGGAGTAGGCTAATATAAAGATTCAGAATACAGGGAGTGGTTATCACAGATGCTGCATTCAAACCTTTTTGTTTAGAGACTCCTAGAACCTGGCTACAGACACTTCTGATCACTTTCACAAATCAAGTACATAAAATACACTAAATTGCTTTTCTATCTGTAGCTTTTCAAAATGTGTTGTATTTCTTTGCTGTTTTTATATCGCCAGCTGAAATTACAAATAAAGGTTTAAATGTGGCAATACTTTTTTTTTTTTTTTTTTTCCTCAGAGAAGAATGTCTACTGTTTGTCAGCTATCAACAGACAGCAAAGTATTTTTGTTTTTGCTCCTGTATATACTTCAACACATTTCTGAATTAATAATAAAGCCCCAACTCGTTTTGGAAACCGTTTAAAAACAATCTTGCTGCAATAAACAAGGATAATAGACCAGGAAAGTCATCAGTTTTCCATTTGTACGTGATTGTGGAGATGCTGCATAGTCCAACCTCTCCTGTGAAAGCAGATCTGATCTGTTAAAAGCTTTCAAAACCACTCAAAGAAAAAACTTGCATCTTTTCTCTGGGTGAACTGCCTTGCAAGAGAATAATGTCCTTGGACCTCCCAAACCACTTCTGGCCATTGCTGTTTGTTCCATTGCCACAACCAGGAGGAGTTTAGTTCTGTGGTGTTTGTAAACTCCTTCAAGTAGCTGCAGGCTGCTATTCTGTGATCCCTTAAGATCTTCATCAGACAGTACACGTCCAACTCCTTCAGCCTCTTTATGAAGTGATTTAGATCCTGGTCAGACCTTCATACCTCTTGGACTGGGGAAGCACCAACTCTTGTGTAGGCAAGGCTTCACCACCATGAAGCAGAGGGGATCAGTAACTTTCCTCAGTTTGCTGACCATGCTCCTAAAGTAGGCCATCGTGCTGTCTACTTGTGGGTGGAAGCTGTTGCTCGTATTAGACTTAGATTTCACATTATTCCAGGTTCTTTTGTAGCAGAATTGATTCCCAGTCCATCTCTTTCATGTCTAGTACCAATGAAAGGACTTATTCTGGCTGAAGAGCAGGGCTGTGCATTTCTCCTGGAACTTCTTAAGGCTTTTATCAACCTAATCCTTAAGTTTCTCAAAGGCCCTCAGAAGTAGAGCTCTACTGTTTAGTATGTCAGTCATCTACCTTAACCTTATCTAAAAATAATCTGATGGTACATCCTGACCTCATTTTTGATGACAGTAACGAACCACCAGGCCCTAGTATCCCCCCATAGAAAATTCAGCTTGTTGTAAGCCTTCAGACAGTTTATCAAGGATCAGTTGCTACCCACTGAGCCCAGCAGTCCAGACAATTTTCCATTCATCTAATAGCTATGTTCATGTTATATTTCTTCAGCACGAGAGTGAAAATGTTGTGGGAAATGATTTCAAAAGTTGTACTGGAGTCAAAATCTATTATATCCACTGCTTGTTCTTCCATGTAGCCAGCCATTTCATCACAGGATGTAATCAGGTTGGTGAAGTGTTATTTGTCCTTCATAAATCCATACCAGCTGTTCTTGTTTGCCTTCTTGTCCTTCTTTCCACTGGAGCTTCATCAACTTTCTTTCCATATATTACAGTCTTGGTAGCCACAAACTGAATCTTTCTGGTTTGTGAACAGTTCTTAATTACTTTCTGAACTCAGGCAATCATAAAAATATCAGAGACTGTCATTTTCATTTTAAACAAGATGCTGTATCTAGTTCAACGGTGCTATTTTTAGAGCTAGCTAATAGCAGATATTTTGTCTTTTAACCCTCCCTAAAGATTTCTATTCAGTGTAGATGTTTAGAATATGTAGCTCTTCAAACTGAGTAACTCCTTGTCTTGTGCAGGATCTTTAACAATTCTTTAACATGGATAAAGCTTGTACAGCATAGAGGAAGGAGGTTTGGTTTTCAATTTTATTGTGTGATAATCTGTTTGCCACTGGTGTCCTTGAGATTAATTTTTGGAATCAATTCTTCTGTGACGTTAATAAGGCTGGCTCACAATCCCCAGCCTTGGCTGTCCATTAAGTTTAGAGAATGCTATCAAAATCAGCATGTCTGCATACAGTTTTCTGTTGCACTTAAGATCTCTGCTCCATTTGAAGGCTTTGGAGACCTGAAGTTTCCAATGGCAATTGGAAGAGCAGAAAGCCAGTAGGTAATGGTATGCTGAACATGGCAACATCATTTATCGTATTGATGGAGAACAATTTTTTAGGCATCATCTCTACATAATGTCTTGGATTACTTTTTTCAAAGTGTAATATCTTTCTTTAAGTGCATACATTAAAACACACTGCTTATGTGGATGAAATGTACCTGTGAGATGTACATTATACAGCCGTTGTTATTCTTTTCAATTTTTATGCAAACAGAACTGCTTACTTAGAAAGGTTTTCTATCTTGTTATTCTGGAACTGTACCAGAGGTACAATTTATGAGTATTTTCAAGTACTCATCATATGCATCTCATGTAGTGTTAAATATATAGAATTTATGTAGGGCTGGAGGACTGTGATATAATGCAGGTCCTTAAAACCAGACATGATTTTGCTCTTGACTACATAGTCTGAAAAGAGCAACAAATTCGGGATGCCCAGCTTCTTGCAATTGTAATCCATTTTTTTATTTAATCAAGAAACGTTAGCAAGGATATTCCAATTCTCTCCACAGGATATTAAGATGATGTTGAGGCTTAAGTCTCAATCTTCATCAATATCAGATGGTTTTCTTTCCCCATCTTTCTCTGCAACAGGTGCAATTCGTGAAGAGAAATTCCCAATCGCCTTACTGCCGTTGAGTAATTAGTAGTTAGTAACGGGAGATGGCGCACTTGGCTCGCACATCTCTGCTTCGATCGCGTTTGCTACACCCATGTGCCTGGCTAAAAGCGTGCTATAAAGCCTTCAAGAAAAATCACCAAGGAAAAGAAGATGTTTTACATACTTTGTATTGTAATATGAAAATCATCTCTACAAATGCCAGGTGACTGGCCACAGAATCTTTAGCCACTTTTAAGATGAATCTTAATCACCTTGAGCTTTACTTGGTGTAATGCACTTGAAATTTTGAAAACTCTTGTGTGTTCTGCCAATATGGACTTGGAAAGCCTTACACTGGTGAAATACCCTGAGAAAACGTAATTAATTGATTGGATTCATTTGGAGAAGAGAAGAGAAGGGAAGGGAAGGGAAGGGAAGGGAAGGGAAGGGAAGG
>JAPSGF010000004.1:14226450-14347863 GCA_035772895.1 Perdix hodgsoniae | reverse complement strand
AAAGAGAAGAGAAGAGAAGAGAAGAGAAGAGAAGAGAAGAGAAGAGAAGAGAAGAGAAGAGAAGAGAAGAGAAGAGAAGAGAAGGTGTGTAGCTCAGTAGAGGCATTAGGACAATTGCGTTTCACAGATCTAAGCAGGAGTAATAACACTGATGTCTTCTTTATTAGAAAACATATTGACAAACACTTGCTAGACATTACAAAGGATCATTTCAGTTCTCCAAACTGTGTTATATCTTACTTTATATAAGCAATCTTAGCAATGATGTAAAAGAAGCCAGTGAAAATCTGTTGTAGGAATCCTTAGCGATGACACAGTCAAGACCAAACAGATGTAGGAGGAATGCCTGCGTTCAGACTTTTTATTCCAAATAGGCAAATGAGAAGTAGTGAATGCAGCCAAATGCGTGAGAGACCTACACATTGGCTTCCTTAACGAAAGCTGCCACAGAGGTCAGTAGATACAACCCATGTCAGCATATCTGTCAAATCTTACAGGATGTGTTAGGGGGTCATCCACCTGCCCCCTCACTCATGCCTGCCTGAGGTGATCTCCATCACCACTTATGGAGTTTTTCCTGCTGTGTTTCTGCATTTCAGGGTGGCTGTGCTCTGCCAGCCACCTGCACAGAGCTGGGGAACATTGCAGGCTGTAGTCAGCTATTGTCAGCATAGGTGACCTGTAGAACCACCACAAATAAGAGAAATGTTCTGCTCACTGCTGTTGCATAACGTCATTGGATTTTTGTGATTTAAGAGCACGTTTTTGTGTCTGAATCCTTAGGACTAGCCTATCTTTGTGCAGATGTAACAGGTCCAAGGAGCCAGGAGCAGAACTTTAAAACAGAACATTTAACAGACAAAAAAAAAAAAAAAAAAAAAAAAAAAAAGTCAGTTTAAAAGTAAATCTTATATGAGCAGGACATTTCAAATGTAAAAAGGCATCTGAATTAGAGGATTAGGTCATGGCACCTGATTAACATCATTTGATCTTCAGCTATTGAAAAGTCACTGGACTTCTCAGAGTGGAAGCATTCAAACCTTAAATGAAACCACAAGCCTGGCTTAGAAAAAAATTGCTAAACTGAAAACAACTTGCCTTGCTTCAGTAATTGTCTTTTTCTCTCTACTGCTGAGGGATGCATCCGAGTCAGGATTTAGAAATCCCCTGCATTTCAGTATAACAAAGAAGGAAGGCAAAACTCAATGACTGCACCTCAGATGCTACCTGAGAGAGGCTTACAGCATGTGAAACTTGCCTTGCTCTGCCATATCATATTTGTTTCTTGTTTTGAGATAAAAGAAAGGTACTCAAGGATCTCTTTTTTGCTTGTTTTCTTCACCGTTGTCTGCCTTTTTAATTGTTTTTAGAAGGGAAAAAAATAAAGAAGCTCTTGACCACAAGACCCACTAAGACCCTGAGGCATACCCCCTGACAACATCTGATAAGAAAGCAAGAGAGGGAGGGAATTATAGTCACATTTGTTTATTTTCTAAAGTTGTATTTGTTTTGATATGAATGACTAATGAACGCTTTTAATGAAGTAAACTTTTGTTAAAGTTTAAGTCTTGCTTTGGAGCAACCAGCAAAATCATAACACACCAAACTTGATCTTCTAGAATTGTCTAAGGGAAAGCAAGGTGAAAGGAACCTTTATATAATTGCGCCCTTTGACATTGAAAACACCAAGAGCAACATGAAATCACAGGTAAAAAAAGAATCTGCTAGCTACCTCTCATTTCTTTCCGGTTGAAAAGCATATAATGTTTTCACTTATAAAATATATACTTACTTAAAGTATATTTAGTGAGTTTTGAGGGGATTTTTACAGTCCCTTGCTACTGTCAACAGTTAGTAAAGTAAATAGCAAGCAGATCAAAATTAAAGAATTTATTTCCTGTCTCTTATGTCCTGATGGTCACTTTGCTCAAAGGGCTTTTCTGTGCTCCTTAGAAAGTATTAACCAGTATACACAAGGATTATTTCTCTGTTTATTATAGAGATATTATTTCAGTTGTTCTATCTGGACAAAGCAATATTTAGAAGTATGGAAAAGCAGTAAATATTCTTGTTTCTCCCCATTTCCCAAGTCAAGCTTTTAGGTACTAAACGTTCATATAATGAGCATATAGATCCTGCTTAAAGCCTGCTTCAATTTCAGCAGTCTTCCAATTGCCAGCCAAGTCAGGCCCTGCTTAGCTTTCAGAATCAGATGTGATCAGGCATGAAACAATGTAAAGAAAAATAAACCCTCAAAGGCACTCTGAATTGTAGTGTAACATTCTTTTTTTATTTTTTTTTCTGATGACATAGGAAAAAAAAAACAAAATGGAAGCTTTATCACAGCTTCGCTTCCTGTTGAGTTCCCCCACCCACCCTTATTACTGTGAGCAACATTTTTCAAAATAAAGGCACCCTGACTTGTTTGTTATTTTAGGCTCTGAGAAGAAGGTCAGACTGGGAACACTGTCCAAATATGTGCCTCCAGCCCCATTAAGGACCTGTAAGCACACTTATCTCCATCCGCTGTAAAGCAATTCACGGTCTTCCAGGGAGAACTCATGATATCACTCAGCTTTGCATATACATAAGCATATCTGCTCATACATTTTTGCAAGACCTGAATCTGCTTCATTCCTCTTGGTTCTCACAGGAAGAGGAGCATGCAATAGCTGCAGCATCAGTACTCCCTTCTGCCAGACTGTTATTTGGCAGACTAGGGAGTGCCTGCCTGTGGGTCTGCAGCCCTGAGGCGACTGTGCCCCACTGTGGGGCTACAGGCTGGAAGGAGATTGCTAAAGGCACAATCCCTGGCAGCAGCTCAGGGCTATGGTCCCTCCTCTTTCAAGTGATTGATGCATCTTGTGTGCTAATTAAAAAAAAAAAAAATCCATTCGCTATTTTTGTCCAAATATTTGAGCTCCTCAGATATCCCAGAAAGAAACACATCAGCTCCAGGCATTCTCTTGCTAATCCAAGGAAACCTTTTGCACGGGCCTCTGCTTTCTAACCTGAGACAGACTTTAATTATCCATTATTTTGTCTTCCTCTTTGTGAGCTGAATGCATTGTGCCACCCAGCACATTAGTCAATCATCACAGCTTATGGAGCACTCTACTCTACATCTTGGCTTCAGTGTCATTCATGTGCACCGAATGGAGACAGCATGCAGTTTCAAGATGCTGGGTAGATTTAAGCATGCTAGGGCCTGTCTGCCTGAATAGTAAATAGCTTTCCTGACATTTAAGCCGCACATGGCTTGATGTTAGGTCAAACAAAAATGTCACACTATAATCACTTTTTAAATAGCTGTTTCCGGCTCAGTTAGTACTGTATAGTTCCAGAAGAGAAAGCACTTACAAGCTGACAGACAGAAAGAGGAACCGTCTGCATAGGATGTTTGCCTAATCCCATCCCTGCCCTTGCCTGTCAGACTCGGAGGCTTAGTTTGTTTAAAAAAAAAATATCAGTGTATACAGTTTAATGCCACCACACTTTTCAGCTGGGCAGACTCTAAAGACAACTGGCGAATCAGTTCAGGGAGTGCCTTTGATGTAGTGTGAGGGATCTGGGCAGCCAGTGAGGTACTG
The DNA here is from genome assembly GCA_035772895.1 of Perdix hodgsoniae. NCBI lineage: Eukaryota > Metazoa > Chordata > Aves > Galliformes > Phasianidae > Perdix > Perdix hodgsoniae. The sequence goes on along the minus strand of JAPSGF010000004.1, from coordinate 14,344,273 downwards.
GGCCTTCAGCAGCCCTTGGCGTCAAGGCTGTGTCTTGGTACAAGGTCACAGCACTGCTGAGGTGCTGCTGCTTGGAGGGTACTTAGAGGTAAAATCCTAATGAGCTCTGACAGCAGAAAATGTGAGGGTTCTCACATTCCTGAGCACCACTCCTTCAATGAGACTTTGCCTCTGAAACACCCTGTGGAGGATGTGGACCACAGGGGAAGCCATGCAAGACTTACTTCCTCTCCCAGCCAACTCAGCTCGGTGGCTGAAGTTAGATGGAATGATTGCCTCCATACCATTTAAGTGAGGCTCTGCCATCCTGCCTTGTCCTAAATGGTTTCCGTCATCCCTGCAGGGCCCAACTGTGCCTGGCCATGGCACACAGCAGTGCTCCCCGGGGCCTGGTCTCCTGCCCACCCGTACAGGTTGGAGCAACCTGCAGGAGGGTTGAGATGTGTTATGTAGCTTTCCTTTCCACAGCTTAAAAGTATCTGCAGGGAATACCTGTACCCTGCTACCTGAAACCACACCAAGGCTGCTCCTTCTTGTCACTTCTCCTGCTTCCCCTGAATCTAGCGTGTGAAATGCTACCCACCTTTTTTGCATGTTGTGCTACAGACCCTCCTAAGGGTTGTGAGGGGTTTGCTGTGGGGCAACAGAAGGCAGTAATCAGAAGGTGACAGAAATTCCAACACATAACACAGCTAGAAGGCAGAGCATGAGTTTTCTGCAAAGATCAATGAAAATGGTTGATATTTTAGCCTAGAGAGCTAAAAGAAATGTGGAAGCCCATGAGGGAATAAAGCAGCCTACCAGAGAAGAAGCCAACCTTTTTTGGCTGTAACTTTCTTTCTTGCTTTCTTGCTTTCTTGCTTTCCTTGCTTTCTTGCTTTCTTTTCTTTCTTTTCTTTCCTTCTTTCTTTAAAAAAACAAACAAACAAAAAAAAACACTTAATCTTTTACTTTATTTCTGCCAAACTGGGAGGCTGAGAATGTGCTCCAAACATGTCTGAAAGCCACCAGGAGGGTCCACCCTAAGCACCACCTGCCTCTGGCTGTTGCTTCATGGAGGCTTCTAATCCCAGTTTATAAGTCTTTCTTGAAAGTCATTTTCTCTCCTGATTAGATCAAAATGGTGGCACCAATCTGAGCTCATCAACATGGAAACTTCCTGCTAGGTTGATTTTCCTCAGTATTGTGAAGCAATGTGTACTCTCTACTTTCAAAGTCAAAATGTGAATTTATTCCTATAGAAATATATTTCCAAGCTGCATTTGGAAATTCAATAGTAAATCTTCACAGATTCCTCATTTCACATCATAGTTACAGAGTGCAGTGTCTACAGTCTAATCACATAATAACAAATGTGGTAGATAAGCAAAATTCTTCCAATTTTGGCCTGCAGAAGATAAGCTTTTGCCAAATGTGGATGCAGACTACAGGGCACTATGGAGGGGGAGCTGAGAAAAATATTATAGCCTCCAAGAGGTAGGGCACGATGGGCTTTTGTTCACATCTAAGATTTCTTAATGCAGAAGTAACTTTGGTTATGCCTCAAATTTGTATTGGCAAATCCTTTTCTTTTTGGCACAGTTTAAGATCTGGGAATGACTGCACTTAGCCACAGTCATGAAGGTGAATAATTGCACTGAAAAATAAATTGTTGTGATTTGTGATCTTATGTTGATACAGATTAACTGACCAAGAGAATTCAGACAGGGGAAAAGGAGAAGCATCCCTGATGGTTGAGGCACAGTCTTTTAAAATATGAATTAATGTTTTGTTTCGAGCATTTTTTTTTCTGTTAAAAAACACAGTGCAGATAGGAGTGAGGGAAATAATTGCTTCTTGCATTACATTTTCAATGATCTTTAAGATGAAATCACTTTGAGCATGCACTTTAGTTGTTCAGCCAACCACACTTAAGTGGGCTCTAGTTTAACTAGTTTGCATGCTTCATTTGCTCTGCTGGTTGCATATGCATAGCAAAATTCTCCTGGCTTCACATATGCTAGGTTTATGCCAGGAAGATGCATTTGATGGCATAGGACACAGATTATCTGACCATTAGTCTATAACGTATTATTACTACTTGGCAATGGCAGTTTTGTTATGTGTTATATGTTAAATCAGACCTCACATCCAAGTTTTCACTAGATGATCAAAATCTGTGCTATGACACTATATGAATGTGAATAAACATATGTAAATGTGTGTGAGGAATAATTCCCTTTTTTTGGCATTTATCAAAAATAGTACTGCAATGTGTCTACAGCTAACTAAAGCATGGGATAATCATTCAATCAACTTCTCTGTCTATATTTACGCGTATTCACCTTAGGCTCGGTTGTTTTGTAACAGCTTCAAAGCTTGGTGAAACCAGTAGAAAGATGAAAAGTGATTTTGTTGGGTATCACATCAAAAATTCTAGTGGTAGAAGAATCAGGCTCCATATTTCTTTATGTTGTGGATGCAAAAAGTGTACTTATCATGGCTGGTAATAGTTACTTGAGTTCAGTTTAGCTTAATATATATGAGTTCAAGAGGTATACCAGAAGTATAACGTATATTTTGGAAGGACAAAACTTTCAAAGTCAGATCTTTGCACGCTGTAAACTTAACGCTATTGTATCATGGTCATCATTGATTAGATTTAAGAAAAAAAAGAAGAAAGAAAGAATAAGACATTATCTGATTAGAAGTTATCTAGAGGGAAAAGAATATCACATACCTGTGCACACTTTGAATTAAAGTAAAGGGATGCAAAAATTTTCAACATGGGTGTCTTCCCAGACATAATATATATCACCCCTCTGTGCCACCTTTAAAAAGAGAGGAACTCCCCATATGCTGCTGTTTAAATTTAAAAAAATCATGTTAGAATGAAAAATAAAAATGTTAACTTTTTCTGCCTTTTGCTTTGCCAACTCCACATTTTTTAGCTATATGTAAAAAATTATGGAAGGATTTTATGAAGTGCTTCTTTACACCACAATTTTACTGTTTCTTTGCAAGTGGATCATAAATCCTCAGAAAATTTTAAAGCTAAGACATGTAGCCATGCGCCATTGAAACTTTCAGGGATTTTTCAGTATTATGAATTGTTTTCTGCAGTAGATCTGAGGTATAATTTCATTTTGTATCCCTTATTTTTCATTTGGGAAATCAAATACTGTAGTATCAACCTGGATTTCTGTTGCAAGGAAAAATATTCACTTACCTGCCTTTTAAACTAAGATAATTTAGGTGAAAAAAAAGTGAAGATGAAGTTACTCAAAAGGCCTTTTTTTCTTTTTTCCTAAAAACAAATCAAACAGAACCAAACCAAAAACAAAATAACCTTCATTTGGATACTTCAATATACAGTCTCCAATTTCTTGATTATTGTTTATATTTTCATGCTTACTTACAATCAGTTTACAAGACTGTGTGGACATATATAAGGAGTAAGCTTTTTTTTTTTTGTGAACTGCACATGTCTCATAGGCTTTTTGGCTGAATGCATTTGTGGGCATCATATATACATACCTTCCTGTGTGTGTGCTTCCTATTCTGCTCTGTGAAAATACGTATTTTGCTTTTTATTGTTTTGCTGAGTGTAAAATTACTGAATATTTTCATAAGCACAGAAGCAAGATTTCTGTCACAGAGCTCTCCGAATGTGAAGATACGTAGCAAGTGGACAAAGACTCAAGAAAGCATTTCAAGACTGCTGGTAGTTGCAACATCCCAGTGCAAGGCACTCTGATAAACTGCCATGCAGAAGTGTTCCCTTATGGTGCACTGACAGGTTTGTGTTGGTGACATTAGGAAGAAAACAGCAACACTTGAACGATGATTCAACATGAAAAATATTCATGGCTTTTTGGCTATTTGGAGGGGGATTCCACATAACGCTACAAAAGAGTCACAGTATCAGATTGTTGGGATGAGTTTGCAATGGAGTTGGATAACACAGTTGGCTGACCTTCATAAAGCCATTATTCTGAAATTCCCAATTCAATAAAATACCTATCTTTTGGCTTCTTTCTGTAGCCATTTTCTTTCTTTCTTCTTTTTTTTAATAGGTTTGATTTTTACAAAGCTTGTCAGTAAGACTCCCCCTGTCTCAAAGTTCCTTTTTCTTTTTCTTTTTTCTTTTTAATATGTGAACATTTCAATCAAACCAAGTATGACAACTTAAAAAGGTACAGACGCCAGCTGAGCTGGATAGGACTGACTGTTGGAATTAACTAGAAGGAGGGGGAGTCTTGTCTCATTGAAGTTTTATTCTGCTAATTTAGTAATGACTTTTTATTCAGTTCATGGCTTAAAATTTTGTGCCTTCCCTGGTACAGATTATGATTCTTCTAGCAGTAAGCATCTTCTTTCTTTTTTCTTTTTTATCATAGGGAGCAACTATGCATTCTGCTCCCAAGCCCTGACTTTGTAAGTACTTTCAGTGTTATTTTTGACAGCCTGCTGTCAGTTATTCATTGTTGTTATTTTACTTTATATCTCTTGTGCACTTTCTGCTATGAAAAAAAGAAGGAATTAACATGTATGTGTTGCAAGGTGCCAGTCAAATCCTTGCTTTCTCACAAGCCTTTTTTTTTTTTTTTCACGATTTGAGGTTTATTTGCTTTTTCAAGCTGAACCACCACCATTCCTTTTGATACCTAACTAGTGGCTATGTTGTAAGGTAGATAGTTTAGGTAGGTGCTGTTCTGAAAGGGAATCTTTTTCTGCATGAGTAGAAGTGCAAAATCTGTTTTGTTGGCAGAGGAAAAAAAGTTTTTCTGTCTCTTCCCTATTAATACATCAGGAATGTTTTCATGTCCAGCCTAGAAGGCTGAAGTACTATCAAGAAATAATAATTTATATATGAATTTGGTTTTAGTTTTGTTCTTTTTTTTCTTCCTTTCTTTTTATTAATGGGCATTGGATTGCAATTAAGAGAAAGTCTTCAATTTTTTAAAAGTTTTTAGCCATGAACTCTTTTTATAAATGGATTAATCAGACGTTTTTTCTCTTGTGGCCAATACACAGTTTATAAATGAGTTGCATATTTAGAGATAGAGTTACAGTTCCATTTCATGCAACTTTTTGCTTTGAATCTGTGCCGTGTATGAAAGTGGCATGTCTTCTACAGTCAGAGACTTCCATGTGATCTGATACTTCATTGCTATGAATTGCTTACATAGAGAAGTGAACCTCACTGCTCTAAGCTCATTCCCTTTTGGGGAGCCCTTACAAGTTTCCTGATAATCTGAGACCTCTCTGAGGGAAACATTTTCCTTCGCCTCTGGACACAGCTGTGAGAAACAGGCTGTACTGTCATAAATGCTGTTTGTTGGCATCAGTTTGAACTTTGTTCTGCTCATTTTTCTTTTTTTTTTTCTTCCATTTTAGAAAACTTTTCTGTTGGCTTCTTGGCTGTAATATTCTGAAAACTATTAATCTTTGGTAACTTGCAAAAAGCGGAAATGAGTGTTTCAGTTAACAAAAATTAACTCTGAGCCTCTGAAATTTTGGTTGCAGATATTAAGTCAGCAGCAAAGCAAAACACAGAAGGTGTTTTGCACAATGATTTTGCAATCATTGTGATGAATGCAGCTCAGATGCAGCCTAGAAAATACTTACAGTTTGTCTTAATCTCCTGGCCAAAAAAGTCAATTAGTATATTTGTGTACATACTATAATAAATATCTTTGTGAACTGAACACTTTACAAAAACAAAAGATAAACGTGTTGCTTTTTGAAAACAGTCATTTGAAATAATTTTCAGTCAGCCTTGTTGAAAATAGCCTATGAAAATAATTCTTAGGAGCTTATTTATTTTAAGAACGGTCTCCACTACTCTAGCTATCAGATATTAAAAAAAATAAAATCTCATAAAGAAAGATCTTGAGCCAAAATCTTCAGGGTGCTTCCAGTCCCACTAGAGCTGTGCAAGTTTAATTCAGCACTGTTCTATTATTATGCATAACGTATTATTCGCAGATGAAATAAAACATTTAAGCACTTTATCCAAAGCATTGCCACGTCTTTTTCTTTGCTGTCCAGATGCCTCTGTTTACATTTCTCCTCCGTTCAGTCCTTTCTTTTTACATTCTAGGGAGGACAGACACTGGTAGCATGTGCTATCTATTAGTACTGCAGCTGGGTGTGAGAACTGGAAAAATATATTTATCTTCAAATCAACAGAGTACTTTGGGCTCAAGGACTTATTTTTATTTTTTCAATTAAAATAAGAACATTAGATCATGAGCTAGCATTTCAAAATTAAATACGTCTTTCTGAAGATAATTTTTTTTTCTCAAATCTGTCTCTGTGTTTTTTGTTTTTTTTTTCATCCAAATCTATCTGCCAATTTTGATGTATCTTCCTGCAGTTTCTACGTGTGTCTGCTTGTACCGACAGGTAAAACATTTAGATGAAAAAAAATTGACTCGTTCTAAAGGCATCACATGCATATTAGGTATGCTTCTGTTGCTTAAACTACAACTTTAAAAATGACAGTGAATTTATCACCGAGTCCTATAACACTAAGCCATGTTATGTTTTTCAACAAATAGATACATATGTGGTGTGCTGTTTGCATTTGAACCATTCATTGATGCTACTTGGTCACAAATTTTGACTACAGAGAGTCTCTCTGATCCTGCTAGTAATTAATTTCTGTAACTTGTGTGTCTTTCTGAAGCCTGCAGCATGTTTACAAATAAACAATGAGTTAGCACCTTTATACAAGTGATACTGATTCCAATTATTACTGTCTTCCTCCTACCCTCCATTTTTCACAGACTCTTTGCTTAGGAAATACAGTTGCCTCACAGATTACCAAACTTGTGCTTCTTCTTCCACCGTTCAGAAATGGTTTAATCAAAGCAGACCTGCTGCACCTGTCTTCATGCTGCATTAGTGATAAGAGAAGCCTTCTGAGTAACAGAAAGAGTTTTTTATATAAAACAATGGAATCAGGATGAGGGTTTGGGTAAGAACGGCAGTAGCAGTCAGGTATAACACTGCCAGGGAGTCTGTGCTGATGTTAGGAATCTGTAGAAGTATCTCAGTTCAACAGATTAGCTCAGGCAACTGAAGTGAAAAAATGTGACCACGAGTATCCCACGTATATGAGTACAAACTAGGAAGTCCAGAGGAATCTGTAACATGGTGTATTACAAGCAGCAAATAGGTGTAAACTAATCCTGTGACCCGCTTATCTGCAGAAAGCTGGGACTCAATCCAGCAGCTTTGATCCTCCCAGAAATGAGGGAATGCAGCACCATGTACAGCTAATTTGGTCGAGTTCACCCGGAGTACAGCTGGAGCCCCAGAGCGGCCGGGCTGCTGACCCCAGCTGCTGAGTAGCCCCAGCTCAACTCTTCTTCCTGGCCCCCAGCTGCCATCTGACAGGGCTGCTGTTGCCTTCAGAGCTGCTTCAAGGAGAAAAATAAAAGTCTGGCACTTCTTTTGCTCCAAAGAGGGACCCACCTCTTGTGCGCATTTGTTCTCTGTTTCCAACGATGTATTTGGAAATCTTTACAGCATTGCATGGGAGCCAGGGCTACTTTGAAGCTTTATTTCTCTAAGGCACAGTGAGTATGGAACATATTACCTTACCGGGGAAAATCTTGACTTGTAATATTGCTTTGGCACTTCCCAAGTGGTCTTCATGCACTGTATTCCAAAACACCTCCCAGAGTAATAAATTAAATTACCCACAATCATTATGACCTCAGTAAGATCCACCTACGGCCAAGAATAGCTCCATGTTACTGTCAGCTAATTAGTGGTGGGATTCGTTAACTTAAGAAGTGAGAGCCAGGAAGCTATCCTTCACTCTTTGTGGTGTTGTGGGATGGCATGAAAGCCATAAAAACAGTTGCTGACGGGAGCTCAGACACCTCCAGCAGCTCATTGCTCTGGCTCAGGAGAGGGGCACAGGCACACAGCATCTCCCCCTAATGCACACCATGTGCTCAGGCATGCTTGGTGTTGTCATCCCATCCTCCTGCAGCCATGGACACTGGCTTTGAACTCTAACCCTATGTTATTGGTGAGAGCAGCCGCCCTATCTGATGGCCCAGACCTGCAGCCTAGTACTCTTTGGGTTTGGGGTAAGATACAGTTCCCATTGTGTGCAGAGGCAGGTATGTCTTAGCACACTTGGTGGACTAATATAGCACTCAGCAAATCCATCTAGGCTGTTTGCCGCTTCTCTGTGAGTCATCCAAGGAGCTTATCTGGAAAAGTAAATCAAGTAAATTTTGACGTAGAGTGTACAAAGCATCTGTGCTTGTGCATTCTGATGTTGTTAATGTTTGGCCTTAAGGTTTACAAGCCTAGTTGATGGACTGAGACACAGGCTGGCAGAGGGCTGGAGGAGTAGCATGCAGCTTCTTGTGCTCCAGAGGAAGAAGCAGTGCCAGCAGCATGCAGCGGGGATGACGCTGCTCATGTTCTCACACATGGCACTTGCAGTGCCCAAAGATATCTGTCTGGTTGAGTGCATCTCTCCCCTGCAACCAGAGCTGGTGCTGAGGCTTTTGGTCCATGTGAAAGCAGACAGGGAGCATGGCAGGGATATGCATGAGCCTGAGCACAGATGTCAATTGCTAGATCTTTTTGATATGCAGATATGCTCTGTTGGATTTCTCTCTGCATGTCTTTTTCTTTCTACTCCTTCCCAGTTTTTGACACCTCTCTGATATCCTTCAGGGCTCTTTTATGTCAGTCCTTGTTTAATTCAGAGCCCATCTACCTCTCTAATCCCGCTCTACTCTTTGAGCAACCTTCCCCACTCTCCTACAGGCAGCAGATACCCAGATCCCTGCTACAGCTTTTGTTTTTTTCCACATACTAAAAATGCCTCAGTGCTTTTTTTTCCTCTTCCACCCCTCCACTCCGCTCTTCTCTGCACCACATATTCTGGAAGTCACCTTCAGACCGCACTTGAGTGTTACCTCCATTGCCCAGGGCTGGGATCACGTTACAGCTTTCCCCTTCCCGCTGAAGATGTGTGCTCTGATTTGAACTTCTCCAGAGTTCAGGGATGTTTGGAATCTGGGCTTTTGGCTTGAGTGCCTCTCGGTGCCTCGTGTCAACATCTGGGAGTTGACAGAAGTTGTTTGTGGGCTGGGAAGCCAGGTCTGCAGAAGGAACATTACAAAGAATTGAGGAAAAAAAATCCCAGCACTTTCCCAGATAAATTAAAACTGACCCTGCACTGAATGATGTGCCTTTTGCAGCCCTTTTTCTATCCAAATCACCAGCTGGATAGTGCCCACTGAGTTGCTGGAAATCCCAACAAACAAATGAATACGGTCGAGGCCTCACAGCTTGGCCTCATGACAAAGGCTCTCAGTCTCTGGTCCTGCAAGGGTCCAGCCCAACGAGACCCCTGCAGAGAGATAACATTACCTGGCCCTTGGCTTCTTTCCTTTTGCAGTGGATGTGGGGAGGGAGGAGGCAATAGCAGAGCCAGTGTTATGGTGTAATGGGAGAAGGGCCAGACAGCTTGGTTTCACCCCCAGCTCAGGACTCAGCAGACACCCAAAAGGATCACCTTTCAGTGCACCTATCAAGCCCCAGGCAGTGCTGTCCCTGTGCCCCAGCCCAAGCCATGTCAGTCAGGATGTCCTGCAAACACCTGCCAGCACCAGCAAGCACAGCCACCATCCTCTCTCCTGCTGTTAACAGGAAAGGAGAGCTTCCTTCCTTCCCCTTTCCTTGTGGCAGAAAATAGGCAGCTGAAAGACAGCTGGAGATAGAGTGCACCAGCGCCCACACTGCAGCGCAGGCTATTTTTAACCTATTTTTAAGTTATTCTGGTTGTATGCTGATGGCCATGTCCCCTGCTACTTTCTTCCTTCTCTGTATCTCTGTGTGTCTTTGCAGCTCCTTCCTGCCACTGTGAGATGTGTGAACTATATATGGCCTGGGAAATCTCTGGCAATCAGTATTTTTAACCCACTCGGGCCCCCAGTTCACACGCCGCCGTGACGCAGATTACCCAGCTTTGCAAGTTTCTCATGGGAATCCAGGGTGCTTGACAGCAGCCTGTGATGCTTGGGTGTTATTTTTTGCCCTCGATGACACAGCTTGTTGGCCCTGGGCTGACATCTTGGGGCTCAGGAAGCAGCAGCCTTAGTGCATACACAAGAAAAGGATGAAGCCCAGCTGCCACAGAGATGTGATGCAAAATGAGGTGGCTTTCTGGGCTAGCCATAAGTCACCTGGCAGGCTACAGGTGGCCTAAATTGCTTGGCACAGCTGCTCTGCCTTGCCAGAAATACAGGTGATGAAAATCTGATCAAGATATATTTGGTGTAGAAAATAATGAATAAAAACGCAGGAGGAAATGTTTGGGAGCCAATCCGTTAGGGACTCCAATTGCACAACAGGGTTTTGTTCTTGTCTCTTCTACAGCTAACATTTTCCCTGAGTAAAAAAGTATTGCTGAGGGCCAAAAGTGTCCTTACGGATCTTTTCTTACTGCCACCTACCGGTTTCTGGTTTATGTTTAATGGAGAGAAGGCAGAGACTCCTTGCTGGAAACATCCAGTCCAAAGATATTCTTCAAGCATTTTCACTGTGAGACAGGGCAGGAGCCACTTGTATTGTCTACAGCATGTCATTCTGTTACTTCTTTGCTGAAGGTTTTTCAGAAGACAATGTTTTAGACATTCAAAACCATCAGATTTTCTTCTGTGAAGAAATAATGTCTCTCCCTGTGTTTCTTTTAATAAGTATGATACATGGAGACTCAAGTTAAATAACAACCAGCTGAAGTATCTTGCGCATGAGTTTACTATTATAGAAGAATTAACTTGACTGCCAGCATGTATTTGTAAATATATCTCCACTCCTGTATAAACATCTGCTTTTATCTACTACTGTAGTTTCTCAGTAAGCATCATAACACTCTACATCTTTACGATGCAGGTATTTCTCAGAGATTTCCATGGGCTTTAAACAAGGCCCTTCCAAAAGCTAAGTTTCTTTGAGTCTGTTGGTTCTAGGTACATGAAAGCAAAGGCAATTTGTAAAAATTATCCTTTCAGACTTTAAAGATTTACACAATTTAAGGAATGCTAATCAGTGTTAATTTCAGATATGATCAGAAAGTAACTACATGTGGTACAGTAACACCAGGCTAAATGGTGAAGGCTAAATTCTCAGGGCCAGTTGGACCAGGGCAAGAAAGCCTCTTGTTCAGGATGCTGTTTTCCACGGTTTATTAAATCCTCATATTTAGAATCAGGGAATCAGAAAATATCCCATATTGGAAGGAACCCATAAAGATCATCAAGTCCAAAATGTTGAGATATAAATATTGTATAAATTAGAAATGTTCAGATAAAGCAACAGAGGATATGAGTTTAGCAGGATGAAAAGAAAGCATGTGATATACTTATCACAGAGGACACCTGACCCCAGCAGGTAAGGAACAGGAGACAGATCAGTCATAATGACATAGGTGCACTGTGTTGTTAGTAAAGATCCACTCCCAGGTTAGCAAAGAAACTTCAGGATATCATTCTGCCAAAGGCAGAATACACGATTAATTAAAGCAGGTTTTTATCTTGCTTAGCAATTGTTGATCTCCAAGTAGATATTTGCTCATGAAAACTGAAGTTTTTCTCAATGTAGAACGGTATGAAAACTTGTCTTTAGTATAAGCACACACATTATTTTGGGATCAAAATGATTTTATCATTCCAGAGATATTTTCTTAAGTGTTCCCATGACATGGAGTGGTCAGTGGACTTTTAATTCTGTGGATGCCAATTAGAAAACTAGGCAGAAGAGGAAGTTCATTTCTGGGCAGAGAGAGCACATCGTGGGTGGCCGCATAGCCTACGACTTCAGCCACCTGAGAAATTAAATAATGAATTCTGACTGAGGAAGCTTGCGGGTATTACATCATTTGCACATAAAAACGGAAAATAGATTTATGGGGCACATGGGTGGCTGTGACATCACCAGCAGCCAATCTAAGAAGTCTTAGCTCCATCATGCAGTCTAATGCCCTTTAATACCAGTCTTTGTAGATGGGCATCCCACAGACCTACCTCTCTGCTCTGGGTGTCTGCTTTTTGGTTGTTGTTGCTGTAACACATTGACTCAGTGTTGAATTGCCTAAGCTGCAGCTGCACGGAGCGTGTTTCACATTGGAGGCACAGAATGTGTGCCGACTGTTTTTCAAGCAAGCGTAGCCTGGAGAGATGAACTGCTGCAGCAGTTTTAATGGGGATTGGGAACTGACTAAAGGGGTTTCTGGAGATCTGATAGCTTGAGATATTTTATGGTGGTACTGACTGCTCAGCAGTGGCAATAGGAGGAGTCTGGTTCATAAATTAACTGTTTCTAACAGCATGAAAAACCATTATCTGAAAAAAAGGGTTGCCTGCAAAAGAAACCAGAGAGCAGCACTGGGCAAGCCTGGCCCACACCCAGCATGATAGAGGGCACTGCTGTGGGGCTGCTGCTGGCAGCAGTGGGAGGGAATCCCAGGACAAACCTGGAGCAAAAGAGGAACAGTGGGGAGAACCATAGGATTTCTGGAGGAGAAGGGGCAGTATCAAAGGGCAGCTGCTGGAGAGAAGAGAGAGGTGAGTGGCACTGTGATTTTGGTGGACTTCGGTTATTTCTTCATGCATTCAGAGAACAGCTGTAGGGTCCAAGTGCGACACTACTGCTGCTTCAGAGCAATTGCATAACTGCACCCTCACCCCAAACACACCCTTCACTAAGGGAGTGTGTCAGGCTGCCAACAGCTCGTGCTCCTGAAAAAGTCCCCCTCACTCTCAGTTGTCTTGCTGAAAGCATCTCTGAGCTTTCTTTAACTAAGACTTTGATTTGAGCAAGAGAAAACAGACACGGTCCAGTTCCAGTGCCCGGCTCCCTGTGCACTCCCAATGCAAACCAGATGTGACAGCTGGCTTGTGGCATGCTCGTGGTGCAGCTGCCCCGGCCTCCTGCATGCCACCACAGGCAGCAGACCAGGCCTGGCTTAGCCCCGTGGGGTGCATCTCACTGTCACAGTTAGCCTCCAAATGCAATCCCTGCCTTTGATAACCTAACTCATTCCTTCTCTCAATGCTCCATGAGAAATAAATAAATAAATAAATTAGAAAGGGAGAAATGGAAGTGTGCTTTCCTTGGTTTGTTTTCAGAGCAAGAGATGTGCAATGGGAGTGTGGCCCCCTCCTAATGGCACACAGGTAATGCTGTAGTACCAGGGCCTGCTGGTGCCCTGTGAGAGTGCAAATACTGTGGACATGGTGTCACACAGATCAACCTGGTTATGGTCCCTTGTGAGCTCTCACCACAGCTGCCCTTGCGTCTCATGCAGAGTGGCAAGAATCTGGCTGGTGGGCCAGTGGGTGACACACAACTTAGGGGTCTCAGGGGCCAACACAAAGGCATGATCAGAACAATGGGATGTGTAATAAATGACTTCCTTCTGCCAGGGCTGCTTTGGGTCACACGGGAAGGGGGACAGGATTATCACTGCAGGAAGGAGAAGATGCAGTTGGTGGTTACAAATTTAACCAAAATAGATGAAAGACTTTTCCTTCAGCTTTTCTGGACTTCTTCCATCTATCTCCATCCTTTTAAAGTCACCATCACAGGAGGACCTATGAAACCGGGGTTATGGTCTAGTGTGAGGGCAGGACACTCACAATGAATTGAGGTTGAGGATTAGTAGTGCTGAACCCAGGTGAGATGTGCAGGCACTGCCGAAAGCCACCCTGGTGACCCTTCAGAGCTGCAGCTAGGGGCTGGCTCAGCTTGTGGAGAGGCTGGCATCTGCCCAGCCTTGGTAGGTGCGCAGCCTGGACCTTAAGTCATTATTACAATGGCTAGTGATGCTTTCCAGCTTCCCATCAGGATTAGAGCTGAAGAACATTTTTTCTTGTAGAGGAGGGAGCTGTGAGTCAAGCTGTGGGCACATGCAGGAGCATCATGACAATAGAAGATGAAAGCTGGAACCAAAACATGATGAAAGGTTCTTAGGCAAGAGAAAATTTCCTAGCAATTTACTGCGGGGCTTTCACTCTTTATCTGCCATTCCCTCTCTTCCCTGTTCCCATGCCAGGGTGAGGTAGATGTGCACCAACCCCTACCTCTCTGAACAGAAGTTGGTGTCACAACCTGTCTCACTGACTGTAACACGTGCTTCAGTCCTGCTATTGCCGTCATGAGTTTGAAGGCTGCCATTAAGTGTATTGGAAAGATTTTGTTTGGCTTGCCTGCCTCTGTTTTCAGGAAAAGTGCAGTCAGTATCCTCAACACTTTTCAACATTAAATTTAATTTCATCTGACTCTAGCTATTGTCAACAGAACTACCTGTGCCTGCAAGAAAATTTGGTTATTTATAGAGAAGGCAGGAATACCACTTCCAGCAATCAGTAATTACATGTCTGGCTATTGCTGTGTGATCTCTGACAGCAACAATGTCTGAATGCCCACATGCAACATTTAGTGTCTACTGTTGTGCCTTCAGAAGAATCTCTCTATAAGTAGGCGTGTTGCTACCCTAGAATTATTGTTGGGGAAATCCACTGAACTGCTGCAGCAGCACCTGGCAACATTTATTTCATAGGTTATGATGGACAAATTGGAGCATGAGGCCAGTAAGTCATATCTTGCTCAGTCTAGTTTAGACCTCCATATGCAGTAATGACTTTTGCTGGAAGACTAGCTTAAGTGTTGATCATGAATAGCTGCCTGTAAATTCTTCAGGATTCTTTCTGTATGGGTATGTGAGGCCATGCAGTGTGTCTAGAAGGTGTGAAGCATGTATGTGAATGTGTGCTTGTTACAGGGGATGTTTAATGAAAGAAGTGCTAATAACAGCAAGAAAGAGAGGTCACCCTCTTGGTGACGATTAAAGAGACCCACCTACACCTGTGCATACATGCTCCTATAGGAACTGCTGTCATGCACTTTGTACCCAGGCTAGATGGATATTTTTGGATATATATATATATATATATAGCACCTATATACTCAAAGGGTACTATATAAACATGGAAAATATTTAAATATCCTTTTTTGATATATTTTAGAACAATTAAAAAGTAATTATTGAAACAGCAAAACTTTGCTTTAGGATTTTACTTGTCTTAGAAAGGTAGTGCCTTCTAATTTAACACTAAGAAGACATACTTAAAATTACATTTTAATACTCCCTCTAGGCCAAGTTACTTGGATTTGCAACTTAGAAGCAAGTACACAATTCAACTTCATGCAAGCTCCAGATAAGGTTCTTGGAAAAATTCACAGACTCACAAGAACAGCCTGTAGCTTATAGCAATTTAGAACTTCCATTGATTGGTACTACAGCATAAAATGCTGTATTATGGTTTTTTTGTTTGTATGTTTGTTTGCTTCACATTCTATAGGTCCCAGATCTGTTGCACTCATCTTTATGAGCTTCTTGTCTCTGTGCATCTTTTATTTTGTAGTGTGTCTCCTTCTGAAAGAAGCACGATAAATAGAAAACCTTCATACTGCTGCTTAACAGAGATAAAAAACTCTACCTTTTATTTTACTATGTGGGGCGTGATTGCTTCATAAAGCAGTTTACAGCACATAACTTTATTACATTCATGCTCTCTTTGTCTGTTTTTCACCTTCTATTGAAAGATTGTTTTAGGATTTCCCATTTTCTGAAAAAATCAGCATTTTGCAGACATGAAACACAAAAACAAAACCAATGCCACGAACATACAGAAAAAAATACTAAGTTGATTTTCCTCTATGAGATGCATATAAGTAATTCTGAGACAAATATGCTAACCTATTACAGTAACACTGGGAAAATGTGAAGTTTTACACGGTAAGAGCTAAATAAAAAATTACTCTTTTCCCTAAACAGTACTCACAAGAGACACTTGGAGAAGCCCTGTACTTATGGTCTCCTCATGAATCAGGCAGAGAACTCCATATCCACACTGTTCCATTCTTTAGAGACTCCAAAATAATCTGAGCAGCTCTGAGTTTCTGTTTTCCATGGCAGGAAGGGAGGAAGGAACAGGCTGTGTGTCTCCAAATTGAGAAAAATGTTGAAGAGTGTCCCAATTTAAGCACTTAAATAATCAAGTTACAAGTCAAATGTTCATACAGAACTGCTTTACAGTGTTTGGCTCATAATATTTGGTATTTGGCCAAATGCATAAATTAAAAACAATTTATCCCAACGTTCTCCTAAAGTAGATATAATTTATATACCATACAGCTTTTTACCCCAAAAATCCATCTCTTAGATGTGCTGATTCAAAATGTGCCTTCTTCATAGTAAGGCATACAAGGTCTCACTATGAATCCACTGTACAAGCACAGTTGTGTTCAGGTCACTGACTGTAAAAACTGACTGACTGAAAAGGACTGTTCCCTGAGCTCTGGGGAGAACTACTGTTTTTTAAAGCAATTCCCTTTCAAAGGCTGTTAGATTGAAAAGTCTCTACCAGTCTTCTTAAACCAGGTAGGGTTGCTCAGAAGCCTCTGACGGCAGTGCCTCACAGCTGCCCAGGAACAGGGTTGTCCTTCTGCTGCTTAGGGTGATAGCCTCAGGGCCGAGGACCTCTTTGTAGCGCATCCTAACAACCATTACTGCTAGTGGATCTGTGCAGTCCCTGTGGCCAGCTTGGAGGTAGCTCCCAAGGGATACTCTGAAAATTTCTGGGGACCCTGAGCTAACATGCCCAGAGGACCAGCTTTTATTTTTTTCCTGGTGAAGACAAGGCACAGTACAGAATGTCACCCAGGAGGATCCAGCCCAAGAACATAATTCCTCTGAGAACTGAATCGCTTTTTGAGCAAGACAAGTGCCTTTGGCTGGAAGTTCTCTGGCAAGCACACTAACCAGCAGTCTGCTCCCACACTGGTGATGGGACCATTGCTAACAAAAGGATAGCCCCCCTCCTCCTGCCCCTGCATGTCCTGCTTTAGATTTCACTGTAATAGCAGTACATTTAAAATATTTTGAGTTAAAATAATTGAAAAATGAGATGATGAGAGACCAGAATCTTCTTGCTATGGCAAATGCAGCAGTGGGATTTCTTTTTCCCTCTCCTTGCCCTTGAGCTTCCACCTGGGTTACAGGGACAAGCCATGAGAATGAAAAACCACTTCAATATGCAGGCAACCCTGCACATAGCAGGGGGATTGAAGCTTGATAATCATTGAGGTCCTTTTTAACCCAGGCCATTCTATGATTCTATGATTGATTCTATGATTCTATGATTCTATGATTCTGTCTCCATTGCTGCTTTGAATAGCTGAGCTTTCTCTGTAGAGACGAGGAAGGCAAAACAACTTCAGCTACTCTTACGCTAGTTACCAGGAATTTCAGAAACTTGAATAGCTGTTGCTTCACTCTATATACTGCCTCCCACTTCCAGCTTATAAATTATCAGTATTATTATACCTCTCCTTTCAACAGTGACAATACTCTTCGCCCACTGAAATGAGGATGGAAAAATAGGGGGAGACACAAACAGCATTTTCTGAGGCCTGTTCTCATGTTCTCAGGATTTTGTGCCCAATAGCTTTCAACTCAGTGAAGCATTAAAATGCTGAACTTTCAAGCCAGTAAGTTACAGAAATGATCTGCTTGTCCCCTCAGCACAGAAAGAGCTTGTTCAGCTGGACTGTTTCTACATATGCTGTCTGGCAGAGAAAGATGTCCACCAATTGTCACCTCCTCCTTTGGCTTCTGAGGCAACTCTGCATAATTCACTGAGTGTGCATAGATGCTGCTGGCATGCACAGCATTGCAAACTTCAGGGTGGAAGGCAGGCACTATCAGAGGAAGCAGAGCATAATGAGAGCAAAGCTTAGCACCCTCCCACATATGTCTATGCGCACACACACATATACACCCACATTGTGAAATACAAGAAAGAAAGGAGAAATGGGAGGGCAATGAAGCGTAACTGGTGTCCAGGGAGAAGGAGCTTGACTGTTGTGGCTTCTTTTCAGCTGTGAGGATTTAATGCAACATTAATCTCTGGTGCTCTCGACATCTCCGATCACAGTGGTCTCCATTGCATTTGATTCAGCATTTCCACTGCAAACATCTATTTTCTGGAGGAGAACTGATTCCACGGGAAGAAAGATCCTGCATCTCTGCTGGATGCTGATTTTTATTCTCCAATTAATTAAGTCTCAAAACTCTTTTCATCCTCTAATGACAGGAACAAAAAAAAGCTCAGGGATCATCAAAAGGTTTCTTTTCTTTGCATTTGCTTGATTTCTGGCATTTCAGAGGAAACATAGAAGTGATTAACTTAAGCATATTCGAAAAATGACATCTGAAAACAAGGAAGAGATTTCAAGTAGATTATCAGCTAGCTGCTTTTGCTATTGATATCAGCTGCAAAGCTAATTTGGCTCAGCAGCAGCAAGCACTCTATGTATGTCCACAACCTGGTACCTGTTGGTGTGATCACAGCACATTCCCCAACATACCCTGGAATGAATAGAGCCAGTACTTCACAAAAGCTACCTATGAAGCCCAAGAGTCCTACCTTACTGTGCTACCTGTCTATGACAGCAGTAAGCTTGTGCTGTCAAGGCTGTGTGCTACTGAAGCTTTGCGTGAGGTGTAATTGCTTTTTCTTCAGAAGAGCCACTGTAGTGCTTTTATACTTAAAAATGCATGGTTGCAGCTTCTTTTCAGCTGCAAAGGCACTGACCCAAAGAGTGACCAAAACAAGAGCTCAGTATTTGTAATTCTTCTCCAAAGCAGTACCATTTTCCTGAACATTTGTCATTGCCATCAAAGAAAAGAGAACAATTTATGAATGGGTGATATATAGATATGCTGAGCTACCAGATAAAATGGCCAGTCCCTGAGAAGGTAATGGAGCGGCTGATTCTGGATGCCATCTCCAAGCCAGAGGAAGGAAAGAAGATTATCAAGAGTAGTCAGTGAGGATTCACCAAGGGAAACTCATGCTTGACCAACCTAGTAGCCTTCTGTGATGTCATCACTGTCTAGGTAGATGAGGGGACAGCAGTAGATGTTGTATACCTTGACTTCAGCAAGGCTTTTGACACTTGTCTCCCACAACATCCTTGTAGGTAAGTTTAAAATCTATTGGATAGATGAATGTACAGTGAAGTGAACTGAGAAATGGTTGATAGAGCTCAGAGAGTTTTTTTCAGCAGTGCAGAATCTAGTTGGAGGCCTGTAATTAGTGATGTTCCCCAGGGATTGGTACTGGGTCTGATCTTGTTCAACATCTTCATTAGTGATCTGGATTAAAGGATGGAATGCGCCCTCAGCAAGTTTGCTGATGACACAAATCTCGGGGGAGCTGCTGATACACCGGAACGCTGTACTTCCTGGACAAGACCTGGACAGACCAGAGAGTTGGGCAAAGAGGAACCTGATGAAGTTCAGCAAGAGCAAGTGCTGAGCCCCACACCTGGGGTAGAACAACTGCATGCATCAGCACAGGTTAGGGGCTGAACTGCTGGAAAGGAGCTGTGTGAAGATGGAACTCTGTTTGTCCTGTTGGACAACAGGTTGGCCATGAGCCAGCAGTGTGTCCTTGTGGCCAAGAAGTTCAATAATACCCTGGAGTGCATTAAAAAAGAGTCCAGTCAGCAGGTTGAAGGAGGTGAACCTCCCCCTCTACTTTGTCCTGGTGAGGCCACATCTGTAGTATTGTGTCCAGTTCTGAGCTCCTCAGTTCAATAAAGACAGGGAACTTCTAGAGAGAACTCAGTGGAGGGCCACAGAGATGATGAGGGGCCTGGAGCATTTCCCATATGAGGAAACACTGAGAAACTTGGGACTGTTCAGCCTGGAGAGTAGAAGACTGAGAAGGAATCTTAATAATGGTTGTAAATATCTAAGTGTGGGAGACAAATGGATGGGGCCAGAATCTTTTCAGTGGTGCCCAGCAGCAGAACAAGGGGCAGTGAGCACCAACTGGAACATAGGAAGTTCCATGCGAACATGTGGAAAAACTAATTTCTTTTGGGGGTCACAGAGCAATGGAACATGCCACCAATCATGGTGGTGGAGTTTTCTTCTCTGGAGATATTCAAAATCCACTTGGACACTTTCCTTGGCTGCCCACTCTAGAGAATCTGCCTTAACAGGGGGTTGGACTAGATGATCACCAGAGATCCCTTCCGATCCCTACAATTCTGTGATTTTATGAAATGAGTTAAAACAAGCTACTATGATTTTATCTAAAATTCTAAAATGTTTTTTTCTCTGATTACTTTTCAGAATGGACAGATGTAAGGTAGCAAGACTGATTGTCCATCTTGCTCTCTGAGAGTGATTGTGGAAGCGGTTTTTGAATTTGAGAAACTGTATTTCTACTTCAAGGTATTTGCTGCTCTTCTGCCCTGGTTTCTGTGTGACATGACTCCATGCTCTCAGATATCATAAATTTCTGCTCTATGTGTGAACTAATGAGCAAAGTAACTTTTCTTATCATCTCTGAAAAATGACTGAGAGCTGTTTGCAAAATCCCAATGAAAGGAACAAATTATTGTGAATATTATGTGCTAATATCAAAATACTTATGCTTGCCTAGGCCATAACCTCCTTTGATCCAAAATCATGCTGGTAAATATGGTTCATTCATCAGCATGGTTGTGTCTGGTTGACAGTGGGAGTCCAATTGTTGAAAAACATCCTCTATGCTAAATGGCTGCTATGTATACAGTAAAATTGTTTATCGTTAACACAGTCATGGAAAAATGCCCAAATATTTATTTATTGTCCAGAAAAAATGTACTTATTACAATGTATTTACTGTGCAGTTTACTGTTGTTTTCACATGGCCATGTGAAAAGGATATAATGCAACGTGGGGAAAAAAAAATAGTGACCTTAGAGAACAAATTCAGAGTACGAAATTACGATTTCTTCCTTCAAGTTGTGGTTTCTCATGGCCTTCTGGAGCAAACTAGTAACCTGAAAGCTGAAAAAAACCCATAGCATGCAGACTTAAATGTGTATCTGAACACTTGGGCTAAGCTGTCATTTGTGCCAAGTTCTTTTTCACATATGCTGTATGAGAATTGATTGCCTTTGTGATTTTTATCCTAGCTGAAACAAATGCACATGTTGTTCTTATTTGTATGAATGGCTAATCCATTTTAATGTGCTGTTTTGACACATGTACATGACTTTTGCAAGTTAATAGAGGTGACTCACTACTGTCATGCCTTCCCTTTGGTACTTTTTCCTCTATACTGGCTCGTATTAAGGATAACAGGGAAAAATGTCCATGTGCCAATGCTAATGATGTAGGATTTTTTGAGGCGTGATATGCATCTGTTTGGTTCCATACCAGTAATTCTGACTTGCATCCCTTTTGGAATGGCCCTTTACAGAATCACCAGTGTATGAAATTCCTTTAAGCATTTTGTTTCGCTTCCTTGGCTTGCACCCAAAATGCCTTCTGCTGGAACTTCTTTGGGGGTTAGGATGAGGACAACATTTTGGTACAAGGAATAGGGAGATTCATGGTGACTCCTCAGTATTCTTTCTTGCCATAGGCAAGGGTCAATTAGGTATAAAGTGGCAGCTGCAAACATTTCTTTCATGTTTTATTTGTACACATCTAAGCCATCTCTCTGAACATGATCTATTTTCTCTGAAAATAATAACTGCCCTAGCCAATCTTTCTTAAGTTGGCCCATTGGTTATTGGAAGGAATCAAAGAAAAGCATTTGTTTGTCCTCATCTTATATACCTACTTTTGGTGCCATTGCCAGATTCAGAGCAGGAACCTGAAATTGGAGCTGAAGATCATCTGTCATTCCTCAGATGACAGTGAGAGTCTAAAGTTATCTTGGGCAATATGTGAGTTTCCTCTGTACGAGTCAACAGTTTGATTGAATTTAAATTCCCAAACTTGTAATCAAGATGTTCGTAGGAGAAGAGGATAATCTTATGTGCAAGAGATTGAAGAACATCAAAATAAGAGAAATCAAACTCTAAGCTTTTGGGGGTGCGGAAATATCTGGTAATGGAAACAGAATATTTTCCTGAGCCTTGATTGTTTCCATCTGCAGTACACCCTGGCCATCCCATGCAATTGTAACCGATTAGCAGGAAGGAGGAAAACAATTTTCCCGAAATATTTTACTGCACTCATGCAGTAAGTGCAATCCAGTTCACAATTAGTTTATACGTAAAAGACAGATTCTTCTGTACTTGTATGAGAAGAGTTATCTAAACAGGGGCTGTGTGTAATGTGTCTGCCAAGGTGCTGACCACATGAATACCCTGTGACATAGATTTGGCAAGAATCAGATTAGCCTTGTTATCTTGGCCAAATTCCAGAGGAAGTAACTAAGGTTGGACAAACTAATTTTCTCCCAGTTTCAGTAGGAGACATACAGAGTGTGCTGCTGCTGCTTTATATTTCAGATAGTTGTTCTCAGTATACAGGGGGGATCCTGCAGATCACCAGAAGAAGAAATGACAATTAACTGCACAAGGCAATCACGCCATCACATGTACTTTCAAACTCTTTCTTAGCGCTGCTTAATAGCTGCTTACTCCCAGTAGTAAAAGGGGAAGGTCCCTGTACACACAGCGGCCTTCTCTCTAGTGTGCTTTCCACTGACTTCACAAAGTTACTTGCTTGCAAATTTTCTGAAATTTGTTGAGTGGAAAGTTTGTCCCAGGACCCTTCAGTATGAGAGGTAGCTTAGAGTATACTGAAACTCAGAATGATATAATATACAGTAACAGACCTGAGGTTTAGATTTAGTTTTTAGATTTTAGATTTAGTTTTTCCTGGTGCGGTTGGGAAGCACATGCCATCTATCAATTAAAGAGATTGTTATTGTTGTGGTAAGTGGCACTAGGTGTATGCAAAGGAGCTCTAGGATCCCTTAGGCAGAAGGTCTGTCCAAAAAGTATACCCTACACACGCTCTGTGTATGTGAAGACTTTGTGCTAGCAGCACATGCTATTGGCACTGTTAGATCTTTTAAGAGAGCTGCTGGATAAATGGAGTTGGACACAAACAAGGGAGACTCTGCGTTGGTCCCTGATTAGAATCAGTGCTTAAGACAATGCTGGTCTTGGAGAGCAGGCATTGGCACTGAGTTAGGATTCCTAGGAGATGGAAATGACTTTTTCTCTCAGGGATACCACTCCTACTAGCTGGAAACATGAGCCCCTCTCCCCCCCCTGCTGGCCCCCCCACCTTGCAACAAATTTGACTTGATATCAGACTCATTACTCAAGTTTCCTTAATTCAGGCAATGTGACAGGCAGCAGAATACTGGCCAAACATCAAGCAATGGGTACAACCACCCTGCAGCTAGGATCCACAAGTTTACTAGTATGACTCTCTCCATAAATAAAATATTTCTTATATTCTTAGTATTGTTAATTAGCTACATAGATGACTGTACATATTTCATATGTATGAACAGTAACCATTGTGCTGCAAAAATTGCTGACCACACAAATATCCTCATCATTGCTATTGGAGCTTATCCTGTTTGCAGACATTTTCTGTACAGCTGCAGGTCTTGGTCTAGCTAGGTTGCAGACCTCTTGCTTGCATTAACCTGTCAACATTCCCAGGACTTAACATTATTCAGCATCTTAGCATTATTTAGCATCTTTGCATCATTCGGAGTCAGTAGTAGCTGACAAGTTCCCTGCTGGTTGCTACATACCATTTTCCTGAGCCGTAACCACCCTGCTTATATCCCAGCTGGTCTTTCACCAAGCTGGGATTTTGTATACAAATAAAGGCTAGATTATATCCCAAATCTGTACTGCTTGAAAACCAAGTTGCCATTTAATGTAATTTTGCAGCATAGCATGGGACAGCCTCATCCTGCCTGACACAGACATCTATTCTCTGTGGATTTCTGTCCTGCAGAACAAGCACTCCTTGCAGGGCAGGTCAGCAATGTCTGTCTCAAAAAATGTCCCTGAAGGGAAGCGCAGTGTTCCTGCCAAGCTTCCAGTGCGAATCATGCACCAAAGCCTGCAGCATGCTGCTAGAATTCAGCCCACACCCAAGGTGGGCTCTACCAAACTTCTCTTGTAATGCTGGTGAGTACCCTGTGCTAAGCAGTGAGAAAAGCTGGGGAAAAAGCAGTAAACAGGAACCATGCTATATCGCTGTTCCGTGCAGTTTAGTTAAGCTTCACACTGGCAGTTGAATTTGCTTTAATCTTTATGCCAAAGAGGAAATGCAGAGGTACAAGTTCACATGAACCAAAGTGAAAGAAAAAATCACAGAAAATCTGGGTTTGGATGAGGCTTTGGAGCTCATCACATTCAATAATTCCTGGTAGAGAATGAAGCTCAATTCCAGCACTAAAGATGAGAAATATCACAGTTTACTATGATACTTTCCTAAACTCCCTCTGACATGAAAAGTGTCTATTTTAAATGCAGGTTTTAAAAACTTGGAAACGACCCTAAAATAGAATGCATTATAGGCTTACAGTAATGAAACTTCTGGCTTAACTCTAGATATTTCTTATTATTAATTCAGTCTATACTTAGTTAAGTATAAGGCTTTCATCAGTATCAGTGGGAATTGTCTCAGTAAGAAAGGATTTTACAAGGTCTGTAAAAGCTGTTTGATTTGATTCAGTTTAATTACAAAAAAATCATATTTACTTCAGTCATGTGTTGCAACCCTTAGTACTTCTCACTGCTGCTTAAACAGGGATTTAGATGAAAGACTGTGGAATATGGCTTTTGTTAGCTTTAAGAGAGACGCTGAAACTCCATTCTTTCAGTTTTAAATTTGACATTTCCATGCAGACTAATAAAAGTACGAATGCATACATGCCACATACGCAAAAAAACCACACCCAAACCAAAACAAAACAATGCAGTCAAAAGTATTGGATTACAGATTAGTTAAAAATTAATTAAAAAAAAAGAAAAAAAGAGAGCAACTGTGTCAACTCATGTCCATTTATTTTCCCACGCCTTTAATAATTTTTATTTGCAGTTCAGGCTTCCTCTAATTTTTTATTTAATTAAATAGCATATTTTATGCAAAAAATGTCCATGTGCCAACAACTATTGAAATCCATAAATTTCCCAGCTATGGACAAACACTTCCATTTTCAATGGGCCAAATTCACCTTCTCATGAAAAACCAGAATGAAATTACATAAACAATATTCAATATACACAGAAATTTTGCCTCAGCATCATCAATCCTAAATGTCTTGTGCAAAAAAAAACAAAAAAACAACAACACAAAAAAAACCAACCCAAAGAACAACAAACAAACAAACAAACAAAACACAAAAAAGAATGGTTGTAAAAAAGGCAAATTTCCAGAAGTCCTAGAAGTTGATGTCAATTTATTCTACAACAAATAATAGAAAGCATTTCCTCAGTCATATCATTTTAACTTCTGGAGGTATGTGTTGTGTAGTCAGATCTCAGCCTCTCTCTCAAGTCAGAGATGTAAGCATGATTTAGATCAATAATGTTCAAAATACAAAATAGGCCAAATTTTTCTCTGACATTACTTTATCTTAATGGTATGCTACATTTATTGGCAAAAAAATAACACACTTTCCCAAGATTCAAATACTTCTATACTATATGTATATCCCTTGTGTATTATTCTCCGCTTTATTATTCTTTGTTTCAAGCAATAATTCCGTATAGCTGCTGGGAACCACAGCAAACTGGTGAGATACATCTCATGCCCTATTTTCCTTTTAACTATGAAATTATGGGAATTTTTTATGTTACGTTTCTTTATGTGAAAAGGCAACTCCAAATGTGGAAGATTTGATTTTGGATATGATTGTATGATATTTCCTAAGTCTTACTCAGTAAAGTCAGAAGTGAAGAAAAAAAAACTTCTAAACTTTGCTTATTTCTGTAGTGAAAGAGAAATCAACAGAATTCTGAGGCTTGCACAAAGAACATGATTATACTTATATCAGTTCTGTTTTCTGCAGATATGAGTTTTCTTTTTGAACCCACTATGTACAAATTCAAGTTAAAGCTGAGACACTATAAACTTTCCCCTTCCTGCCAAATGTTTGGATTTTTTTTCCAAATTCATTATTTCTTTTGTTTATGTGAAAGCATACCTCAAAATCTAGCCCCGAAAATAAATAAAGTATACACTGTAATAATTATTGATATGTATTATTTTTCTCAGAGTTCAGTAACACACATTATCTAGAATTAGCAATTGCTAATACACACAGAGACGGACCTGCAGAAGAGATGTGTGTACAGACAACAAGGCAAAATTTATTCATCATCTGTTGATCAAAATGACCACAATAATCAGAGAATAAACAATACTGCAATCCATGTTTTCATATTAATAATTCAGACAAAAGTGATACAGTGGTTGGAGGGGACCTTGTCTAATTGAGTGTTGAGTATCTCCAAGAGTAGAGATTCTGTGTCTTCCCCAGGCACTTACTCCAATGTTTGACTGCAGTCTGTGGGGGAAAAAAAACTTTCTAACAGGAGTTTTCCTTCTTGCAACTTGCATCCGTTGCTTCTTGTCCTACATCAGTCCATCATCCAAAGTCTGCTGCATCTTTTCAAAGTGGTTATGAGCAGCAGTAGGCACCCACCCAAGCCTTCTCCTTTTAACACTGAATAGTCCCAGCTCTCCCAGCTTTTTCACAACCTATGCTCCAGTCCTTGGTATCTTTTGCTAGACTCACTCCATAGCTCCTTGTATCTCTTTTACTGGTGAACCCAGAACTGGACCCTGCACTCCAAGTGTCTCACCAGTACTCAACAGAGAAGAATCATCTCCTTCAACCTACTGTTGACACTTGGCCTAATGCAGCCCTGTAAAAGGTAGATGCATGCATGTGAAGCTGCAAAAGGCGAAAGGCAAAAGGCAAATGGTCTCTTACCCTTGCTTAGGTAAGATAATCAAGCAGGGGCAAAAATAAAGTAGAAATGGAAAATGACTTTGAAAAAAAAAGAAGGACAAGATTTAGAAGTAGTGCCATGTAGAAGTGATGTTGCAACAGGACTGAAGGATAGATATATTAATTTTATTTTGATTTCATCATGATAATAGCAGAAGATATAAGTGACACCGTAGTGAGACTATGATCGGGATCATCACAGCTCCAAAATATCCAATAGTTCAAGTAGAAAATATCTCAATCTCAAAGATCTCAAAGAGCAAATTCAAATGATGAATACATAAAGGAATCGTGACAAATCAAGAAACGCATAAAATGTATTTTCTACATAAGCACCAAAAGCATGTGTATTTTCCCTCCTGAATTTTACCTGGGAAGTATCAGAAATTTCAGTCTCTTGTTTTCCTGCTTTCAACTCCTTGTAGAGTGTTTGTGCTAAACAAATATTACCGACATTAAAAAAACATAATGAATTAAAATCAGCCTTCTCAAATTGCTGAAACTTTATTTAGAGATGTCTTAGAATACTTGTTCTCCTTTCATACAGATGGTCTTGAGGAAAAAAAACATAGTCAGCCCTGAGTTTGTAATGGGAAAAATGTGCACGCACTCACGCACATGCAAACATATTTAGCAAGCATTTTGATGTTGGTTTAACCATTCCTTTCCTTCTTTGCCTCAGAAAGAATAGAAGAAAGGATGCTGCTAATCTTTTAATCTCATTACACAATGATGACTTCTACCATCACCAGTGGTGATGTCCTCCAAAATAAAAGGCCAAACACTCTTCAGGTTTGCAAATCTCCTTGAAATGTGATATCTGAAAAATTATGACTGAAATCACTAGTAGTAGAATCAGCGCACGATCAAATGTAACAAATTATGTAAGAAATTACCTAATGTAACATCCCTCATAGTCCCAAAATTTTGCTTCATGGAAGGCTTGCGTACTTTCCACGAGACTTCACACTTTCACCAGCTGTCAATGTTAATTTGCCATTGTAGCAATATAAAAGACTGTGAGAGCCATGTTTGCATCTCAGTCCTGAGAAACTATAAGGTTGCCATAAGATGCAAAGGGGGAAAATATACAGAAAATATCCCTCATGCGGACAAGACTTTGGAAAGTGAAATGACTTGTCTGGGTTTACAAACCAAAGGCCACCCAGCCCCACTGCTGGCTGGGCCTGTGTTCAAGTCAGCAGTAACATATTTCTTGCAGGAGACACTCCCCAGCTATAGTCTAGAGGCTCTCACAGACTTTCTGATTCAACCAGTATGGCTGGGCATAATAATTTCATTAAACTATTTCTGTGCAGCCTCTTGCTTGTTAGCCTTTCCCCTGGTAGAAGACTATGTTGAAAATAAGCATGTTCTATGCTCCATTCCTAAAACAAACAACATGCAGATAAATATGCTGCAAAGCACTTACCACAACTGAAAAATAAACTTCTAACCACAGTGAAGGAGGGGAAAAGAACTGGGTATTTTGTGGTCCCTGAAGGAAATTGAAATCTGTTTTTTGGTAGAGACATGCTTCAAAGGATGAAACCCACCAAACTGGGAAAATGTATCTTTGTTGGGTATGCACACAGCACATATTAATGGTTGCCATAAGTTAAATGGGAAGTACTCTTGATATTATTGTCTGTTTGCTATTAAACAAAATCATTTAAGCTTTGTTGTCTTCTCCAGTGGATTAAAGAAAAACATCACCCTGAATAGAATCTGATCAAGTTGCTTTCTAGCATATCATGCTTTGCTACAATATACTTCAGACAGTGGCTGCTGCAAAACATTTTTAATGCCTTGTTTATTATTGTTTTTTTAGAGGAAAAATTGTCCCAGATGTCATTTTATTTTTCTCCAAAATTCCAGTGATGTGCTATACTTTAAAAGAAAACAGATGATAAAGACTTCTTATAAAGTTTGGTGTCTTTAAGACAACTAAAACTGTTCATGAAAGAAAAAGAGAGAAATGGAAAGAAAGAAAGAGAGAGAAAGGAAGAAAGAACAAGAAAAAAGGAAGGAGGGGAGGAAAAAAAGAAAGAAGGGATAAATGGAGGAAAGAGAGACTCTATGTTGATGTAATTATTGAGTTTTGGTTTTTAAACTAAAATGACAAGATTTTCTAGACTAGCATTTATATAAACATTCAGAAAAATGTTTGCATGGGTTCTCGAGAATTATAAGATTATAAGAAAATTATTTATATACCTTATTGAAACAGACATTCTCACATCTCCACAGACTCTCAGATGATTTATGGACTTTTGTAATGACAATAATGCAGTAGGCTTTTGCCCATTAGTGAGCAGAACTGGCTTAGTAGTGACCTGGAGATGAAATGTTTACTACCAGTCTCCTGGGCAACCATCTCCCCCTACAGGCACCTTTAAATAAATCTTCCCTCATATATTTTCAAAAGACATTTAGGAAGTATGCCATTTGAGGCTACTGACAGTAATTCCAAAAATCCGTTTCGTGTAAGGTTTGTTTTCCTAAGTATTTTGCATAATACAAAGTTTTCTTTTGTTAAGTTTTAAGTAACTTGCAGATCTTAACATGTTTTTTTTTTTTTCTGTTCATTTCTCAATGTCTTATACACTAGTCTGTGGCATGGCACTTTGCCTACAAGCATTCCCACTTTAGACCCTGCTTATGAGCATGAATCTCTTCTACAGCAGGGAATGAAAATGTTCCTGTTTTCTCTCCACATTACCTCACACACCGCAGGTAACCATATCCCTGCAAATCCCAGATTACAATTGAATATTAAAAGAAAAAAAACAGAAATACAAAAGTTCCTGATCTAAGCTACTACATAAATTCTTAAATTTGGGTGTACAAGAGTTAATTGTTGTAGGCCAGTGTACATACACACTGAAACATCCACAGAGGAAAGAGAACCTGGCACCAAGCTATGTTCTTGGAGATCAACTAATAATGTCTATGTTTGGTAAGAGGGGAATATAAGAATCTTACATTCTTATATCGTTTATAGTACATTTGTGATCTCTCCTTATCTTAATTGGGTCATTTTTTTTCCTTCTCCCCAAAAGTGGGACAGGAGGATGAAAGGAGCCTTTTCTCCACCCTTTCCCACATCACATGTGAAACTGCAACACAGTAAACTGGTAATGATATTGAATGGGGAACAGAGAGTAAGACTGCTATTAAGAGACCAAAGCAGTGTAAAAGTAGGGAAGACCAGCAGGTTTTTAGCCAAGAAACAGATCCTCTTGGAAGCTATGTTAAAGCACATGTGAGAAAATGAGGTGATCCATGACAGCCAGTGTTGCTTCACGGTGGACAGGTATTGCCTATCCAATCTGGTGGCCTTCTATGATGGAATGATGGCATCAGTGGACAAAGGAAGGGCAACTGATGTCATCTACTTGGAATTCTGCAAGGCCTTTAATATGGTCTGACATCACATCCTTATCTCTAAGTTGAAAATATTTGGATTTGAAGGCTGGACTACTTCAATCAGAAGAGAAAAATCTGAGAGAGTGTATACCCCCTAGTGAGTGACATAGCCAAGCTGGTAACAACAGACAAGGAGAAGGCTGAGGTACTCAACAACTTTTTTGCTTTGGTCTTCTCTGATAACTGCTCACCACACAGCCTTCAAATGTTTGGTTTGGTAGGAGGAGATAGGGGAAGCAAAGTCCCTCCCACTGTAATCAAAGATCAGGTTTGTGACCACCTGAGGAACCTGAACATCCACAAGCCTACGGGTCCCAATGAAATGCATCCTAGAGTCCTGAGGGAATTAGCTGATGTAGTTGCTAAGCCACTCTCTACAATATTTGAAAAGTTGTGGTAATAGGTGAAGTCCCTGGTGACTGGAAGAAAGGTAACATCATACCCACTTTTAAGAAAGGTAAAAAGAATGACCCTGGGAACTACCAACCTGTCAGTCTCATATCTCTGCCTGGAAAGATCATGGAAGAGATCCTGCTGGGATCTATGCTAAGGCACATGGAAGACTGGGAAGTCATACAGGAGAACCAACATGGCTTCACCAAGGGAAAATCCTGCTTGACCAACTTAGTGGCCTTTTGCAATGGTGTCACTGCAACAATTAAGCATTAGGAGGAAATCTTTTATTCAGAGAGTGGTGAGACACTGGAACATGTTGCCCAGAGAAGCTGTGGATACTCTGGATATCTCTGGATGTATTTGAGGCCAGGGTGGAAGGGGTCCTCTGCAGCCTAATCTACTGGGTGACAGCCCTGCCCATGGCAGTGAGGTTGGAACTAGATGACCTTTACAGTCCCTTCTAACTCTGGTAATTCTATGATTCTATGAAAAGAAATAAATATATGCAAAACAAACAAAAAAACCAAAAAAACTCTTAAATAAAAAACATACTGAAATCTGCAACATGGTAAGGATTTTAAAATGATGAAACAAATGCAGTATGCAAGGACAAAAAGGCTACAGAATGCATTTGAATGCTGTCTTTGGGGAAAAAAAATGAAATGATTTTTACATTTTAGGGGAGAATCAGGTATTTCAGTAAACTGTCTGTGCATATCATGATCACATGAGGAGTTGTGCAACAAACATCTTGCTCCAAGCCAAATGTGAAGTGACTGGGGAAATGGATGTTGGCTGGGATTGTTAGAAATCATGTACATGATTGCTCAACAGTGCAGTTGTAAGTTGAAGAGTAAAGACAACTTTATGGAATAAGAAATAATTGAAGTGTTTTATTCTCCCCGGTGGGATGGTGAGAACTGATGAAGCAAAGCTTGGTGGCCTCCCTACAGGGCATTCATGGATGCTATTATAGGCCAGGTGTGGAACTGCAGAGTCTTTTGAGACATCCTCATGGTCTGCTGCAAGCCAGGAAAGTATGGACAGGTGGGTATCAAAGACAGTGATGGAAAGGAAAAAAAATGACTCAATATTTGCTCTATAAGAGCTGGAATCAGTCCCATTCAAAAAGAACATTAGGAATAGCTGACTTTTAAAGGTACCTTCCAACTCAATTCTATGATTCTATGATTCTATGAATTCCTCTAATCAGGCTTTAAACTGGAATGGGGTAGATTTAGTCTAGATATTAGGAAGAAATTCTTTACTGTGAGGGTGGAGAAACACTGGAACAGGTTGCCCAGTGAGGTTGTGAATGCACCACCGTGGAGGCACTGAAGGGCAGGCTGGATGGGACTTTGAGCAACCTGGTCTAGAGAGAGGTATTCCTGCCTGTAGCAGGAGGGTCGGAACTGGATGATCTGAAAGGTCCCTTCCAACCCAAACCATTCTATGATTGTATGACCACATTTGTTTAACTAGGACACTAGTTAATAACCAGAAAGATTGTCCTGATGTTTTTCCCAGCCTTCTGCCTAGAATGAAACCCTACATTTTATGGCTTCCATTTTCTACTGTCCTACTTACCTTTTGGCTTGCTAAGAAATATCAAAATGCCTTGTATAAAGGAGTAATTTAATGTTCCTCAACTCACTGCACAGCTAGAAACTAGTAAATTGTGAGCCAAGGGAATTGTTTAGTTATCAAGTTTTGAGGGTCAATAAAGATGAAGATTCTTTTGTATTGTGGATTTCTTCATTAAGAAATGCTTTTTCCTAATATCTAGTTTAAAGCCTCTCTATTTAATATTAATTTGATTATTTCTTGTCATAAGAACAGGAGATGTGGTGAACAGTTTATCTTATTTAGAACTATTTACATATTAGAAAACAGCCATGATGTCCTCCCTCATTTTTGTCAGTTCCAGACTAAAATAACTTTTTCCAGCCCTTGTCATAAGCCAGGCTTCCTTTACCTCTGCTTTTTCTTCTTTGTATTCTTGCTAATTCCTTCACAGAGGTTAGTGTCCCTGGGGTTTCAGGTTCCTTTCATTTTCCTAGGTGTAATCTGGACAGTCAACATCTCACCAGAATAAGAGGAGACAATGAACTCCTAGCTTTGAAAAATAATATTTCTGAAGTTGCACTCCAGGTATCTTCGATCTTCACAATAACCACTGTTTATCTGTGATAAATAAAAGTAAATTATAGGTGAGAATTTCAGACATCCTCATTGTCTTGCTGGAAGATTTAAGGATGTTAGAATATTCTTCTCAAATTGTGCTATAATTCTATAATATACATCTGGCAGTTTATATATCTGGCAGTTAAGGAAGGAATTACATGCAGCTTGGACTCTAATTTTTATAGTTTTCATGTGACAAAGAGTAAGAAATGGGCACATATCTTACTGGCTAGCACCAGAAGAGAAAAAAAAAAGGAAAATAAAAGAGATTTCTAAAGAGAAAAGACTATACAGAGGTTTTTGTCCTTCAGGAACTCACCAGGCTACTTTTGTAGGGGACTTTTTTTACAAGAGACTTCTCTATTAGAAAAATTCAGGCAATTGTACTCTACTATGCGGAACAAGTTCAAGAAATCGCTATACTCAATGATTCTCAAGGAGTATTTTTCAGAGCACCATCAGGCAGTCTTGTATTGATTACATGGCTGTCTCAGTGGGGCATTTTGTGCATTCAAAATAATGGAATTCGCTGTAAGTGCAGGGATAATAGTGACAGACATTTTTAAGGCAAACTGTTTACCAGAAACATCCTATGAGAAAAGCACATAATAGACAAGACTATCCCTCAGGCAGTTGCTATGTACTGAAAGAGACTTAGAAGAGTTTTTTTTGTTGTTTTGCTTTTGTTAGTTCCGCTCGTCTAGTACCCAGGATGAAACTGAGAGAATCAAGACTTAACTTGTAAGTTTTGGACTTTTTGAGGCCTAAAAGGACACCTTGTCCTTCTACTCAATGAAAGACATATTTTTTGCCAGGTACTTTCTTTCTGTTCCTTATAGTTATTACAAAATTTGTCTTACCCATGGCTGGGATGTTTTAGTTCTAGCTGGTTGTTCTGTTACTGGCTAGCAAGGTCTGGCAAAATGACAACTCTGAAAATGCTGGTAGACACAGAAACAGAGGAAGAAGGCAGCAGTTTTTTTGCACTCTCATTCTGAAAACAAAGTATTTGACATGCTGCCCTGGCATCTGTGTAGTGTGCATAGCTGTAATATTTTCTGGGGCATTTTGGTTCCATGAATGTGAAAAAGATAGAGGGAGGGAGGAAGAGAAGGGGAAAAGAGAAATACTCTGAGTAAAGCCTCCTATATAGTATGAAAGAGCAACAGAAGAAATACTAGAAAAGTCTGTTTCATAAGCTAGTAACATCCGCAGAATGCTGCCTTTTACATCAGATGATGCTGGGCCATGTCCTGATTGCACTGGTACAGCGACTTACTTCACGTGTAAATTATAAAATCTCAAATAACATAAATTAACTAGCAATAAATCATCAAGATGGGCAAAATGGGAATTTATCTGTTGTTCGTAAGTAGTTGTGTTGCAAACGTGCAGTAATTCCCGACAACTACAGAATTGAAGCTTATAGTGATAAAGGAGGGGGGAGAATGATTTCTCATCATTTCAGATCTTTGGCATAAGCTGTGTTTAATTTGTGAAAGACACATTAAACAGGATGTAAGGGGACAGTCTGAAAGCTGTAAATTACATAGTCCGATTTAAACCCCTGAACAATTGCTTCTTATTTGAAGGACTTTCTGGAAGCTCAGGCACTTGTGACACTGATACATAAAAGCTTTCATTTAAAAGACATCGTGGTTGAGAAACTAAAGGAAACACACTCAAAGGAGGAATGTAATTTTTCTTCCTCTGCTGAAGTTGTTCTGTAAAAAGTAAAATTCATGCAGTGTCATGACCCAAGTCTTCATTTTGAATTTCCCACATTTGTCTGACTTAGCCTTTTATAAGCACCATGATGTTTCTAAAAAAAAATATATATATATATGTTAGTAAAAATGTTCCTTCCTAATGTTCCACTAAAGAGGCTAGTGTATCCCGTAGGAGCCCAGTAACCACGACTCAACTGCTTTTTGCTAGGACCCCATGTTTACACCAACTCTGCTCTATCAGGCATACACGTATGCTTGTAGGACTGCAAAGATGGACTACAACTGTCTTTCAATGCTAAACTCAGATTTTCTTCTGTGAAAATTTCTGCCATGAAATTTGCACAACGAGAACACTGGGCCTCAGACTGGCAGGTTAGACAAGTTCGCTTTGATTGTAAATGTATTACAGTAACCAAGATTTAAGGTAAGGTTATTGTGAGTAATTTAACACCAAATGATTTTCAGTAGGGTGTGAAGGGACTACTATGTTTTAATGCATTTTTTAAAAAAAGTTCCTTGTCTTTTCTCTACAGAGAAAGACAATGAAAATATAAATTATTCTCCCAGGGAGAAGCATAAACAAAGAAATGGGAATCGAGCATTAACTACAATGGTAACATTAAAAGATAATTGTGTTTGTAAATCAAGGGTGATTGCATGACTGGCTTAGCCCATTTTATGAGCAAACTTTTGCCAAAGCCACAGTCCCTCCTTCACTATCTCCTGTTACACATCTCCCTACCTCCTTTTACTGACAACAGAAATCTTGGGAGATCTCACACCACCTGGGGTCAGTCAGGTAAGAAAAAGAAAAGTGAGAGTAAAAAATATCCTTATTGAACCTCCTCCTTGCTTACTGAAGTATGAGGGTGAGGGAAAAGCAGCAGACCTTAAAAGAAAAGCAGGAAGAGAAATATGTCAAATGATCCAGACAACTCCAGCTGATATAAATCTAACACCGATATATTCAAGCATATTTGTATCAAGTGAAGCTGATAAAAAACAGTCATTGCTGTCAAATGACTTCTGCAGCTAATCTCCAGTAAGCACTGGCTTCATCAGAGCTTTTATTTCACATACTTTTACATGTGATAATGTGTTTTAATGTTTTTCTTTATCTTACATCACCGCTTTTCCAAACTGCCTGAGGAAACAGCAGTGGATTATTTCAGAGTGAAATGAATCTAACCATAGCAGTCTCACCATAAGTCATCCACACTAATTCCTAAGTTAGTCACCCAGTTTCTCCAATAGTCAGAAATGAGATAGGCAATTTCAGGTCTGATATAGATGGGGGGAATAATTCCTACATGTTCTCCACAAGACTAAGTCCATAAGACTAAGTGATGATCATTCAGAGAAGTTAAATAGCATTTCAGAATAGTCTTCAGACTGAGTGAGAGAGACAACATAGTGATGTCTGAAAAACAATGAATGCACTGAAGAACTATTTTACTATTTCTTTCAATAAATGAAGCAGGAAACATCACATGAAAGGAAGTAAAATCCAGATTTGGAGCAAACAAAAGGAGATGGTACTTCATGTGACACAATTCTGTAGCTGTTCTTGATGAAGAAAAAGGTTTGCTTATGCTACAGGGCAGACTAGATAGTCAGAACAGATGCACATCAAAGATTACTAAATAGACCCTCTGGATCAGATCCCTCCAAAACTGGACATGGAAGAGGACTTAAAGAGGGAAGAACTCTTCATGCCATGTCATTACTTACACCTTAATCATCATCATATGTTGTGTAGGAGGAGTATCAGATAATTTGTGCATTCACTCTCAGCTAGTACAGACATTTCTGTGGCTGCTCCTATATCACATGCTGACAAAGCATCATGAAAGTGCTTCCCAAGATGGACATCTAATTTTCATACATCTAAATTAGGTGTGATGAAGGCCTTGTCTTTTCCTTATAGGACAGACAAAGTGGCATGAAGTTCCACAGAATAAAGAGCAAATATCTGACATCAGCAAGGAAAGCAGAAAAGGTTTCACTGGAAAGCAGACTGAGTACAGCACTTTAGAGACATGATAGTTAAAGGAAGAAGCAAACCAGAGAACTTTTAAGAAGAAAATAGCACTCTGACCCTCTCTGAATTAAACACTATCAATCAAGTTTAAATTTAGCTCCTACATGGTCCCAGACAAAAAGAAGGCAGTCAGGGCAAGGAAAGCTTAACGCCTGAGAATATTTGTATTGCATGGCAAGGAAAACAAGTCTAAAGTCAACAAAGGGCAGCCTGTAAAAACAAATAGCCTGATGAGAATGTTGCTGCCACCAGAAAGCTCGTTAGCAGCCAGAAGCAGAACTGTCCCTCTGCTCTTTCTTTGCTGACTGCCCCCAGCCCAGTGCTACCACAGTGCTTCTGACTCAGCTGCTGCCTCCCTCTTAGCGTAACCCTGAGCACTTGCCAGTACCCACACAATGCGCCCCCTCAGAATAAGAAGTATTTCCCCAGGGTGGGCTGGGTTGGGCTGCAGCGGGAGGCAGGAGTGGAAAAAGAGCAGGAAATATCTAAGCTTTGTTTCAAGTAATAGTAATATATACATACACACATAGTAATTGTCTTTTTCTTTTCTAAGATAAACCAGCAGAGGGAAAATCTGGGTGTAAAATGATGAGAATAAACACTGCCATGCCCACCAACAAGCACATGGGATTTCAGAAATCATGTGAATTCCAAAACCAATGTCCCATCTGTCATCACCTATTCACTGCGGGGGGAGTCACAGCTGCAGGGCAATGAGACGCTCCATTTCCTCCCGGTGCATGGGAAAATGCAGTCACGCTCTTGGACAGGGCTGAGATATTTAGTGAACAGTAAGGAACATAAAATATATATTTTTATCCATGAGAGACAAAATATAATTTTTACAAATCTGCTTTTAGATTTAGATTTCACCTTAAAATGAGCAGTTTGAGATGTCAGAGTCCATTTATACAGCATTTTAAGATTTTGCACCTGTGGTTCTCACGCTGGTCACAAAGCTCTACTCTCAAGTTTATCTTATCACAGGGCACAGTATCAGTTCTTCCAGGTGACAAATTAGTACTAGGAATGGTTATAAAGGACATCCAACTCCATGTTTTTGATTGAAAATCTCTCTCCGTTATTTTATCTTCTCTGTTCGGACCACCAAACTGCTAGACAAAATGGACAAAATGTAAAAAATCTTGGGAATTTTCTCAAATGTACCAAGTTGAAAGCGAACCTCTGTTCTTTACACAAATCCAAACACTTCTACACATCTTCATAACACCTTGCACCTCCCCAGCTCTTCTGCACTACCTTGTTCCTTCCCTCTTCAAGCCCATTCAGGCATGTTAACCAGCTAACACCTCAGCGATGTCCTAGCACCTTAGCCAGTGGTATATACACATAGAATCATAGAATCATAGAATGGTCTGGGTTGAAAAGGACCACAATGATCATCTAATTTTCAACCCCCCTGCTATGAGCAGGGTCACCGACGTCTAGACAAGACTGCCCAGAGCCACATCCAGCCTGGCCTTGAATGCCTCCAGGGGTGGGGCATCCACAACCTCCTTGGGCAACCTGCTCCATCCTCTGTGTGAAAAACTTCCTCCTAAAACATACATATGTACATCAACTTGTGACCAGTCAAAGTCTGTTGAACATTATGAGCTTTGAGGTTTCACTTATATTAATGGAAACATCTTAGTAAATGCATTGCCTAGGTTAAACGAATTGACAGGTCCTGTACAGGTGAGGCAAATAGTATTTCAGACCCATCCCTTTTAAACCCAATGGCAAAATTCCAGTGAATTCAGCAGAGAAAATCCTGCTCAAAGGCTAACTTCCAACTTCCCTGTTTGCTGTGTGTTGTCTTAGGGTGCAATGGGAAGATGAATCTCAGAATAAAACTCTTTCATTTAGCACCTGTATTCGTGTAACACTCCAATACACAGCTTTGTATTGACTTCATTCGTTCTGTCTATGTCATTTATTTTTCCACTTAGATGCATCCAGAGCAAAAAGAATATCTGTCTAGAGAACCCATGCACCATATTGGACATTTATAAATAAATTCCAATACAGAGCATATGATCAAAGAAACTTTGAGAAAAGAAAGAAGATTTGTATCTGATCTCTTAGGAAACAAAACTTAAGTGAAAGGGTAAGAACATGGATCATTCTTTCTTATGCAGTTTTCTTTATATGGGAGACATAAGCTACAGCAGTATAATTAAAATTGTGCAGGTAAAGTATCCAGCATTTCTGACAATAAGTATGAATATAAAAAATTCACTATTATACTTATAAATCTATCACTTTGACTAGAGAAAACTGTAATTTTCAATGAGATTTTCTTAAGGGTAATATCTTCTCTGTAAATTCTACAGTTAAATGAAAAGTCATCCTGACTCCGCTAATATTCTCACGATTTTGATATTACCTACTGTGGCATCGGGAGTGATAATGGAATTGCATTTTCTTTTTCATGCAGGCTGAAGAAAGAAAAAGCAGTTTTTCAGAGCTGTAAGCAGCTTCTGCCATTCAGATTTGGTGGCAAGCACAGTATGACAAGGCTGGAGGCAGGAAACCTCTCATGTCTCTGTTTTGGAGGTTGCCTTCTACAGGCCTGAATGGAAATGGAAGAAAAAAATAGGCAGAGAACATAGAAAATTGTGGATTTTAAGGATCAAGGAAAAGTTTGGAATAGCAGCACTAATGTTCCTGACTTTCTCATTGGTTCTGACAGCTACCCTAGAGGCTCGGCCATGCTCCAGTGCTGGGAGGCTTCAGGAGAATTTCTTGCACTAGACCCTTGTCAGGAGTCAGTTACTTCCCCAAGTTGTGCTTCCCCTAAAAATACCCTCATCTCATGCCTTCTGTAGTCACATAGCTTTGTGTCTATGTTCCTCCTTCCCCAGAGGAATGAGGTATGTTGAGCCGCTGGCAGTTAACTGTATTTAAAGACATTTTTATTTTCTGAATCATATTCAACATGATGCTTGTTTTAATTATATTTTATGTGGAGTGCTGTCAGATGCATGCATGAAAGCCCGCCCATAAATAAACATGTCTTTAAAAGTCCTTATTTACTTTCCTCAAGTCAAACCCCACTTCTTTCCTCAGGAACACAAAAGCCAAGATACAGCCTCTGAAGCCCAACCACAAAACCCTGACAGCACACGACCTAAAGCAGCTTCATCTCTGCCTGTCAGACAGTTCTGGATGTGGCTGGATGTGGCTCTGGGCAGCCTGGTCTAGAGGTTGGTGACACTGCCCATGGCAGGAGGGTGGAAACTAGATGATCTTTGAGATCCTCTTCAACCCAGGTCATTCTATGATTCTATGAACAGTTTGTAAACAGCTGCCGCAAGGCCCCACTGGTAGCACCGCAACTCAGGGACACCCGCTCTGGGCTCCATAGCTTGTGTGAGAGCACGGACTGCCTGTGGGTGCAGCCTCAGCCCCAGTTTTGCTGGAGGCGTGCTGGGAACATCACCTGCTGCCAGGCTGGGGCCTTAGGGCTGGTCTGGCAAGAGAGTATCAAACAGAAATGCCAAGCGTAGGCCTGCTTGTAACAGGCCCCCTTTGAGGTCGATAAAAAAAGCAATTCATTTTCTGCTCCCGGTCAGAGCCTGTGGCTGAGCAGAGTCTGAGAACAGGCCTGTGAACAGCCTTGGCTGGAGGCCGGCCAGCGGAGTCTGCCCTGCCGGCTTTCACAGGACCTTTTGCTGCCACTGGCGACCCACAGGCAGCTTGGAGCGCGGCTCGCGCCGGGCGGCCTTCGTGGTCCTCCTCCTCCTCCCGCCCCGCTGCCGTGCCCCCGCAGCGCTTGCTGCCAAGCCAGCTGTCTTCTGACAGGAGAAAATAATCCAGGATCAAGGACGGCAAACTGGAGCTGCGCACACAGGCAAGATGGGAAACTCATGCTTTGTGGCAACCCCCTCGGCTGATGTGCTCTCCCTGACAAGAAATGAAAGAAAGGGGGGAAAAAAAGCAGGTAAAAAAAAAAAAAAAAGAAAGGAAAAAAAAAAGAAAAAGGAAAGCCTCCCAGTGCTTTTTTTCTGCCACCAGTACATTCTCATGCTGCTGTTCCCACGGCAGCATTCCCTCACAGCACGCATCCAGCTGCCCAGAAAGCACACAGGCACTGAGAGCACACAGACAATGTAGAGAACCACCCATGAGGGCCAGGGATTGGCAGGCAGAGTGCGCTCCTCGCTTTTGCCACTCATACCCAGTGCTCCAACACCCTGCCGGCCCAGATGACTCCTCGCACTGCTGCTGCAGCTCACTGTGTCTGGAAAAATTTTGAGCAAGTGTGTTGCATAGAGGGAGAAAATGGCCTTTGATACATTTCTTTAAAAGAAGCAACTAAAGACAAGCAGCCCACAAGCCGCCTGAGCCAGCCGGCCTGTTAAAAAGCCAGCTTCCAGTCAGTGCCGCGTGGAATGATAGCCAAGTGCAAGCAGTGAGTGGAACCATCTGGTCCTGCTGCCCTGCACCCTGTCACCCTCCAGGGGCATTTTTAGCAGAGATGTGCTCACTGCCACAGTGCCATTGCCCTAGCAACGGCATCAAAGTATTTGTCAACATGTGAGCAACGTGAATGATGGTGCCTTGTCCAAAGGATCTGGATTGCGTGTGTGATTCTTGTTCACAAAAGCCGGTTTCACCACCCGCCTTACAAAGAGCCCAGCCGGGAAACCAAGTGCTGGGAGGGAAACTTGCCTAGTAGTCAGAAACATATTTTTCTTCTAATTGCATAGGAACTGCCTGGGTCCTCTGGAGTCAGCTGCGTCTGTACTATTAAGTAGTAATAAATAGAGGAGAATTAAGTACAGTTTTCGGAAGTATCTTTTATTTTGGGGTAAATGATTTTCCGAAGAAGCACTGGAAGCCCATTGCACCCTATGTTAGCCTTTTGCTGCTTCCTTAAACTTTTACCAAATTAGGTCTAAGGAAACTGCTTATATCTCTTCATTGTCCTGCTGTCACTAGATTTAAATGAAAACCTGTTCACTGAAAGCCCTTTTTTCATCAGCTATTTTTTCTCAGATCAGATCAGATGTCAATATAGTCTTTAATAGGAAGGGGCAGGGTCATGTCTGAACAATGTCGTGTTCTTTCAGAGAACAGTACAGGTTTCCTCAGCTTACTTTTCACCCATTCTTGTTCTCACCTAAATAAATAAATAAATAAATAATCAGATTCCTTATTGCTATTCCTCATTTTTCTGCTCGGGTCCATGTCAAAGTGCATGTTCTTCCATGACCAGCTAATCCTGATGCACATCTTTGTCAATTAACAATGCAGTTTCTCTCCACAACAGCTGAAAATTTGCTGTAAAATGATTTATAAAAATGATACAAACACATGAAAAACTTCCATTAGCTGTCAGAAAAATGTCACAGCAGATGAAGTTTGCAAGAGCTTTGCTTCTGTAACACACAGCCCAGTCCTTCCTTGTTTAGTCAACAACTCAACAGCAGACAGAACTTGAAAAAGAATATTGATCCTGGGATAAAAATGGTCAACTGAAATCCAATCCAAGTAGAACCTAACCTTAAAGATTTGTTATTTTCTAAAATTGTATGGACACCTGAAAGCTCTGCCATGGGGAACTAACAGAAATATCTTGCCTGTAACAGCTGATTATCAGCTTACCTCTAAGCCTGACTAAGACCCTGAGATGTGACTTTCCTCCGTCTAACTCCTTAGAGATTCTCAGAAAGGTATTTGTTCATCCTCAAGACTGGGGGGCTCACCTAGCTGCTGGCTCCTGCTGTAAGGAGTGTACTTTGTACAGTGACAGTTCCACAGCAGAAAGTTTGCCCTCCATCTGGTTCCTTCTAATTGTAGGTACAGAAGGATCAGCATGTTAACTTCAGGTTGTTCACTGCTTCAAGTGGCATGGGGTGGGAAAATTGAGATTTGATTTGTGTCCCGCAGTCTGAGCTCATACAGCCTATGTGCAATGAGGGGAGACTGAAGTGCCATATGGGGATTCTGAATTTCCTTTTGAGAGTAGAAAATCTGAAAATCATAGAATGGCCTGGGTTGAAAAGGACCACAGGATCATCTAGTTTCAAGCCCCATGCAATATGCAAGGTCACCAAAATACAGGTGCTCTGATGCCCAAGTTTTTCTACGCACCATCTCAGGATCCAGATAATAAGATCTAACTCCAGAGACAGATTAGCAGTTGCTCTGAGCATGGGAAAACCACCAGCACCATTCAGTGCATCACTGCTCCATACAACCTCCTCTTTGGCACCATCCACTTCGTGTAGCCCTTCAGCTTCCTCTGCAGTCACCGAGAGCCAGGATTTACATGCCTAAACACTTCCTTTTCTGCAAACATTCCAAAGTCTCTTCCAGCACCCTTCCAGAAGTTCCTAGTGTTCTTATTGTAGTGTAAACTTCCTGTGATGGAGCAGAGGGCTGAGCTGGATGCAGAGAGAGACGGAGAGCAGAGGCTGTCAGTAATATTTCTTGGTAGTCATCAGAAAACAACATGAGATGGTCCCCATACTGTCCTCACTAACATCTGTGTACAAGAAACAGAGAGAGTTGTAGCCACAGAGGGAGGTGTGTTTTATGTGGTATACTTCTGTTTGGAGTCTGCTGTTCTGGATGACTTCAGTGCATTTTCACAAGTAAACGATCTTCTTATGCTTGTATTAAAAAGTTAAATAATCTTTTTAAAGTTTTAAGCCACAGTTTTAAAGAAATATGAGAAAGACCTTGCCCCCTGCAGATGTGTATCAAAAGATGTAACATGACTTGTGATGCCAGTAGGGCTAGTATAGGTTCTTTGATGCTTAAATACGAGAAATTATGGAGCATATTTTGTGTCCTCCCTTGTGGTCTGGTGCAAATAATGTCAAAAGAATTACAAATGGATTTGGATATGATAAACATGAGTAGAAAAGTCAAGTCTTTAAGATCCCTAAATTATACAAACAGATTTCTACATCAAGAAACAGATAAAGTCAGAAAATGCCATGAAAATGTAGGAAGGAAGGACTGCATACAACAAAGTGACAAAACTAGGTAGAATAAGACAAAAAGGAGTACCACACAGTCATTTGATTGATCCAATTTATTTAAACTGAAAAGTAAAACAAAGGGCTGACAAAACTTGAGGAAGGAGCATGGATTCAGAAATGTGTTATCCTTCAGGTGAGCAGGCAAGCTAGAAATGAAAGGAACTGAAATTTTTCCATCACCGTCTTTTAATTGAAAAATAAAATTTTAAGTAGGTAAGTACAACTAAAACTGATATTTTTAAGAACAAAAAAAAAAGACATTTTTAAAAACAAAACAAAAAAGGAAAAATTACAAACTTTGCTATGATTAGGACTAAAATAATTTGCATAAAAAAAGATTTAAATATTTCTGGGGCAAAAGTGACTATTTCAGAAATAATAATAATTATTATTATCACTATTATTTACTATTACTATTATTTACAAAATGAATTGGAAATATATTTTCACACCTTTACCATTTTCACTATACATAAAGCTGCTAGTTATTTCCAAACTTGAAAATTAAAAATAAAAATGAGTGTATACAAGTACTACCCCTCATCCTCTTTCAGGAACCCCAAAGGTCTGCCATTAAAAAATTAAACACAACTTTGGAAATGACTAAATGTACTGAAAATGTAGCTGCTACTAGATTTTACTAGATCTTGTATTCCAGGCTATAATCAGAGGTGTAGCAGTAATTCAAAAAGCCATTCTGTCCTATTTGTCTACCTTGTTTGTAGTAGTATTTGTCAGTGATGTCTATCAACTGTGTATGTGTGTATTTCATGATTTTTGCAAACGTTTCTCCATAGATTAAGTACAGCTATAAATCATTCTTGTGGACTAGTTGGCATGTGCTTCAGGAGATTTGCAAGATGAAGAACAGATATAAACGATCAATATAAGGTTTTCTTTCTGGGTGCAGAGCATGACCAGGGCTGAAACTAGCTCGGCATCACCCATGAGGAAGATGAGGAATCATTTTGCACACTCACTTGAGGAAAAGACAGAAAAGATGAAGCGCCTTTTGTAGGAGTGTTGTCAGAAAGATATGAGTCAAACCAAGAAATAAATATTCTTGTTAATACTAGTTTATTATAAGCACTCATGAACATCAGCTGCTATGAACTTCTATGAATTATCTACCAACTAAAGTTAGAAAAGTGAAAACTTAAGAGATTTTTTCCATAGAGCTTTCTGTGAATTTCCCAGTTGAAGAAGCTGAAGAAGGTTATTAGCT
Source organism: Perdix hodgsoniae (assembly GCA_035772895.1). Classification (NCBI taxonomy): domain Eukaryota; kingdom Metazoa; phylum Chordata; class Aves; order Galliformes; family Phasianidae; genus Perdix; species Perdix hodgsoniae. Next base: position 14,299,391 of record JAPSGF010000004.1, on the reverse strand, counting down.
TTCACAGGAAGATTTCCATTTTAAAAAGGAGGTTGCAAAAAATACACCATTCTTATCTGGATTTTCTGCAAGTCTCAAGAGTGGAAAAAATGTAACAGCATCACCTCAAGCAATCCTAAACCTCTATTAACTCCTCCCCTGCTACTGGCCCTTTATCTTGTAGAAGTGTGCTTTTTATTTCCATCTTCCTTTTATGATTGTCCTCCCAAACCTCCTAGACATCAGTATGCCTGGTTCTTGGCTGTCCTGAAAAATGCTGTTTACCTTTCCTGCTTTCAGGACAGAATGCTGTTTGGAAAACAACTGTATATTTCTATTCCTCCAGACTGAAGTAACTCTGTATACAATAAGATTCCTCTTTCATTTTTCTATATGCTATTTTGACCCTACATTCTGTCTGCTTATACAATGAAGGCCATCTCTGCCTCTAAACCATGACATAATGAAGGCTGCTGTAATCAATTAAATCATATTATTTTAACTAGTAAATGGGTATATTTAAGAGATTGATTTCTGAGTCAACCTATTGATTGACTCTTCTTAACAACAAGCTCTTATATCTCCTAATGTTCATGAAATTGTAGTGCTAAATCCTTATTCTTGGTTCCACTGCTCCAGCAGTCCTGAGCACATCAACCATATGTGGTTGGAAAACTTTAAAATTAAACATCAGAGGACTAGGGGGAGGAAAGTTTCCTTTTGCCTCTTAAGAAAATGCATTGTTTAATTCATTCAAATATAAATGGAATGCTCATACTAAGCCACTAGGATGTTCCTAATTTCTTAAAGATGTTTCTTCATGTGATTAAGTATCATCTGACCCAATAAACCAACGCTAGCTTGAGCTCATAGGTTCACGAAAAAAATAAGCATTGCCCAACAATCTTCCCACTTCCTTTCCTCTTGGTTTTCTATATGAATGAATCCCTTTCAGGGGAAATGTTAGAATGATATCTTCAGATCTCCATACAATATAGGATCAAACAAAAGAATTAAAGCATTTTCTTTGTCTTAAGATAGCTTTCCTCTCTAAGTATTAAAAAATACTTGGATCAGATAGATTGTTTCCTTTGAATTCAAGTAGAAAGGGAATTAAGTGTTTAAACATTCAGTTTACTGGTATTATTCTAGAGACAAATAGTTTTATCTGATTACATTTTAAGTTTCAAGTTGATTAAAAGGCATATTTTTAAATTAATATTCACCATATAAGGAGGACTGCAATGTGCTTTGCATTCATGTAAAAAAAGGTTAACAAAGAAAATAATGTTGTTTTATCTAAGCATTACAAATACTGATTTTCTTTTTTAAAGAAATTTAACTTAGATTTTCCATAGAAAATAAAATTACCTCCAAGTGACAAGAAAAGGTTAAAACATTTCTCACCACACTGTACTGGCTGGATACATTCCCTTAAGTCTTCAGTGGGATGACTGTGATTTCAAACAATAACAGTTACATTTAACTTAGTGGGAGTCCACAGACAGCTCTTTCTTATTGATGTGAGTGAGTTAAATTTCTTTGCTGCTCCTGTTGTCATGCAACCCTCCTGTTATTATCTGCGGAAACAGTGAATTCTCAAAGAGTCTGGCAGCTTGTGTAGCTGTATTTTTTACTGGAGAAAGGTGCATCTCTAAGGAAAATGCCTGGGAGGTACAGGCTTTGAGAGACCACCAGGATTCATTCTAGAATTTTGGATTAATAAAAAAGCTGCCTTTACAGCTCTCACTCTCAGTGTTCCTAATCTTACATGCTTGTGTTTCAGTAAATTTGTACCTAATTTAGGTAACAAGAAGGCAAGCGTTTCTCCAAAATCCAGGCCTGTGTAGCCTAACTAAATAGACAATTTTGAAATCCCAACACAGGTAATCCTACTAAGTAATCTGTGCTACTCTACACTAGTAAAATAATCCATCCTACTGTCTACATCTGATATATTTTTGTGTGGAAATCAAGTTAAAAAACATGTTTTTTATACTCTTATACATGTATCTAATAAAACTTATAGTAGAAATCATTAGTCATGACTAATATTGTGGACTTTCTTATTAAAAATAAACTGTTGGTGCTTAATTTGGGGATGTGAGGAGCTTGGCCACAGTTTGAAATCTAGCTTTGACCATGACATGAGAAAAACCCATGCAGAAAAGATAAGAGCCACCCCAAAGGCAAAACATTGTTTTTTCTTTCCTCAGAACTCCCCCAGAATGTGGAGGATCCCACGTAAAGCAGGGGCTCTGGATCAAGGCTGAGATACCTCCTTTTGTGCCTTAGCAGACCTCACAAGATTCAGACACCACCTTGTAGCCTGATCGGGGTGAATCCAGCCTTAATTTCACATCCCTGCTTCCTGTCCAGCCTTGGAAGGAGAGGAGGTGATACTCCCAAACATCTCTCCGCCTACCAGCCTTCCTCATGCAAGGCAAGAAGACAGCTTGAGTAAGAAGCACAATGGCCAGAATTACCTTCCCTTGGGAAATCCTTCTATTGCCTTCTTACCCTCTGCCCACACTTGAGTTGATCTTTCCCTGGAAATAGAAGATGACCCATTAGAAGGAGCTCTTCTTGGTCACCTTAAAATTTCCTGAGGCCTGAACTGAGACAGAGTAACCTTAGTTTCTCAGTAAAAAACGTCAAAAGGTGGCATCTTTGCAGGCAGCTCTAGCAAAAGAATTTTATGAGCAAGAGATGCTTCCTCCAGGCTAGGTCTGACTTGGTCTCAGGCTGCTTGCTCTTTTCTCCTTACACAAAGACCAAATATTGCTGTAAATTTGGCATAGGAATGAGTGGCGTATACAATAAACCAATTTACAGCCCAAGCTTTCACTGAGTTTTTATAACCTGTCATTTACTGAAAGTATCTCTGTGTGCGAGATCTTTCCCCTTAAGAACATATATCCTTCCTGCTTGTTTAGACTCTGATCCTAATCTTGATTGTTTGATGTCCTAATCTGTAGTATGGGAATGAAGAGAAATGTCTTCAAAAAAATCTCCAATAATAATTGGGAGAAGGTGCCTTCTGGGGCTTTCCTGTGTGCAATAACTTCAGGAATGATTGGAAGAAAGCATATTAATCAGTTTTGCAGATGTCTTACAATGGGAAAAGATCATAAACCACTGAAAGGCTGGAAATAATGCAGAACACAACTTTCATAAAACAAAGAAAGAATCTAACATGGAACATGGAACATACTGGATGCCCAGATCACTTCCCATAGCTATTCAGTAAATGCTTTTGGAAACATTTTGAAAATCAGTATAGACAAGAAAATGAATCAGTGACAAAGGAAGAAATATCTTCATGCCTTAGTCTTTGCAAGCACTAGGAAGAAATAGAAGTGCTTTCAGGATTCAGTGCTATGCTAATAAGTTCTAGAAAAGACTATACAAAATTAATGCTGCTGTAGTGTGCAGTTATTTGGGGGAAAGAAAAAAGAGACATTAGAAATCATATATCCTATTCAACCATGATTTATGACAAGTGCCATTTTCTTTATGCTGATAGTAGCATTGAACATCTTTAGGTTACTTTTTAATTTCAAATTCCATTGCAAGATTTATAGTCTTCTCTTGCTAATTTTTCTTGTAATCTGTAAATCAATTTACATATTATTAGCAGAACCTTATTAGGATGTAGTGTTGGAAGAGTCTAGGCTTAAGTAATTGCAGCTAAAAAATTTGTACAATATGGTTTAAGAAAACACTTCAGGTCTTCAGTTACCACCATCTGAATGTTTTCACATAAACTTTTATTTACGAAGTATGAAATATTTCATGCAACATTATTCTTTTTAACATTTTATATTCATAGCTTATATTGCAGGAATTCATAAAAAAATCACAGCTTCTGTAATTGCTATGATTTAACTGTTGAAAACATCTGCATTAGTATACTTTAGACAGACCTTTGATTTTGCTGTATTATCACCCAGTGGAAAAAAAACACAAGATTGCGAATTCAGTGGTCTCATCCTTTTGTTGACCCTAGGTAAGCAATTTAAATTTCTGTTTTAGTTTCCCAATATGTAAAAATAGGATTAAGGTTCTACCAGCCTTGCAGAGATACTACATGGCAGTTAATTTATAATTCACTGCTTTGAGCATCTAAATAACAATATGTAATTTATGAGTGCCAAATCACCAGTTTATTTATGTCTCTCATTCATTTTTGTCTGTTTTCTAAACTCTCTAAACTCTTCCTGAAATAATCTTCTAGTTTTCATGCTGAACTGTCCAAAGTTAACTTCTTGTTTCAGTGTCACTGGGCCTAGAAAAACTCTTCTTTGGGACTATGCTTTTTTATTATTTATTTATTGCATATTTCGCGTCACACTGGCTGTTCTCTCATCATTTTATTTCTATTAAAATCAGAGGAAACCTCTGTCATGTCATACTTACCACTTTTTCTCCAGACATCTCCTACAGTCTCTGAATTATTTTTTCTCATTTATTTTCTAGCATTTAATTTTCAAAAATTTTCTGGAAATATTGCATATAGGACCATAAAAACACACCAAACCCCATCATTTCTAGCCTATGCGTTTGCAAGACCGAGAGAGTTTTATATTCCTATTGTGTAAGATGGTTCTGTTATAACTTAATTATGGTTAAAAAGATGGATCAAGCCAAATGAAGAAAGATGGAATGTTTTGTTTTCTAATGAATTTCACACAGGCATAGCAGTTTCTCTGCTGCTGGCTTAAAACAAGGCAGACGCAAGTGGTATGTACAACATTGTCGGCAGCAACCTCATTTGCTTAACCTCAGCACATCAAAAATAAAAAAAGTTTTTTGGAATGCAAATATTATTGTAAAGTAGGAAAAAAAAAAAAGAGAAAAGGAAAAAATATAGGTTACACATGGCTGCTTTTAATGGAAATAGTATGATGTTTTTTCTCCCTTTCTTCATGGTTTGAAGTCAGCGATCCCCAGAGAGAAAAATTTTGAAGCTGTAATGAAAAGGGATCATTTCAGAACACATAACAGACAGTTCCTCTTTTATGTTCTAGGGAGAGAGAATGTTTCCATTGTATGTGGGTTTTTGATATATGACTTTGAAAAGAATACTCGATCCTTCCATGAAAAGGTTGAATATTCTTCTTGTTGCTTAGTTCTCGTTCCTGAATTACACTGAAATCCCACTCTCTGGTTATACATAACTTGTTATAGTTTTCCTGTTAGGCTTAAAATTGTAGCACTCTACTTGAGCAAATACATTTTTTAAAGAAATACCAAACTTAAATAAATATTGCATTGCAGAATAAACAGATGAGATAGAGAGAGGAGGGAGAATCTACTCCATACTTCCCTTTTTTTCCTCTTATGGTGAGTAAAGAAAAAATTATGCCAGTAAAAGGGTTGGCAGACATTAAATTTTGAGGCCATTTTGTTAGTGCAACATGTTTCATCTCAAAGACTATGTGGAGGCTGAAATGGAGACATTCACACTATGCACTAATGACATCATTTAACAATTAAACCTTAAACAGTTCTTTTATTGGTTTACTCTTCTGAAACCTGACTTGAAAATAAATCTGATCATCTTATAACAACCCTAAAAGAAAACTGGAGCTTCAAGAAATCCGTATAGGAGATCTTTCATTGCCATTCTTCCTGAACTGCCAATCCAGCTCTTCAATGTGAAGAACTTCTAAGAAGGACTAAACTAAACATAAATCTCAAACAACAAAAGGTGAAGCAAGCAAAGGTGTATGCCTACGGAACTGAGGCATATTGGTTACATCTTTGAACATCAGCTGAAGTTTTAATCTTCTTTAGATTAGACTACTTAGAAATGAATTAACTTGCTAAAACTTGGATTCAGACATGGTATTCCTACAAGACAACTTCCAGCTGTACAGTTAGATGTTTGCTTTGCAAGGGTTATGTTCTTCTACACTGAAAGGATAAATGGTCTCTTAATCTTGCCTGACATTGGGTTCACAAACATTTTCTTTGATTATACCTACTCATTTTCAAATCCTTTATAGAATATAAATTGAAAAGGTTTTCCAGCCATTTATTTTATGTGCCATTTTCAGAATAAGATGACTTCCCCTGTGAATTTTTCTTGCTGTTGACAAGAAAGGGAAATAGGGTGATCATTCCATACCGTTCTATCAGATATTGGTCTTGGGCTTTCAATACTCTTTATATACTCTTCTCAAGAAACACTGATTGGCAACAAATCTCATTAAAAATCTGGGTAGAGTATGAGCTCAATGTTTTACAGTAGCGAGATTCATTTCATTCTGAAAGACCAGAGAGAGCATTGAGTCACTGCTGAAAAAAGTTCCAATATATGTAGGATGATTTTTATGAGCATGCTTCTGTTTTAATGGAGGATTTATTGACGTTAATAGTTTTGTGAGATTTAAATTATCTTTAAATCAAGTATGCAGGATTTAAATTTTTTAGCTGACATGCCCAGGCAATTTACAATTGCATTAATTGTTTCGGGATTTTCCAGCAGTGTTTTGAGGTATTTGTTTTCCATTACTATAACAAATAAGCCAGTGGCTGTTACTGAGACAACAAATGTTCAAGTCTCCCAGAAGAACTTTATTCAGGGTGACTTCCTGATTTTTCAGCATATGCTGAAGAACAGTACTCTGAGAGTAAGTATATAGCTTTATAAATTCCATTCTCAAAATGTAAATATCTACTGTCTCACACTCAGTAAGAGCCACCACAGCGACTCTTTCAATGCAGGACTCAGCTCACCTAGTCTGAGACACTTAAAGTTAGCAGTTCGCCTACGTTAATCATGAGGACAACAACATCTATATTCAGTGGAGAGACAAAGGTGAGACCTTAAAGCATTTGTCTGGGACAGGTGCACTGAATTATTTTCCTGATGTGCCAGCATCACTCCTTCACAAAGAGAAGAGATGGCAGGTTCACATGAGGCGTCTAACTTGAAGTTGGATAAGTCCCAGTATGATGGTGCCCATGGTCCATATTTCCTTGGTGCAGAGTCCTTTTCATAGAGATTTTTTAGATTTTTCTGAAAAGTGTTATTTTTACTTAAAAGAGTTTCACAAAACATATGTGATTTTTTTCCTTCTTTCTTCTCTTCATTCTTTTTCCATCTGCTAAACCCCTCTTAAAGTACTGTGTAAGTTCACAAAGTATCCAGAAAAGGTGAAGAAGGATGGTGTAGGCAAGGACAGTGAGCAGGGAGAACAACAGCTCAGAGAAAAGTAACTAGAATTCAGGTGTGTTTCATACACTGCTGAGCAGTAAGAGCAACAGTGAGATGACAATATTTTACAGCAGAGTAGGAACAGCTGGGCTAGCAGAGTGACACCGAGTGACTGGGTGTGGCAAGAATCTTACTGTGAGTAACTTGGGTTATCAGCTTAGAAGGAAGAGGTAGGACTTGTGTAGTACTACTGTTCCTTATATCACTTTACACTCCAACCACAAACACTTGAAACTCATCAATACGATGAGTTTAACTCATTCCCAGCCGTAATGTGAGTTGTTCTAGCAAGACTCAGTTTCTTGCACTTCACAGCTAGATTTGGGCTTTGCATCATGTATGTCTTTGCACGGTTTCTACAACCAATTCATTTTGGTCCCTGTGGTTTGGGGATAGGCTTGACCAAATTCAAATCTGTCACATGCATTTTCATCACAGAGCATGGAACTGTGAGCATTTCCAAATGGCCCTCATTGACAACTGAGATCTGAAAGGTCCATATGTTAAAATCTGCAGCAATCAAGTAGTTAAATATTATTCAACAAAATGATATTGCATTTGGATAATGGAAATTTGAATCAACACGCTCTGGTAAGAAATAACCATACACTGAATGCCAGATGAATATTTACATTGAAAATGCAAAGCAGAGAAGCATAACAACTCGATTACCAGCTTCCTTTCTATAAAGGAAATGTTGTTTTAAGTGAGTTGTTCTAATGATCAAGTATACCACAGGAATGTGTCAGCAATTACAGCAATCAACACAGCATGGTTTTTTCAGCTTCTCTTTATCTAGCATCTCCTGAACGATAAGGGGGGCTATGTTCTTTGGCTTCAGACTATACACATGAAAAATTGCTGGAAGCCAACTTTAATTACTCCTAAAGGAATGCATATAGTCACTATGTGATCTCCTATTGCAAGTACTATCAGGCTTGTATAAGGTTCATGTAACAAGGGTACTGTGCAATCTGCTGAGGAAGACACAGAGAAAACTGAAACAAATCACACTTTCTGCAATCAGACTTGGAGTTTGTGACTAGAAACAAGAACCTGTCTAAAACTTGCCTGCAACACAGGCAAAATAAATGTCTGCTGCCCTGAGCATGAGGCTTGTAACAGGCAGGAGCCTGATGATCCCACCTGTGATTGGAGCTGAAATAGAACTGTGGAAAGAGACCAGGAAGACTGAGAGAGGTACAACCTCTAAGGGATGGAAGAGTTAGGGTTGGGATTAGGATGAAGGCAGAAACATCTAGTGTTGCCTGAGCAGATACTCCCTCCTGTGTATATTTTCTGGAATTCATTTTTCTTCTTAAATACAGAGACAAATGTGATGAAAAGATTGCTGCAGGATATTTTGCAAAAGGCTGCATGTTCTCATGTAGGTCTGTATGTATCTCTAGTGACAGTAGCAATTACAAGTATAGTACTGTCAAGCATTTTCTTTCAGTTCAATTTTAGTGATATTTTTAAAAGCCAGGAATGTCCAATTATAGGTTAAATCCAGTCTGCTAATTCCCAAAATTCACCCTTATGCCCCCATATTAACTGGAAGAGACACTCCAAACAGTAAATCCATTGATCACTGCACTCAAAATATCAATGGTTTTCTGGAAAACAAGGTAACTGAGTTGCTTGGCCTCTGACACCCTTAGTGGTATTTAAGACAAGCATTACTAAATACCAATAGCAAAGAAAGGCATGCACCACTTGTATATCTATACATGTACATGTGTACACTGGATTAATGATATACAACTACACTCTTCAATTAGACTGAAAAGTTTAGATCTTTACACCATTGAATGGCTACCAGGCATATCTTGAAAAGAATGCAGTTAAATCACAGATACGTGCTGCAAATAATGAAAGAAAGAAATAATTTTATGTGCAAGTTTATTAAATACAGCAAATAAGGACAGAGATACACAAGTCTGAGAATCTCAATTCAAATCTGAAAGGACTGCATCTGTAAGAGGATTATGGCTTTCTTGTAAGTTGTAGTGCAGCTCAAAGCAGACAAGGCAAAACGTAAGAACTTAGGTAATCAAAGTACTAATGTGAGTTACAGTTCTGAGGTTGTTAGGCATCTAAAGAGATAGAGCAATACTAAAATCTATTTGAGAAACATCTACAGAGTCAGTAGAAAAAGCAGAAAGGAAAGGGGAAGTAAATATTTCTAGGAACAAAATACTCCAGGGCACCCTGCTAACGTGGTGTCTGACAAATAGCACAACTGTGCTGAGCTGAATCCTGAGCACCTGCACATGCCAGAGAAGAGAGCCCAGCAAGCCTAATACTATTCTTGGCCTAGATAGAGGGGCATCTATCACTTCACCTTTTGTAAACCCAGCTGGAGTGCTAGAGAGTATCATTGCTCTAAGTCCAGTTATTGCCATCTTCAGCATCTGCTGAGCAGAAATTACCATTTATAGCAGTTATTTAGTGATTTTATGGTATGTTTTATTGGGGACTTAGAATGAATCACTTGTGACCTAATTAGGATCGGAAGCTAGTTTCATTCAAGGGTTGTCATACCATTCCCCATATCTTTTCTATGTAACTATTTAGGCATTTCCAAAGCTCATCTGTCTTCACAGCTCATTGAATGGGCAGTCCACTGACCACAGTTCTGAGTTGTCATTTACTGTAACACAACCTTATCAAAGGCTGCCCAAGTATTAGAAGCCTGAGGTATTTTAAAATGGTAATCAGAATTCTTGAACAACACTAATCTCAGACTCTGAATTAAGTGAAGAAGTAATAGTTCAATAATTTGCTCCTAAAGTTCGGATACAAAAGAAAATATATGAACTCCACCTAGGGCAACGTGAGAAATCCTTGTATGGCTGCCATTATATAAGTATGCTGCTGTTAATGGAGTCTCACATTTCATGGCTTTATGAAGCTTAAAGCTGTACCTTATTTTTGACATGAGAGGATTTTAGCATGTGAACAGGCTTGCAGGTGAGAGAACAGACAGCAGAAAGAGTAGGTATGCCATTGTAACAGTTCGGAACAGTAACTGTTTCAGATTTTTACCACAACATTGCTGGTATGCTGGGAGATGTTCCAAATTACCTCACTAGCTCATCACAATTATAATTTCTTTGTAGAAAGTCAGGGGAAATGACTTGAGCCTGGGGCAGCAGGCAAACAAAGAAAGTGGGAAGGAGGTGTAGATGGAGAAAGAAAGATTTCTCCAAACAGTTCTTTCACTTTTCAAATGCTTCTCTGAAAGGTATCAAGATGTACTGAGCCCCAAGGCAATGGCCTAAAAGCTTGTCCCAGTTGTACTTGGAGAAAGCAGGAATAATAGCGCAGGCTTCAGTCATGATTTACAACGATATGAGGGAAAATTAAATCTGGCGAAGCTCCAGCTACTTAATGAAAAACTTGCTGAGGAAAAAAGTAGACTGAAAGAAGAGTGATAGAAGATTAGCAAAAACTAGCAGAAAAGTGAATATTACAGCCCTGGTGTATCTATCACTGATCACCCTCTGATTTGTAACAAATCTTCTGTGTCCAGTTTTTTGTTTTTTGTTTTAATTGATCTATTCCCATTTCAACTTTACAAAGCTATGATTATCTGCCAGTATCACGTAGATGTCAAAGCACATAAAAATCTTGGATGTGGATTTGAAGCCTTCCAGTGTTATTCAAGGAAAGTGTCTGTGCATGGTGTGACAGAAAATATGAAGATAATAATAGGAAAAGCAGACCCAAAGGGACACCAATAATCACTTTGCTTCTCAGCTCCTCATAACTCTATCAGTGTTTGCCTCTCACAGCATCTCACTTCTGAAGGCTCCTTAAATATAGAGAAAGCATGCAAGGAAATCAGTTATTTGATTATCTCCTCCTTTTTATCATTCCTTCTGAGGCTCACTCCTCTGCTTGAAAATGCCAAATAGCAACACTATACTCTCAAAGGCATAGAAATAAGAACTGAAAAACCCTCCCTTACATCACTTAACATAGTCCTTGCCAAGAAGATTTGCTCCCTACAGAACATTCATAAGTGTTTCCTACTATCCAGCTCTAAATGACTGAAGTGATAGGGCTTCCGTTGCCTCCCCTGGGAGGTTTCACTGCAACGTACTCAAGCATGCCTTTAGGAAAGCAATAGACAGTGATTTCATTGTGTATCACCTCCCTGGGTTTCTACAGAAGGGCTGTCTCCATGCTGCACCTGGAGCAATCTGAAATATTCTGATGACGCAGTGGTGAAATTTTCTGTTCACTTGTCATCAGGAACTGGATGGGCAACACTGCAGTGAGCCAAAGGACAAGTGAGCCAAATTCCTTGTCAGCTTGGCTGGAAACAGATTCCATGCTAGGCTAGGACTCTCGAGTGAGGATTATCATGAGTAAATAATAGTAATAACAGTAATAAAAGTTGTCACTAGTCAATCTGTGTAGCTCTTTCAATAACTCAACATGATATATGACTGGGGCAAGGGCCAGGATGCCTAACTCCCTGACTAAGAATGCAATGGAATTATTAGAGTATAAATTGTTTTCAAGTGATTAATGAGTCACACGTTTAGGAAAAGAACAATTCTTCAGTGGTTAGACATGATCTGATTTTGATCTATCCGTTCTTCTCTGCAGGGGTAGCTACATGGACTCCAGTAGGGCTCTTCTTGCCGAGCATCAGTGCAGTTGAGCAATCTTACCTTCATGTGTGAGCTTTGGGTCTTTGGTTGCGTGCACAGTGTCTGCAGCATTGCTGTATGTGAAAGAGTACAGATATTAGTGGGATGCTGGCACCAGGAATTACCACAGTGGTATAAAAGTATTTAAAAACATTAACTGGATCATCCTTCTTCCACATGAATAAATATCATCAAATATCGTCTCTCTGAAACTTTTTAAAGCTGATGTTCTTCCCAGGGAGATAAAAAAGAATCTTAGCTTAATACTGTTTTGTTGTTGTTGTTGTTTAATCTGTTGCTTTTGTTAGAGAGGTACCTTTAATCATTCTAGCACAGTAAGCGCACATTACTGAGGGATGACTTGTACTTCTGAGTACGTAACTTCTCTGAACTTGATAATGGTTTCTAAAACATCTCTATATTTCCAAGGGTAAAAAGTTTAATATTTTTAAATGCTGCTTCCTACTGTGGTTAGAACACTAAAATTATATTAGCTGCAGTCTTATGAGTTTTTTAGTAATGTAAGATTTTCAGAGGAGCTTAACTTTGGCATAATTCTTTTTCCTGAGAGATAAATGAAGGATTTCACAGAATCACAGAATTGCCAGGCTCGGAAGGGACCTCAAGGATCATGAATTTCCAACCCCCCTGCCACACGCAGGGCCACCAACCATTCCACCTAATGCTAGACCAGACTGCCCAGGGCCCCATCCAATCTGGCCTTGAACACCTCCAGGGACGGGGCATCCACAGCCTCCCTGGGCAGCCTGATTTCCCATATATTTCAGCAGCAACAAATGCAGGTAAATGCTGAGCACAAAGTCTCACTGTTGTACTGCAGCTGACTTCCAGCAATGCCAGTGTCACATCAAGCAAGTATATTGGCTGTTTCCAAACTCCTTTGCTCCTTTCATTTGTACATAGAATCTATAAATAAATTCGGGCTTTTTGGTTTCAATAAGCTCTATTCATAATGACACTATCCTTAAATAGCAGGAATTCACTTTAGGAATACAACAAATTCTTTTCTGTTTGCAAATTGATTAAGGGCAATTACAGTGGCTCAGTTCAAAATTCTTCCATTATGGAATACATTAAAAAAATAAAACAAAACATAGTCATCTGTGAAGGACTTCATAAAATGCCCATTCCTTGAAAGGCAGTCAGCACTATGTGCAAGTCACGTTCAAAATCTTTGTTTGACAGACTTTCCCATAAGATTGGCAAAATGTTAAATAGACACTGTACATAGAGTTAGAAAGGGGACAGAATCAGCTGACCTGAGAAAGACCTGAACTCATAGTTCTTCCCACAGCCAACAGTATCATACAATTTTTTTCTTCAGAAGCATTATGCCTGATAAAATCTCCCAGGCCCTGAATATTCACTGCTCAGTCATTTATTGTTCTTTTTAATACACAGGTCAAGGGAGGTATTTGTGAACATGGCATATTTTTTTCTAAAGCCATCAGGCAGCCAATACTTTTCAGTACAATACCCTGCTTGTCATGAGTGTCTTTCTCATTCTGAACAAGGGCGTGAATGTTTCAAGTTTAAAAAGACAAGAGACTTATTTATGTTTACCCCTCTGTTTGTTGTACCATATCTTTAAACACCCTTTCATTCCATTCCACCACTCTTACCTTCACCAGTTGTAGTAAATAGCCAGGATTCTACATGAACCATTACAGTTTTATTACAGGTCCTGTGGGACTCACTATAGTAATAAGCCAACCTTAATGAACAGTTTTCTCCCTCCTTTTGCAATGTAATACAGTGCAAAGACATGGAAACAGTTCCTCAGGTGATATATTCAACCCAGCCTATAGATTAGATATTAGTCTCCATCAATTTTCAACATGCAAGATCCTCATGTATGTGAACATCTATAATGTTAGTGCCAAAACCATCTCTTTAAGGTATTTGAAGCCTGTCTCAATCATTGAAAATGCATTAACAGTTCTAAGAAAGTTATAAATATTTCTCTTCTACTGTCGTTTGTACTTTTTTGACAGTGCTTAATGGGCCTGTCTTTCCTCTATCACCTATATGACACCTATATGACCAAATGATCCACTGGAATGTGGCAATGACTATGACGTGCTGGTGGAGATGAGAATGCAAGAACAGGAAACCACAAACACTCCAGGGTGCATTGGCTAATGTTGTGCTGGGACATGATGTCAAAGCTAAGCATCTAGTTATTTTTAATGACTTACTGCTAAAAGGAAATTGTGTAAAAAGAAATAAAAATGCATTAAAATGCAAATTTACATTAAAAAATTTAAACTTCTAAAGAGTAAAGAGCAAAGTTTTAAAAGGGAAGGATGGAATTTGAGAAACAAGTTTCAAAAGACATGAATAAGCATAATAAATTTTTCAAACATGTTAGGAAAAGAAAGCTTGCCAAATTTGAGGACTAGAGATGATTTGGTCATAAAGAATAAAATGTCATTCTCTTTACATGCAAGAATCCTCTTTACATACAAGATTACATGCAAAATCATATTTCCACTAAAGCAGCTTTGGTATATCTCTAGGAACCTTCTCTGCAGAGGAAGCAGCAGATTATTTGCTTCAAAATGGTGCTGAAAAGATACAGAAGTTCAAGAGGATCATGACAGTTCTAGGTGGGTGGAATTCAACATTTATCTATGTTGACATTTGTTGATATCTCTCACACCCACTTCAGCTAGAACTGACTACTATTATTGCCCAGGAATAAAATCTCCATGCTACAGTGAGTATTTGTATTTAACTAACATCTTAGTGATGAGACACGGAAGAACAATGACAGACATGAAGGGAACAAAAGAGATCAGAAGTATGTAGCAGCTACAGAGTGAGAACCCAAACAGAGTGGGAATTATGGTAGACCTGGAAGTAGAGTGTCCTTGTGACAGAGGTCAGGAAGGAAAGGATGGCTGCCGGGAGGCTCTTTCAATGCAGGAACTAGGTATCAAGTGAAGGCAGAGCTTTCAAAATGAACAAAAGGAAATATTGTTTCATATTACACATAGCTGAGCTATGGATTTCCTTGCCACAGGATGTTGTGGGTGAACTGAGTTTATGTAGATACAGAAATCAATGGACAAAGTCATGGAAGAACATTCTATCTGATATTAATAAATGCAAATACACCCCTTTGCTTTGAGAGCAACACATCACTGGAAGCCAGGAGAATGCTGTGCGAATGTATTACTGCATGTTCTTCACTGTCAGCTGCAAGATGCTGGATGTCGCAGGCTAATGATCTGCTCAAGCAAGCTTTACTTTGTTATTTCCTTCTCAGGTCTCAGACAAAAAGGAGATGCTGCTCTTTTCCCAGCTCTGTTACAAGCCATCGCTGAGCCAGCTCCTGCTCTGCAGCTTAGATGAAGCAATTGATTTTCAAGGCTCTCTATAAACTACAGAATTTCATTTCATAACATTAGCAAGGGTATAGCGTCTAAACACAGTTGAGGAGGGGGCTCCCTCTTCTCCCCTTTACTTTTCTCTTATGTGACATTGCCCACCTGCAGCAGAGCAGGAACTCTGGAACACAAATAGCAAAGGGAAGGGGGCATTTTTCAGTAGCTTTATACAGAGAGAATCATAGAATTGTAAAACCATAGAATTGCTCAGGTTGGAAAAGACCTTAAAGATCACGAAGTCCAACTGCAACCTAACCATACTACCCTAATTCTGCTAAACCATATCCCTGAGCACTGCATCCAAACAGTTTTTGGACTCAACCAGATTTTTGTAAATGCTCATCTTCTCCACCCAGATGAGATAAAGAGGATATTTCCCATCAGCTCCTTGGTCTGTCAGCTTCCAAGTGAGCCACACCAAACTGGAGGACCAGGTGCCACATTAAACCTTAGCATCAGCCTCATCTTAAAATATCTGAGCTAAGTGCTGAGAACATGAAGGGGTTGCTTGCAAGCCTTTGGAATCAGAAGGTGGGAAGCAGGGCACATGTGCAGGTTTTGCTCCTTCCACTCCTGCCTGGGAGGAGGTCAGCTTGTGGTGCCTCATCCCCTCTACACACACACCTGTGTCTAAGGTAGGTGAGAAATGCAGAAAGAAAATGTGTGATGATATTGGAGACATTCCAACCACACAACCGTCAAAAGAACTGCCAACCTTGACAGTGCAGGAACAAAAAAGGTATCTGAGATGTTTTTCTCTTGTGTTTTCTACACTAGAAATTCTGCAGAGTTTACAGTAGACAGAGGTTGTGGTTTATGATATGAAATTTGCCTTTAATTCCTCCTGCAACTCATGTCTTTCAATTTATTATCTTGTCATTAATCTGAGCCTTTGGTACTTGAGTAGATTCTTTCTTACTTGGCTATGAGGCTTCCAGCATTATGATGCCAGCACATGCAACAGCATTACAAATAATAGTAAAAATATAGGTAAAAAATTAATTGTGAAATAGTTTGCTAATTAAAGAATGATCTCGGTGCATCCTGTAGAGATGAATGTGATTTTTATGGGAAAATGCCATCTTGGCAATAGAGTACTATATATTAAATGAACTAGTGATAGTAAGAGGGCTGTGCTAGAAAGACACAGTGTCTATGAACAGTTTTAGGGACTGATGCTATACTTGGAACTGAAAAATAATTGCATGCTACAAAGAAATAAGGTGTTACTTTTTTATTTGAGGAATGCACAGGAAGGACATGCAGCCAATGAAAGTATTTCAGAGGGAGTATCTATAAAGGAAATGGTATTCATTTACAAATGCCCTCATTTAATATTCTCTGACATCCAGTATTAACAGATTGCCCTTGAACACCATAATCAGCTCAATCACAAAAGGATGCGGCTGTACAGCCCTAATGATAGAAACTGCTGTTCTCAGCAAGTAAGCATTTGTACAGAGCATGAAAGAGGAATGATACAAAGTAGAGTCCAAGTGAGTATTGCAAACATTTGAGATACTCTGAAGTTTTAAGGAAATAAATGTTTTACTAGTACAAATTGCAGTGATGGAGATGAACAATAAATATCTGATAGCTCTAACCATAGAGAATTATTTTTTTAATGTACCCACGCTTGCCAGCTCTACTGTGGAAATTTTCTACACAGATGTATTAAAAACAAAGCATACTGTTCCACTCCACCAACACAGTGAAATAAATGTAAATTGAAAAAATTTAGACCTGCTTGGTTTTGAAGTTACAGAATTGCTTCCATGATAGATAATATGCTTTGATCTATAGATCCTTTTGCTTTTGTAAATGTAATGGTGAGCACTTCAGGTAGCACTGTGGCAGAAAAGCAAACCTGATTATGCCACCTGCCCTGATTCTACCTGTTTGTGTACCCAGACCTCTCCAGGAATCAAGGCTTTCCACTACATTGACAAATGCTGGCTTTACAAAAGTTTTTCTGCTGTGTGAAGAGTGCAGGTTAAAGTTTGGGCGATTCGGTTTCTTTCTTTCTCTGTTTTGAGGGGAGCCTGGGGACATAGTATATGAACCAAGCTTAAAAATGAAAAATAAATTTGCAAATAGCCTTCATGATTTGGCACTGCAAAGTTGCTGAGCTGTTTTAACTCTGCAAAAATTATTATAATTTTCCTGAAAGAAGGAGAAAAATGTTTTCCTATTATGGAGAGCTGTGACTCTTTTAGAGCATGCCTCCAAAAGCCCATCTACTCAATGTAAATGCAGTCCAGGTCACCTCCTACACATAATGGGAGAACAGACAAGCATTTATTGTTGTTGTACTTTCTTAAAACAGAGGAAATTGTATAATTTTATCAAGCTTTTTTCTTGTTGATGTTAAATATGAATTGGATCAAAAAATAGACTCAAATCTTACTTTAAGTAAGTGGATATGTGTGTCAGCTCCTAACTTCCAGCAGTGATGTTAATAGCAACGCAGATTAGGAAACTGGAAAAGCAGTAGGTGAAGAGGAGTTCAAATAAAAAAGAATGGGAAAATATCCAAGTAAGCGGCATCAGCAAGAGAGTTTATAATTGAATTAAATGATGAAAAGAGTAATGGGTCAAGTGATGAAAACAACAATGTGGCCTTTCAAGGCAATGGGGATTAGAAAAGCCATCTTCCAACTTGCACAAAATCAGTCCTTCATTCTGCTAACACAAGAGCAATTGTAAATTCTGTTGATTAAGTTTGCATGCAATGATATATTAGATTTGCTCTAAGAATTGCAGTGCACAGTTTAGCAACTATGCCACAGTGAATATTCTGACTAATTTTATGCCCATAGGATGTTTATGGAGCACAAGTGTGAGCTGAGGTCATCATACAAAAAGTGCAGTAAGGAAATATTAAAATTGTCCATAAGTCTTTTAATTTTTCCTGACCTTTTTGGGAAATTATGATACAGGCTGTCAAACTTAGCATGCAGGCCAATAATTGCTGTATAGATGCAACAGAGCAAAGTTGTTGTCTATATCTGACAGCATCTCTGTCTGAGCTCATCCTGCAGTCCTTCCTTCTCTGCCTCTCACCCTGTTTTCCCCTTCATTCCCCGTTTTCCATTCCTAATTCTCTCATTCAGAACTTTGGGCAAAAAAACTGCTCGCTTTTTAGCAGAAAACAGCTAAATGTTCTGCACCAAAAGAGGGAAGTGAGACAGAGGTATGAAGAGTAAATATCTTTTTGTAGGCCACACCGACATGAAATCTGGAATTGAATTAAGGATAACAGTAGGTCATCGAATTAAGCAAATGAACCTCCAAGAGAAATGGAACTGATTTAATTCATAACAGCTAAGGGAGATGTTAGTTTTTGGTTTTTCTTTTTTATGTCTGCATGGTAATCCTTTACTGAAATCTTCCTTCTCAGTGCTGCTCCAGAAACATGATAAAGAATCATATCATGGAATCATAGAATGGCCTGGGTTGAAAAGGATCACAATGAACATTTAGTTTCAACCCCCTGTTATGTACAGAGTTACCGACCACCAGCCCAGGCTACCCAGAGCCACATCCAGCCCGGTCTTGAATGCCTCCAGGGGTGGGGCATCCACAGCCTCCTTGGGAAACCTGTTCCAGTGTGTCACCACCCTCTGTGTGAAAAACTTCCTCCTAATATCCAACTTAAACCTCCCCTGTCTCAGTTTAAATCTGAATCCATCTAGATCCATCTGAAGGATCCAGCTATGTGGTAATCTCCTAAACCTGTACTCCTGTAAGCAATAGTGTTGACCTGTGACAGTGTTTGTGTACCAGCTGCTTCACTGGTAATCCAAAGACTTGGAGTCATCTCATGATAAAACAGGTTAATTAGCTGTGTCTCTGAAGTATAATAAAGTATTAGCAGCGATGATTCAGTTTACAGCTGAAATGTAACAAAACAGTTGTACGGAATTAGTTAAAATATGTTGACTGTGTAATGAAAGATGCTTCATCATGTTCTTTGAGTGTTATAGTAAGTTAAATTATGAAAATCCTTCACCTTATTTTTCCTGTATCTGGACTGCAGTAATTTATACAGACAGCATCAAAGGCAGAAGAACAAGTCATTTCTGCATGAAAAAATACGAACAGCAAGCAGCACAGGTCTGTGTTTGATGCATGAAAGAGCTACAAATACCAAACAGAAAGTAGTCAGGCTCACTATCTCTTTCTTTGTGCTTTAGGAGTTTGAATACATTAAGAGACCAAAGTGCTGAAGTATTGCAGCAGGAGAGCAAGAAGCATTGCCCAGGTGCTGGGACTGTCAGTTGTCACATTCCTACCTGGCCTGGATCTCAGAGGAGTGCTGGAGCTCTGCCAGCACCTCCAATTCTGTGCATGCTAGCAATAAACCTTCAAAATAGTGACACCACATGACTTGGGTTTTCTTTCAGCAACATTTCAATCACTATTATTAATATTCAAGGATTAAAGGGGCTGGTATTAGTTACCTAAACATATCTGTTAGTTACCTAAACATATCTAGGTTGGAAGTCTACTGCTTGTGGAGTGCTGCTTTTATGCTTTTCCTCTTACCTCTCAGTCTCCTTTTGCTTAATGCTGAATAGCATGCAAGGTGACAGTATTTTCTGGAATCTAAGAATTAATTTATTTCACACCAGTTTTCTCCACAGCTGTCTGATGAAAGCAAGCAAGCCTTTCACTGTGGGCAAACTGGTGCATCGGTGAAAATCTGTCCTTAAGGAACTGCAAAGCACATGCTTCTTGTCTTTGATATCTTCTCTTTTTAGATCACTTGACGCTACTGGTCAGTCATACCCAGCAATCTGGGAACACTCTGTTATGGAGACACTAATACAAATATCCTTGTTCTAGTTAATGCAATATTAAATGCAGAAGAACTCTACAGTTTTTTTGATATGCTTTCAAGTCTGAAAGGAACTCATTTTTATTAAGAAACAAGCCAGGGATCTGGAAAGTGTCATACAGGACTTAAAAATAAGTTGTACAGTAAATATCCTGACTATTCAGAGAGCAGGGCATTTTGGAGACTGGCCTGGTGGATGTCTGCTTTTCAGCTTTACAATCAAGTACCCTTTTTTTGTTTTAATTTCTAAAGCTAATTCCTGTTCTATAACATTTTCTTCAAACCTTTCTGTTTTGTAATGCCCCTATTTCCGTTATGGGCCCTTGACCCAAGTCAGCATGTATGCACAGATCCAAGTGTGTTCCCTTACATGCTGCTCCAGAAAAGGTCAGCTTTTTACCATGCACTTATCCCCTCGCCTTTCTATTGCCACATGAATCACTTTATTGGGCAGGATATAATTTATAATTTTCTCTCCGTGACATAAGTGTAAATGCTTTATTTTACTGACATGAGTTGTCTGTATGAGGGGGGCATGCTTAGAGCTAATTGTGTTTGTGTTAGTTGGGCTTACAAGACTGCTCTTTCAGCTCTCAGCCTTGAGTTGTACCTTGCACGAGAAGAAAATAATAAATGGGGGGGGGGGAAACAAATAAACAAACAAACAAAAAAACCCAAGATGATGACAGCTCCCTCCCAGGAGGGGGGGAGAGAGATTTTCCTTACAAACTTAAATAACCCACAAGAATTCTCTGACATTAAATAATCTGCAGCCTATCTCTTTATACTTTGCTGAAATAATGAGATAAGAGCACATAACCAACCTTTTGGATATGGAATTAAAGAAAATAAAATGAAAACAAAAAGTAATTTCATAAAATGGCAAGCACTGTGCCTTGAAATTTGGGACAGGAAGTCAGCAGGAATCCAGCAGCATGTCTGGGTAAAACAGGAAGTCACAAAGTGGGATTCAGATGTCAGAGGCTGAAGCACCTCCTCTATGAGAACAGGCTGAGAGAACTGGAACTCTTCAGCCTGGAGAAAGATAGTGGCCTTCCAGTAGCTGGAGGGTCCTACAAAAAAACCTGAGGAGGGACTTTTTATAAGGGCAGGTAGCAACAGGACGAGGGAATCTGGCTTTAAACTGGAAGAGGGTAGATTTAGACTAGGCATTAGGAAGAAATTCTTTTCCATGAGGGTGGTGAGGCACTGGAACTGGACACTGGTGAGGTTGTGGATCCCCCTCGCAGGAAGCATTGAAGGTCAGGCTGGATGGGTCCCTGAGCAACCTGCTCCTGAGCAAGGTGTTTCTGTTTATAGCAGGGGGATTGGAACTAGGTGATCTTAAAAGTCACTTTCAAGCCAAACCATTCCATGAAATCTAGTGAGCTTCTTCATAATTTAAGATGCCAATCTTACACACTTCTAGTAGTGTGTAGTTTCTGAAATCTAAGATGACTCAAAACTGTTTTGGGAAGAGAGAAAGCAGTTTGCAATGTGGGATTCTTTGCCTTTAGTGAAGGATAGCTGAGAAGTTAACTGCATCCACACTCATTTTTGTGAATGCAAGTAGCGTGAGCCTATGACATCCATAGACAAGGCTCATTCCTCATCTTCCTGTTCAGCTTTGCACAGTATATGTTGTAGTGTCCAAACTCAAAGGAGAGGCAGATGGTATGGAGGTAGCAGGCAACGCTGATCTGCTTTCATCATTCAGCTCCAGAGGAGTGATTAGGTCTCTTTTCCCAGGCTGACACATCCTCTCCCACAGAACAACTTTATATGATATCTCATAGTATATGATACTTTTTTCTGTTAGTAGAGTAGCTTTGTATCTTGCAATGCAATTCTCTTATTTTAGGTTTTAGTTGAAAGCTCCAACTCGTATTCATATTTGCTCCGTTCAAATATCTGAAAGGTGCTTACAGTGAGAGAAGGGTTGGTCACTTCTCACTGGTGGCAGGTGACAGGATGAGGGGAAATGGCCTCAAGTTGTGCCAGGGTAAGTTTAGGTTGTATATCAAGAATAACTTCTTTACTGAAAGGGTTGTTAAGCACTGGAATAGACTCCCCAGGGAGGTGGTTGAGTCACCATCCCTGAATGTGCTTAGAAACTGTTTGGATGTGGTGCTCAGGGACATGATTTAGTGGAGGGTTGTTACTCGATGATCTTTAAGGTCTTTTCCAATGAGTGATACTATGATTCTATGATTCTATTCTGTAAGGAAATATAGCCTCTACATTCACCTACCAAAGTAAATGCAGTTGCTTTGGAGCTTGCTCGTTTCTTCTGTGTCACTGTAATTTGCATCAGCTCAGTAAGGTCGAGGATCTTGTAGACCTGCCTGAGAAACAGAACAGAGGAAAACACAAGGGATTACTTCTACAATTAATATAATTTGCCTCTCAGCATGATCTGTATTTTTTCTTATTTTTATTCGACCAAATCCTTAATTAAGCTATTAATTAAGGTTAAGGTTAATTAAGCTTAATTAACCTCTTTGTCATCTTTTTCCCATGTATTTAAACAAAGCAGGGAAAAAATCTTCATTGTTTTACATGTTTTACTATCAAAACATCTGTTAGAAAGAGGAGGTTCATTTAATGAATAACCTTCTTGATGGCAGGAGAGAAATTTGTGCTAATTGTAAGAATATTCTATATATATATATATATATTTTTTTTTTTCTTGAAGTAATGCTCCCAAATATATTTTGGAAATCCAGAGACTTCCTCAGATATAGTGGATCCAGTTTGTACCTATATGTTGATGTTGTTCCATTCAGGATGTTGGTTTTAATTTAAACTGAATCTGTTCTGGCAGTTCCCATTATATTTCAGGATTGTGAGGCTCCAGTAATAGAAGAAATGTGTTCAGGAATGCTGGAAACACCTGCCTCAGAGTCTGCCTGAGTCAGAAAGACACTCCCAAGGCAGACAGAGAATCGGTTAGCATGGCATGTCTTCCAGCTGCATTTATTTGAAAGATTCTTACCAAGTAGAGGACGCTGAAAAAGTTGACTTAAGGCAGCAGAAAGCAAAGAAAACCTTTTTTTTTTTTTTAATCTGTTATTCAAGTATGTTGTCACTGGACTTGAGCAAGTGTTTTGGCCTGTGAACAGCTGCCTCACCATGAGTGATGTAAAACTGCTGAATGAACCCTGCTTTGTGTTGGATTGTGACAAGGAACAACAGTTTCTCTGCTCTGAAGAAGCCCCTAAATATCCATCTATTAATGCTTTTTGAATGTGAAAGTTGGACAGTGACATTTCTAAAATTAGTAGAATAGTTTTAATAAAAATAGAAAGATTTACTTTTTAAAATTTTGAAGGTAGTTTTCTCAATCCAAAACGTGAATTCAGATTGGAACTAATTTAACAATCTGGATGGATTTTTTTAGAATAGGGATGGGGAAGATTCCTCCTAGTAAAAGTTGCAATAAATGGTAATTAATCAGAGATTTTGGTTAATCTGAATACATATTTTTTTAATCAGATAGAATTGTCCACTTCTACACCAATGGTGATTTCACAGTGTGCTCTCACTGGACAAGTCTGAAAGCTAAAGAGCACTGTTTTTTTGTTGTTGTTGTTGTTTGTTTTGTTTTTGTTTGTTTGTTTTTTTGTGTGTGTGTAAAGTTGGAATAACTAAACCACAGCAGCAAAACTAAGTTAACTTGGGAATCTGACCTATTTAGTAGCGGTCAGCTATGTTCATTGCTCAGCTCTGCTGAGCAGTTCATGATTCAGTGTAATGCAATGAAAAGGGTAGGTTTCACCCTTTCTTCCACTGAACAAATGTAAATTCAGCATTCGTATTCTTTGTATTTTTCCAGATAAGTATTTTCAGTCAGTCTCTCTGTGCATTCTAACTGCTACAAATTTGAAATATAGCAGCATTCAAATTACAGTGTTTTTTGTCATTTCCAGCTAGCTAAGGTACTCTGCATCGTACTTGTGGGAGCTACACTGTCTCATGCTTGAATTAAGCTATCTATGATCATCCTTATTGCTTCACATCTGGGCCAGAGTAATAAACAGGAGCACAGGACAGGAAAGAACCTCCTAGGTAGATTTTGTCCCCAAGCTCCTATTGGTATCAAGTCATATACATACCACAGATTTGTCAAACTCCATCTTGCAACAGCTCACCTGGGCACAAACCATTCAGCCTTGTGGGAACATTACAGACAGAAACAAAACATACTTGTTCGCCTGTGTTGGTTCCAGCTTACCTCCAAAACATATATAGCTACATACACGTGATCCTGATTCTTTGTGTCAGCAGATCTAGTACTTGCAGCATAGGTAAACCTGCCCAATGTATTGCTGAGAGCTCTAGACTGAAAAGCCTTCCTTGAGGGCCTCCCTCTGAGGTACTGGTGGTATTCCTGCTGCTACTGAGAATCATAGAACCATAGAATTGCTCAGGTTGGAAAAGACCTTAAGGATCATGAAGTCCAACTGCAAGAAGAAGCAATCTGAAGGAAAAGGAGGTCCTAACTCCAAGCCTAATCTCAGGTCCTCATCTCCCTGTGTTCACATGGATTCACAAACACCCTCAGGACTCTGCGCTTTCTTCCCATTCACTCTGCACCTCCGAGGTATGCCACCCCAATCCATGAGCACTTTGCATCATAAGGCTTCAGCAGTTCAAGGAGAAGAAGCGCAGCAAATGCTCAGACCTGGGCTTTGATTGTGATTTAATGTCCAGTGTGATCTAATCCAAGGAACAAAATTAACTGTTAGATGTTCCCGATGTTTTTTATGTGTTTATCAAAAATATTGTGTTGATCTGAATCCATACCAAGCCAAACACATTCCACTACTGAAGTGGTATCAGTTCCAAGAGCAGAAATCCCAGAGTATTATAAGGAAACTTTACTGACTTTGGCCTTTTCTGGCCTGAGCCTTTATTTGGCAGTTTTCCTGAATGATGGAAAGAGAAAAGCAGCATGCATCTTCTCCTGGGAAACTGAAAGCATCTTGTCTGCTGCTTATTCTAGATTTTAAACAATCATTCTCTTTTATAACTGTGCCTTATTTCTGGCAATAATTATGGATATGAAGCCAGATAAGTTTGGTGTAAATTAACATGACTCTGTGAAGTCACTGGAGCTGTGCCAGTATATGCCAGTTGAAGGCATGGCATAGAGTGTGATGTCCCTGGAGCTGTGCCAATATATACCAGCTAAAGGCATGTCTCACGTTTCTGTACATCAGCAACTTCACAGTGTGCTCCTTTATCAACAGCTGCTACATGTTCTGAAAACAGAAAGCAGAGTTCTGTCTTTCAAGGTCTGGGGAGCATGGGCTGTTTTCTCATTACAAGGATTTTACAGGCTCTTTGAAGAACAGGCACCATACATGATTAAGAATTCTGGGCTCCTTCCCAGAGCAAATGATAACTAATAATTGTATTGGATCCGTGCAATGTCTCTGCAACTCAAAGGTGATTTGGACTAAGTGACCTGTCATCCTTCTAAACTCTAAAAGATGCTGTTCCCTTAGCTCCTCATTTACATTTGGTACACAGGAGGATTACTGCACATAAAAAGGCACCTGCATCTCCTACCTACCTCTGAGCTATGTTTGAAGACAGGTGCTCAGGCATAAGACGTATTTATGTTTATTCAGTGATTAAGGTAATTGCACATGCAAATTCTTGATGAATATCACTGCATGTGTATTTGTAAAAGTTTGAAGTAAAAATTCTTTCCTTTAAAACATTAAGTCCTAAGCTTCCGGGAATACTATTAATATTTGCAAGCTGTAGTCATAGTGTTCTGCCCTGTATTCCAATAAAGGATGTGAGCTTTCCCCCAGGTATTTACAACTTCATGTAAACACAGGTAGTAAAACTTTTTTCCTCAGCCTCATTAATTTATTCTAGTGTCAGCAACAGTTAGATCTTGTAGCTGCCACCCCCATACTAATGCTTGAGCTGGACCACCTAAAAGTACTGCTGTTGTGCAAATACAAATGAGGACAACTGTGTTCTCAGTAGACAATACAAGCTTTGTTCAGACTATACATGATAGCTTTTTGTGTGGGATTTTTTTTTCCCCTCCAAAGAGTGGTAGCAAAACTGCAGTCTTCCCATCCTGTCTTGGAGTCTGAGACTGTAAGACTGTTGAGTGTGATTTTTTTCCCTTATCTAAACCTCTCAGGGATGGTCGCTCGGGATCAGACAGGCAATGCCACAGCCTTTCCCAGACAGGAAAAAGTGGCCCCAGAGGAAAAGACTGAGCAGGTCTCTGCTTAAATGGATCTGGCAGCTTTGCTTGGAGAAAGAGGTTTGTGCCTGTTTATGGACATGTTCTTTTCCCCATAGTTATTCTCAGGATCAGTGTCACATTTTGCTGTGTGCCTGACTGCCTGGGTAGGGAGCCTGACAGTTCCGTGTCCCACGGGCAGTGGAGACGGGTGAGAAATAATCCACTAATGTTGCTACTTGCAAGGGGCTTGAATCTCTTCCATAATGTTTCCATTATCCTATTTAAAGTTTAATACCCCAATGGTGGAAGTCTTTCCATTTAAAATTTCAATGGAAGCGGGGTCAGTGGCTGCCCTAACCTGCCCATCTATGCACATATTTTTTCATATGAACCTTCCTCAGACTGGAAAATTAAAAATGTCAAAAACATTTATCTGGTATTCAAGTTATAAAATGGAAATCAATTGTTAATAAACTGCTTTTCTAGATTGAGAAATTTCTTTTTCAAATCTTGCTTTATATTCTTTTTCCTGTCAGATATGTCAGATATGCTGGGGATTAAACAAATTTCAAAAATGAAATCTTCTGTGGACTTTACTTTTATTGTCTCTATTCATATTTTGAGTACATCCAGAATAAGTAAATGAATCTTTAGCCAGAGTTTAATTTCAGAGAGTATATATGGTATCTTGTATGAAGATTTTCTTAATCAGTTGGATTTGTCATGACTTTCAACTCCAGATAAGAAAAGAGACTATTGTATCACAAGGTTTTACTGTGTGGGGGGCTTAGTGCCAATCAGGAATGGCTCCCAGTATCTTAGTTATTAAAGACACATTTGTTGATGATTATAGCTATTTCCTGCATAAAATGAAGTTTCCACAAATACTAAATAAATCAAAAGAAGTCACATAAATAGCATGCCTCTGGAAATATGAGAAAAATTAATATTTTTCTGAGGCTTGAGTATTACCATGCATGGAGTTAAATGTGTGCAGGAGCTTGTGTTTATCCCTGATAAGGTCTAAAACATCCTCGGTCTAATTAAACTTCCCTAAATGCATTTTTCCCATCTTCCTAGATGCTGGAAAAAAAAAAAAAGCGATTTTCAAAGCTGGAACTAAATAGTGTTCTCTGTCTTTTCCCAGTTACAATTTCTGGTGGGAGACCTTCTTTTCTCTCTGGTATTTCTCAAGGATATCCCTTGTTCTGCTCTTCCCCTGCTGCCATCCAAATCTCAGAACAACAATATAAACAATCCTTGTCTGGATCCCAGGGAAATGACAAGGGTCAGAAAGGCCGTGGTCTCATCTCCTCTTCCTATACTGGAAGACACACATGGGATCCTTGTTTTCAAGCTGTATAAGGCTTGAACATGAGAGCTCAGCTCAGAGCACAGACTTCAGTCCTGGACTAAAGCAGCTTGGGCTCAGATCACAAAATCTCACAGGTCTACATTTATAGCACTCAGTGCCACTGGGTTGGCTGGGATTCAGGCCTTGGACACGGATCCCATTATTAACAGAATGGTAAAGGAGTCAAGCAGTGAATCCAAAAACAGTTCTGCCTTGCTGATAGACTGTACCTGACCTCTCTGATGTCTGGCCCTTTCTGGTCCAATTTGTAGAGCTCAGACACAAAGAGGGCTAAATGGGAGGCAAGAGCTGACCCTGGTATTGACTGAGGCTGTTGATGTAGTCTACCTAGACTTCAGCAAAGCCTTTGACACTGTCTCCTACAGTACTCTCCTGCAGAAGCTGGCAGCCTGTGGCTTGGACAGGTATGTTCTTGGCTGGATAAGGAACTGGCTGGAGGGCTGGACCCAAAGAGTGGTAGTGATTGAAGCTAAATTCATCTGGCGACCGGGCATGAGTGGTGTTCCCCAGGGGTTGGTGCTGGGGCCTGTCCTCTTCAATATCTTTATTGATGACCTGGACGAGGGCATTGAGTGCAATCTCAGTAAGTTTCTGGATGACACCAAGATGGCTGGAAGTGTCGATCTGCCTGGGGGTAGCGAGGCCCTACAGAGGGATCTGAACAGGCTGGATAGCTGGGCTGAAGCCAATGGGATGAGTTTCAACAAGGCCAAATGCCAGGTCCTGTGCTTTGGCCACAACAACCCCTGGCAACTCTACAGGTTTGGGGTGGAGAGGCTGGAAGACTGTGTAGAGGAAATGGACCTGGGGGTATTGATTGATGCTCGGCTGAACATGAGCCAGCAGCGTGCCTGGGTGGCCAAGAGAGCCAATGGCATCCTGTATTGCATCAGGAACGGTGTTGCCAGCAGGAACAGGGAAGTGACTGTCCCTCTGTACTCAGCTCTGGTGAGGCTGCACCTCAAGTACTGTGTCCAGTTTTGGACCCCTCACTGCAAGAAATGCGTTGAGGCCCTGGAGCGGGTTCAAAGAAGGGCGACAAAGCTGGTGAGGGGTCTGGAGCACAAACCTTATGAGAAGTGGCTGAAGGAGCTGGAATTATTCAGTCTGGAGAAGAGGAGGCTCAGGGGAGACCTCGTTGCTTTCTATAACTACCTGACTGGAGGTTGTAGTGAGCTGGGGGTCAGCCTCTTCTCATGTAACTGGTGACAGGACTAGAGGGAATGGCTTCAATCTGCACCAGGGGAGATTTAGGCTGGGTGTTAGGAAATGCTACTTCTCTGAAAGAGTGGTCAGGCACTGGAATGGGCTGCCCAGGAAGGTGGTGGAGTCACTGACTCTGGAGGTGTTCAAGGAACATTTGGATTTTGTGTTGAGGGACATGGTTTAGTGAGTACTATTGGTGATAGGTGAATGGTTGGACTGGATGATCTTGTAGGTCTTTTCCAATCTTGGTGTTTCTGTGATTCTGTGATTCTGTATTAATGGCAGATAGAGGCAGGGCATGAGAGACGTGAAGGACAGGGGTTCATGTGTGTTCACACAACAGAGGAAGGAGTGAGTCAGTTATTCCTTGCAATCAGTCTTTTCATACAACCATAGCATATGAAATCTACTCTTAAAAGACTTGGAAGTTTCTATAATGTCTGCAGTTATGTTAGCAATTGTTTTTGCTGAGATTTTTCTATAAACTTTTATATGGGCTATATATTGTATATAACTTAATTTTTTTATAAATGCTTATAAAACAGATGTATTTTTCTCAAACTGTGGCTGTTAATCAGAGAAATATGACTATTGTAAAATTACTGATATTGATGTTAGTTCCCATAATTTAGGAACAATCTTCTGAAAGTTCATTAGGCTGGTCAGAGATGAAAGGAAACTTTAAAAATCACCAAAAAAAAAAAAAAAGAAAGAAAGAAAAAAGAATAATCAATGCTTTTTCTTCCCTCTCTCACAGTCTTGCATTTCTGTCATAAGCACCTGCAGGGCTGGATCCAAAACTCTTTGAAGATGTGAAGTGTGAATATAAACCTTTTGTTCAGGCCCTCTGGATGTTCTTTGTGCTCCAGATTTTGATGCTCACCATAGCTATACACTGCAGAGTAGCTACACCTGGTGTTTGCAAGAAGCTGACTCGCATCCTGATGTTTCTGTGTCTTTCATGCAAATTCCTTGCTTACAGACTAAAGAAGGACAAATGTGAGTAAAGACTGATGTAAGATTATTATTATGCGTAGTAACTCTCAAAAAAGGAGAAAAATCCTAAGAATCCTCAGCATTAGGATTTACAAAACAAATGAGAGACTTGAAGAAAAGCCTGAAATCCACAGTTGGGAAATAAAAGCGCAATCCTTAATGCAGACATAAACACTTATTTGCCTGCAGCTTTCCAATTGAAAAATCACAAATCTGTGAAAAAGGACCGAGAATGATCTATTTAGTTATTAGGTACCACACCCCACCCCACCCAGTAATGGGAGAATTTTATATATATTGAGCCAGGTCCTGAGGTCCTAATTCATTTTTAAGCCTGGCAAACTGTCATGAAGTTGGTAAAAGTTAACAATTGAAGAACTTGGCTTCTTATATCTTACAAAAAGGCATCCACTGCATAATTCCTTGAGTGAACTGGGCCAAATGTGTTTGGGCAGCTGCAAAGTAGAGTTTGCTTGGTGAGTTCTCCTTAGATGAAAATCTCATTAAAGATCCCAGAGGTACAAATGATACAAACAGACAACATAGTCAGGGTCCTCACTGTCCACCTGACTCATTTCTCTCATCTAAGATATTTCTTTCCTATCGAACCAAGCTTTCAGCAGGCAATTCTGTACACAGCTGAGTTTTGCCATTACTCTTAGGAGGGCCACTAGACTATACATTGCCACAAAGTGATGCAACATGCTTGCCTCATGTACCACTACACGAAATATAGGAAACCCCATATACTGTTGTTTTTCTCCATTTTCCAGCATTTCCACAGCTGCTTGCCTATGATCTGGCTCACTTTCAGTATTGGCATATCGTATCGTTCCTACTGACTGAGGGGAAAAACAATTCCATGTGGAACTGAGTTCCTCCTTAGGGACCTTTGAGGTAGGCTTCTAAAATGGACCAGCAGGACTTGAAGTACTTTGGCTATAGATAAGACTGAAGTTGAACAGTCTTATCTCGATTATATTGTCTTAAATTAACCATGTTTTTTTTTCAGTCCTTTCTTTGTTGTTGTTGTTGCTGTTATTGTTTGTTTTTTGTTTTTTTTTTTTTTTTCTGGCAGTATCTGTGGGTAGTTTGTCATACCTTAGGTTTCCTTCTAGTGAAAGTGACTGCAGGAGGACTCCAACATCTCAAAAATGCCAGGTAAAAATGCACACATCCCCCTATGTCTACCCTGTGAAAATGAGAACAAAACAATTGCCTTCATTTGCACTCTCTGCCCTTCATGTGAGGCCTTGGGACTGTTAAAGAGCCAAGACTTAGTCCATTTCCCTCTTCAGCTGACAGGGGGACTCATTAAACACCCCCTGTGTTTTCTGATAGAACTACGTTGGCCTCTTTCGGAGCTGGATTGGACCTGTGGGCACAATTCCAGGTCTATTCCCAGAGAGTCAGTGCTTCTGGTCTCTGATAATTGGGAACTTGAAATCTCCTGTTCATTTCCAAACCTAGTGGCTCCAGCTAGTGTGTACGAACTACTTAAACCATGCCAAGAATCCAACTGGAATAATTTTCTTTGCGAGAGTTAATTAAGTTATATTGGGTGTCCTGCTCTGAGGGATTCAACTGCAGAGGCAAGCAAGAGAAAAAGAGTCAAGCCAGTTCTACATGAGAGATAGTGAGAATTACAATTATGTTCATCTGTGAGAAATCTGGGGCTGGCGAGCAATGCTCATATGATGTAATATTTTCACTTTGTGAAAAGTTTGCAAGGACTTGCTACAGCTCTCCCAGAAAGGCTTGGTCTTGTTGCTCCTGGATTTGGAGTGTGTGGCTGCCTGGGCACACAGTTCATTAAGGAGATATGTGTAAGGCAAACAAATCCCACTCCAAGAGCACGTTTATCTCATGGCACAGAATGCCATATGCCTACTGATCAAAGTCCGTGAGAACAGATGCTGTTAGCAGAGTAGCAGCTGCACTCAAATCCTGTCCACACCCTTCCTGTTTGCAGTGGCCTACCTGGGTCCATTATGTTCCCAACAGGGTAATGATTGCCCCCCTCCCACCCCTCCTTCACGCCACGGTTGCTGATCTCTGGAGAGGGTGCACTGGCACTCACCTCACCGTCTGCCTTTGGGTTCTCATTGTTTCATTCAGAGGTGCAGATAGTGGGCTAGACACTCCTTGGCTGGTGCTCTGATAAGTGTCTGGAGATTGTTCTAATGTGTAAGACAGAAGCCTGCTTGAAAGAAGGAATTGTACCCAAAATAACTGAACTGACCTCAGAGGTCAGTATTTTCTTTCGAGGAAGGAACTTGCTTCCATTTAGATTGGAAAAGAAACAGGTCGATGAGGCCAGACTGTTCTCTGTTGCACTAGTATAAAGAGACAGTAAATTTAGTGATGTTACTGTGCATTCCTGTAGGTGCTATGGAGGCTACATTCCATCCCTGCACCCAAGAATACTTTTATTTCTTCACTGTCAAGCAATTTTGCTACAAATCTGAGTTTTTTATGGCAAATTTGGCTTATCTAAACTAACCCTAACTTCAAAGAATAGTGGGGTAGTCTTTCTCACAACAGCATAGAAAGAATTGTGTTTATTGTAAAAAGAGGTGACTTGGAAAGCAGATGTTCAATGAAAAGGCCTGGGTGGGAAGGAAGCATGGTCTTTTTCAGCATGGCTGTCCAATAACCTTTGGTTAATCTGTTAGTTTCAATTGATTCAAACTGTGAAACACAACAGACCTGACTCTACCTTCCATTTGTGAAAATCTAGAATAGTTTCCATAGACATCAATGGTTCTAATTGATAAAATTAAAATTTTTGAAATGCCTTCTAATTTGTATTTATAGGAAAAACAGAAGTCCTGTGGCCTTGTCAAGTGGTGACATCAGTGCACCAAAAGTAAAGCATTTCCCACTCTGCTTCCAATGTGAAGGTTATTTTTTCGGAGGAGTCGTCAACTTTAAAAAAATATTTTAAATTCAGTGCTGGAAGGTACAATACATGGTTTACTTTTCTATTTTACTTGCAAGTTCAACAACAGAACCAACACAACTGAATACCAATGTCATTTACCTGGACTTGAGCAAGGCCTTTGACATGGTCCCCCACCACATCCTTATCTCCAAATTGGAGGGATGTGGATTTGATGGGTGGACCACTCGATGGATAAGAAACTGGTTGAAAGGCCACAGACAGAGGGTGGTCACAATGGCTCTATGTCCAGGTGGAGGCCTGTAACAAGCGCATCCCCCAGGGTCTGTCTTGGGACTGGTGCTCTTTAACATCTTTATCAATGACATCGATGATGGAATCGAGTGCACCCTCAGCAAGTTTGTTGACAACACCAAGCTGAGTGGTGCAGCTGACATGGTAGAAGGAAGGGACGCCATTCAGAAGGACCTCGACAGGCTAGAAAGGTGGGCCTGGATGAACATAAAAAGGTTCAACATGGCAAAGTGCAGAGTTTTTCACTTGGGCCGGAGGAATCCCAGGCATCCATACAGACTGGAAGGAGCGATCCTTGAGAGCAGCCCTGTGGAGAAGGACCTGGGGGTCATGATAGATAAAAAGCTTAACATGAGCCAGCAGAGTGCCCTTGCGGCTCGGAAAGCAAATGGTATTCTGGGCTCCATCAGAAGAGGGGTGACCAGCAGGGACAGGGAAGTGATTGTTCCCCTCTATTCTGCTCTTATGAGGCCCCATCTGGAATACTGTGTCCAGATCTGGAGCCCCCAGTACAAGAAAGACAGAGGGCTGTTCGAGAGTGTCCAGAGGAGAGCCACAAAGATGATCAGGGGACTGGAGCACCTCCCCTGTGAAGATGGGCTGAGGGAGCTGGACTTGTTCAGCCTGGAGAAAAGAAGGCTGCGGGGTGACCTCATTGCAGCCTTTCAGTACCTAAAGGGAGCCTACAAACAGGAGGAGAATCAACTCTTTGAAAGGGTAGATAATGGCAGGACCAGGGGAAATGGTTTTAAGTTGAGGGAGGGGAGATTTAGGTTGGATGTCAGCGGGAAGTTCTTTACTATGAGAGTGGTGAGGTGCTGGAACAGGCTGCCCAGAGAGGCTGTGGATGCCCCATCTGTGGAGGTGTTCAAGGCCAGACTGGATGGGGCCCTGGGCAGCCTGGTCTAGTATTGAATGTGGAGGTTGGTGGCCCTGCCTGTGGCAGGGGGTTGGAGATTCGTAATCCTTGAGGTCCCTTCCAACCCTGGCCACTCTGTGATTCTGAATATCATTTCATATCTCTCAGTCAGGGCAACTATGAAGTTGTTTCAGAACTAAAAAAAATGACAAGAAGATTTTGCACTAGCTTAACTTCTTGACAAATCTTTGCTTACTGTCTTATTTTCTGCCACAGGTGGGGGGAAAAAAAAACACAAAAAAAACAAAAAAAACAGCAAACAGATTGATGGCAGAAAAATTCAATTACATTTTACCAAATTAAGGAAAACTCTGGGATTCTTCCCAGGTGATCCAGCCAGTGTGATTGGACAGATAAAAAGATGCTAAAGATAGGAAGAGATGATAAACATAAATGATCCCTATATTTTAGGATCTCAATGAAAGAAAAGACTATCTAAACTACTCCTTGAAAAATTTATTTGTAAATTTTCTCAGAGTTACAGTAGAAAATAGTAGACACTCATACACAGTGGGGACTATGTTGGAACATTGGGCACCTATTCCATAACATGTCCAGGTTCCCCTGAAAGATCTAATTCCTGAGCATTCTTAGAGGCAGGATAGTGGATCATATAGAGAGGTTTTTCCATTTCTAATATCCCCATCATCTTTGCATTATCCTTGTCACAGATGTCTATCCTTACATTCCACCCTCAAGTCCACTGGACAACTACTTTTAATGGGACTGCCAAACACGCTGGCAACCATGGCAGTACCAAGGATAATAAGAAGTGCTGGGATGTGGGAACGTGTGCTCAGTCATGTACATTTTTATTTTTATTTTTAATTCTGAAAGGTCCTTGGCATGATTTAGTCCAGCAGTATTAGTATTAGTAATTAGCATTTTTCCAAGGATTTCCAGGCTGTGGTTCACACATGGCCTGTTCCCAACAGACAGCCTATCCATGGCCACTCCAGTTTGGAGGTCAGGAGAATTTACAGTCACAAACATGATCAGACTGTGTCTCCAGTTTCAGGGCCAGTGAATGGACTGGGGCAATGTTTAGTTTGCTGATATAGCTCTAACGAATGAATTAAAAAACAAAGAATAACGCAACTCCACATTTTCTTGATTAATCTTTCCTTGAAATAATACTGTAGAGGGAAACTCCCTGCCTACAAATCTTAGATTAGCTCTTGCTTTCCTGGGTGTTTTCTCTCTATATGTCTATTATTTTCCCTGATGGATTATTTGTTCTCCCAGTTATGATTGCCTATCTGCCAGTTTGTGCAAGTAAGAATGTAATTTCTCATTTCCCCTTTCTCTGTTTTTTTTCTCTCTCAACATTACTTTACACTGTGACATTTGCAGAAGAAGCTGCTTTCTTTTCTCATTACAGCCATACAAATGGGGATGAGGAAGAGAGCAGTTCACCAGAGTCTGGTGCTCTGTGCAGGAACTGTCCCATGCCGTAGCCACATGCTGGAGGTAAACTATAACAGACACAATTTTCTCCCAAGGGAAGAAGATAAAGCCAAGAAGTCTAGTCTTCAACAATGAATGTAAGGGAGAATTACTTGTGGTAAATTTGGGTTTCAGATTTTTCACCCAAAGCCTCTGTAAGGCAAGAAACCTCTGTCCTTCTCAGTGTGATTTGCTTTCCCACACAGTGCCACAGCATCAGGATGGTGCAATGTATCCTCTGGGGCACCAAGTGCCAGGATATGATACTCAAACATGAATGCATTGAGTCCCTTCCAACTGAGGGACAAGAATCCAGTCACCAGGTATCTTTTCACTGACTAGTCTGAGTAAGAGGATCATCTAGGTAAGAGAACTACTAGATACAAGGTGGAATCAGGTGTGATGAATCCCTCTCATTTTGCTCAGAGGAGGATCATGGCACAAGGACAGACTGCTCCTCATCTTTGTAGAAGACGACAGTTTCCTAGCCCTAATATTGGCTCAGACAGCTGGAATTGGAACAGGTTTTCAGATCACTTCCGCATTTTGTGTTTCCTGGTAACTGATAATAGATGGCTTCCTGTTCAGGGCACTCAGCTCATGTTGCTGAAGGGATGGAGGCATGTAACTCTGGCCTTTGGGTTACAAGCTGGGGGATAAGCACTTGATTTGTAAATACACACATTTTTCTTTGGGCTAACTCCAAACAACTCTACAAACTGTGAAATACAAGTCAGGAAGCTAAAAGCCAGAGAAGCAAAGCAGCAACACAAATATAAATGAAATTGCTGTTCTGAAACTGCCATCCCTTTGCCTGCTCCCAGGTCAAGAAACAAATAGGAAAAAATACAAATATTTACAGTACAACACAATCAACCAAAACCACCAAAATATTTTGGAAGACAAGAAAAACGTTTTGTATGTCCGTATGTGTACGCACATATGATCACACCCATACACACAACAGAAAACATGAGATGCCAGAGTGCTGTGAAGACTGCCATTAGAAATAAGTGAAATTCGCGTGTTTTCTAAGTAACCAAAAACATTTTCTTAAAACCATTTGGAATTCCATCATAAGATGAAATGTTATATATGCAAAGCTGTATTTTGTCCACTAAGAGTTTTCTCCTAGCAGAAAGGCAGTGTAGAATGATGTACAAGAGCTCCACATTTTTTTCCTAATTGAATACATATATATATATATATATTTAAACAGTGAATGACAGTGTTACTGAATAGCTAGTAACATATGGAGCTGAAGAAATCAAGTTTCTTTTTTCATTCTGATAATTATGCTGGGATCAATATTTCTAAGAGATATAAAGATTCCCATGGGAAATACTGTCAGTTATTTCCTAGATTTCACTTAGGTTCTGCATCCAAAGAATGAAAAGTTTGAAACAGAGAGTTCCTGTTTGTGCCAAGAATTGTAGTATTGCTGTCACAGGAGGTGGTGTTGAGAATCTCCAAGACTGAGTTGACATTTGAAGGAATCTCTATTGATACAAGATA
Organism: Perdix hodgsoniae; assembly: GCA_035772895.1. Taxonomy (NCBI): domain Eukaryota; kingdom Metazoa; phylum Chordata; class Aves; order Galliformes; family Phasianidae; genus Perdix; species Perdix hodgsoniae. Next base: position 14,262,400 of record JAPSGF010000004.1, on the reverse strand, counting down.
AAACAGCAAGGATCACAAGCTGGTAGGAGAGGAGCAGGATACTCCTGGAACTCACCTGCTTATCTGGAGCCTTGACCTCAGCGTGCACCATTTCATCTGCATGCCTGCAACTGCTGGAGATTTATCTCTTTCAGCAGGAATTTGCCTGTGCCTCATGCACCCATCTTACAGTCCACTTACAAACTGGATTATGAGACTAACACTTCAGCACTCACAAGTGGGAAACCTGAGAGCAGGTCATGGTCTCCATCACAGGCGAGGTGTAACAGAGTCAAGTGGGAGGTCAAGCAGTACTAACAAGATGAGGTACAGCATAACTCATGACTCTTCCCAGTCACAGATAAGCTGAGTGTTGTCAGTGTAAAAGGATCAGTAAAATCACATTAATAATAGCTTAATTGAATATGTTATTTTATCTTTCTATTCTTCTCAAGTTTGCTTTTTACAATGCAGTAAAATGTACAATGCAGGGCTAGTAGCACAGGAAAATCTTCAGCATTAAAATTCATACTACTTCAGGCACACCATGCTATGATGGGATTCCCAGCATTCAGGCTGGACGCTAGGACTCGTACAGAAGCATGGGGGAATCAGATAAATACCAAAGAGAGGAAGGATGGGCGTCATCAATCCAATATGCGGACTGCCCCTTGCTAAGCAGTAGTATCTGCTTGAATCTTTGTAGAAATCTTAGCTGAACCTATGAATAGGTTTCAGCTCAGTCCTCAAAGTATTTAGATTCATGAACTCCACTGAAGTTAAGAGTTAGTCATAATAAGCCCTTGCATATCTGGCTCTTAAGAGCTGAGGTACTCATCACTGCATGGATACCAAAGGTGAAGCCAGAGTCTAGAGATGAAGCCTCCAGCTGCCTTTGCAACACCCAGGATATTTATTTCCCTGCAGAGCAAAATACAGCAGCTGGCACTGCCTGAACTGGCAGAAAGCTCTGGGGAAGAGGTGATTTCCAACTCTACAGGGGTCAGTGGGTACTCGATACCCAGGCAAGGTACATAACGTGTGCTGGAAGTGCAGGAAGGTACTTGGGTCGAATGAAAATGTACAGCCCAGAGGTAAGAAGGCTCTTAAAACTCATCTTCCAAGCCCATGAGTATTCAGATCCATGTTTGACTTCCTACAGCATGCCACAGTCAACAGGACTGCTCAAGCTAGGGAAACTGGACAGCACAGATTTCTCTGCAAGCTCTGGCAAGCTGCAGAAATGAAAGAAAGGCTCAGGATATAAAATTAGAGGTCACTGACAGAAGACTTGTCTATTGTATGTGTCAGCTTCAAGTCGGTGCTTAGAACACATTTGTTTTTCAAAACTGTTTTGTTGTATCTGAATGTATTGATTCTTCCACTCTGCCACTACCAAGGATACCATTATTCTAAACCCAAACTGACGATTTACTCTTGTTTATGATTCATAAGCTGCTGGGCTTTCTGTGGAGCTCAGTGTTTCTTAGGACTTGTGCCGGGTCTCTCTTTGAGTTTTCTCCTTTGGCACGCTGGAAGCCAGCAAGCAACATGTTTTTCAAGAAGGCGAGGGAGGCTTTCCCAAACAGCTTCTCTGACAACTTCTTGAGCAGTTATCTGCTTCAGGGAAGAGGAGTGGGCAGAAGCAGGAGACATTTGGTTTAGTCTGGTGACACATGGAGTTCTAAATTAGAGGGCTCTGAATAAAATACAAATATCAAAGCCATGTGTCTGCTTGTGGGTGCCACATTCTTTAGGATCACAGTGGCCATCCTTATGCACGAATGTTGCAGAAACTGCTCGGTTTCATCCTGCGTGAATGATGTGGCAAAATTGTGAAATATGGGGTGGAAAAGCGTCCTGAAAACAGTCAAAGAAACCACCAGAAAGATGGAAAGCAGCTATAGGGAAGCCAGTGCTGTCACTTTAAAATAGCAACGGGCCCCAGTGCCTTTGAAATCATTTATCACAGAAGCCAGAACATCTGCCACCATCTTGGATTCATTCAAAGAGTGCATCTCGGTAGCCATTTTAAAAGTGTTTGTTTTCAATTCAAAACGCATAATTAAGTGCAGGCCAGAGTAGAATATATGCCTTGAGCTGCTTTCCCTCACCCCAGTTCAGAACATGACTTTTTCACAAGTATGCACTTTGAATTGAAAGCTTTTTTTCTTTCTTTCCTTTCCTTTTTTTTTTTTCTTCTCTTCCCCCAGTGACTGCAGGGCCTGCTGTTTCTCAAGACTAAATTGAAAGTAAGGCTGCTGATTTAAGGGAGGCCCTTTGATAGGAGCCGGATGGCTTGGGGCCAGAGGGACACCAAGCCACTCCAGGCCTCATGGCTAGGTTGCTCCTGCCTGCTCTCCGTAGCTGGAGTCCCACTGCCAGAGCTGGGCTCAGCACTGCATGTAACAAGCTAGCATCCCACACTGGCAGGAGGTGGTCATGGAAGGAATTAACATCTTTGCGACTGGTCCCCGGTGAAGCTAACAGAAAGGTGATTGTGTCCTCAACATACTGTCCTTCATAAATGAATTGCATCCTTCTTCCAGTCTTTCTAGGAGGTGTTTAGAGGAACAGTGTGAAGACAGAGCTTGTCTGTTTACATTGCCTTTGGTTCAGCCTTTTATCACCATCACTGACACGTTGCAAACAAGCCTGGGGAAAAGACAGCAGGCGCTCAGGAATGAACAGCTCTAGAGCAGCTGAGGATGTGTGGACCCAGGGCTCTGGTACTATCTCCTCAGCAGGCAGAAAGAAAAGCATGCTACTGATATAAGGATGTTTTAGAAGCTCAGTTTAGTGTTGAACTCTGTTCAGACCCCTGAAGCAAAAGAGGTTTGTTTGTGATGTTGAAAAAAAAAATACAGAAAATTGCTTAGGCACTGTGAATTCAGTTCTCCTTTGTGAATGTGAACCTGCATTTCCAGGTACCTCAAATTCTCCATCTAAATCACAAGCTGCAGTAGTTCCCTCACTGACCAGGGTCCTCAGACCCTGCAGTTGCATTTGCACTAGCACATGGTATGCATTTGTTCATCGTGTATCCATCCCCTTCCCTGAGTTCAGGTGAGTGCAGGGGAGTAGGTGGGTGCTGCAAGATGCTTAGCAGAGACCTGTACCCCGCCTGAAGCCATGTGGCTCCTGTGCTGGTGAAAATCAAGCGAACGCTTCAACCAGGAGCTGCTTTAACCACTGATTTTCAGACTGAGATGGTTTCTGAGTGATGGGGGGAATGGGATTTTGTAATGTGTAACAGTGAGCAAGTATATGCAGCTTACATTAATGAAAACCAGAAATGGATGGTCTCAGATTTCAATGACTCTTTGCTTATAAACATGATATCTTAATTTCAATACACAAAGTATACAAGGCAATTTTTTTTCCTGAAGGACCCTGGCAAAATTGAAATTCAGAACTAGATAGTGAGGGGACTCCCTAGTATGACTGCAGTGAAATGAAGAAACAATGAGTTTTTTAAGAACTTCTACCACAGGTTTCTGCAAGATAAAACAATTTTTATGTCAACAGGTAGGCTGTTCCACTACTGGTGGAACATATTCACAATTCTGGAAGTGTTTTGATTAAAATGAAAGAAGAAAATGTGTGGGATCTCCATTAATAATGACAGGGTTCTTATAAAATATGCATTTTTTCTGTGGTCTTGGTACTGTACAGAAGAGATGGGCTGCATCTATGTCAAAAATGTGTCTGCTTGGTGTGTGTGCTCCTGGCATGTATTTGGGTATAGGCAGCAATTCTGATGTGGGGAAAATGAAAGCAGAAAGAGAGGGATACCTGCTGCTACTTGAGCTAGTGCTTCCTAAACACAAAACCAAAGCATGCTTTTAATATTTTACAACACCCATCTTTTTGAAGTGTCTTGTTACTCTGTGAGGGGGATGTTGCTCTAGGTTTCAAGGTGGGGATATTCTTTCTTTTTCCTTACAAATCTGTTTTTCATGGTCTTTCTTCTTTGGGCATGCATTCCAATGTTACAGATGAGTGCTGAAATTACAGGGATAAGAGGGCAGCCAGGAATGAATAACATGCAGCCATACGCACAAAACAGAAAACATCCTCTTTGACTAGGTGATAATTAGAAAGGCTGCTGTATTGCCGTGTACACAAACAAAGCATGTCCCTTTGGGAATGTGTTTTGTTTTCTCTGATGTGAAAGCTTTTTTCTTTCTTCTTTTTTTTTTTTTTTTTCTGCGGAAGACAAGCTTTTTAACTGCTCACTGGCCTATTTTTAAACAAAACTTCTGCCTTTGTCAATAGCTGCTTCCAGTCAGAGGCAGATGATCATCGTCCAAAGGGATCTAGCTACGATATTGGCGAGCTGAAGTAGTGTTTGGTTAGAAATAGTTGATAACTTATCAGCACTCCGTGTTACTTGACTAAAGCCAATTAAAGGTTGCTGGGAAATGAGCTCCTATCTCCTCATCTTCAGCAGAAGCAGACAGACTGATAACCCCATAGCCATAGCTGGTGACTGATGTATTAAATTGGCTTATAAACCACTGGCATTTTCTTCTATAAGAAGGATTATCTTCTCCTAATATGCTTCCATATTCTGCTGAATCCAGAATGCATAGTTTAACTTTCCATCTGACTGAACCTCTGCATTTTCTTACCGCAGTCTTGACCATAACTCCATCAGTGTAGGATGATCTACTCATAAAAGCCACATGTCACAACATGGGCTGCAAAGGAATATTTTGAGTAATTGTGGATATACAGCTAATAGATATGAATATGAAACTTTCCAGGTGAATATTTGGCAGTTTGTTGTTGGATGCCTTGCAGAGATTAATGTGACACAATCCTGTATTTTTATATGGGAATGGAAGGAATACAGTCTGTCTAAAAAGGGAGGGAGGAAGGAACAAAGGATGAAGGAAGGAAGAAAGAAAGTAGGAAGAAAAGATGGAAAGAGAGATGGAAGGAAGAGAAAAGAAAGAAAAGAGGAAGTGTGGAACTTCAGAGGAAAGCAAAATGGAAAGAAAAAGAAAAAAGAAACGAAAAAGAGAAATAGTGATGATGTAATTGACTCTCTTTAGGTGACCCTGGTTACTGCTCCAGTCAAAATGGTGGCAAAATTCCACAGTAGCACTTAGTGTGCTAGGGAATTTATATGCAAATTAGGCCAGCAGCTACATTCAATAGTTGCCGTTCTTGCTGGTGGATAATTATTTCCAGTTCTGTGTAATGTCTAGGTGAAAGGAAATATGTGAGTTCAAAGTGTTACTCATTAGGTGATACAAAGGTTAATATGGTGAGAACAATATGAGGTCAAAGATGAAACTCTAGTTAGGAATTATGTTTTTATTTTTACTTGTTAAACTTTCTAACTTGCATTCCACAGAGAAAAAGAGAGAGCCTCATACAAGTTAATGTCTTTTTAAGTTTGTTACTACTTGCAGAGAGAAGAGATAAGATAAAAAATTACTTTAAAGCACACCATTTTCAGAATTTAGATGAGATTTTGTATTACTCAACAAAAGCAAAAAAAAAAAAAAAAAAAAAAAAAAAAAAAGGTTCAACAGAATTTAAAAGCAAATTATACGAAAGCATAAAAATCTTATCTTCCATATGCAGTTGTAGGAGTAAGTTTATGTATTCAAAATGTATAATTTGCATTTTCTCCCAAAACTTTTAGGTGGTATACACACAGCTCTCAAAAAGGTGTTCTTGTACTGAAATTCATGTAGGATTCACAAAGTATATACTCATGCACAAACACAGCTTAAGAACAAAAAGCTGTTGTGCACAAATTCTCAAATGACTAAAATGATGTAAAGCTCTAAATGGCTTTACATCTTAATTCCATTACACATGAAAATGCTCAGATTCAGTTGGCATCCTAGAAGGTTTAACAAAAAGAGATGAAATAGTGGTAAGGCTTGCAGCAGATTTTGCATTTTTTAATGCAGATACATGCAAGTGAACTTAATGTTTCTGCAGTCAGCCACATCCCACCATGATTGGGTCCTCATTCTTAAACAAAACTTTTAGTAATGGGCCTCAGTGTTACTGTGAAGCAGAATGTGTCAGTGCAAGGCAACCTGCAATCTTCCCAAACACAATCGTCATTCCAGTCCCCAGCTATTTTCAGATTTAAACCATCCTCGGTAGGGGTGCAGCTGTGCTGGTGAGGAGGATGCGTTTTTCACAGATCAACAGGAACGAAGGAAACAAAGCAGACAGTTTCATCTTAGTTACCATTCACAACATAATAGAGATATAATGATATTTTTTTTATTTTAAAGGTGTGCAACTAATTCTTGGCTAAGTACCGTGTAAAACTTTGTGTGAAATAGAGCTCCTGCCAGAGTAATGCACTGCAGTAGCAGTTTTAAGTCATAAAAATCCAACAGCTTACTAAAATTTTTTTAAAAAAAAGGGCAAATCAGTGTCACTGGGCTGAAATTCCTCTGACAGATGTAAAGGTCTTGATGACAGTTATTTTCCAGGTCTGCAGCTCAACAATCATTCCTCTGAACGGTTTCCCACGTGAAGTGTTTGAAGAAGCGGTCGACGTGTGACTGATGCCCAAGGCCCACTGCCTGGTCTTCTTTAAGGATGGGGCAGATGCAGAAGGAAAGGTGATGCTGATAAGGGAATCTGAACCAAATGTTGTCACATTCTAGAGATGATTAGATGCCCTTGCTGTGACTTATTACACAACCTGAGAATGGAAATGGAAAACCTGGGATGAAATGTAGCTGCATGGGAGGGAAGACATTTTTTTTTCAGTAAAGACCAAAAGCCAGGAGAGAAACTGTTATTGACACCTAAGATCAGGTTGGACATAAGAGCATTCTCTGTGCTGCAGAATAGATGTGATGCTGCAGTAAATCATCCCCCAATTCAGACCTACTGTAATCTAATTTTATTCCTGCACACAGAAATGTGAAAACTTGGCTTTAATGAAGGACAGAGCAATGCATCTAAAAGGCAATTTTTGTGGGTCTGTGTTGTTTTATATTTTATTTTCTCCTTGAAGTCCTTATATATACTTGAAGTCAAGTATATATAAGAGAATGAATTGATTTAAATTAGAAATCCTCCCTAAGCTTCAAGTATTTGTTTGTATATTTACTTATAAGCAAAAGCATTGATTAATCTGTTTTACATGTGCAATACACAACTTAAAGAAAATGTGGCTTTCTCCTAACTCTGCATTTTCCTTTAAAAACACATTTATCTTTAGCCATGTTCCTAAACTTGGGAGAAGATAAATTTTCTGCATGCTTTGAATGCTACGATGAGATATTAAGATCAACAGAAAGACAAGGGATCTATTGATTCCAGAGGAGTTCTTTGGTCAGAATACTCAAGGGCATCCTTCTTTAAACTAGCAGTAATAGCAACAAAAACGAAAGTCTGGTATGGAAAATACTGATTTGTCACATGAAGCACACTCCAGAGTAGCTTACATAGATCTGTCATGCACAGCCATTGCTGCATGGCTTATTCTGAAGCAAAATTAAATTAAATATAGCCTTTGCCATCTGGTCTTTATCTGTTATGTTGTTGTTGTTGTTTCCACTGATTTCCGGATAGGCAATGTCACTCCTTACATCCACGTTCCACCAGATCCAAGGAGAAGGCAGAGCAGAACTCCCAATTGGTATTACTGATTCTCTGGCTTTGAAAAAGGTATGAGTCAATTCTGGTTTGGAAAAGGATTGTCATTCTTATTATTAATCATGGCTTAGATGATAATTAATGTTTCCTCAAGTTTTTAAAAATCTGATGCAAATATTTCAGAATTTAATATATTATCATTATGTATTTTTATGTCTTATTTGTAAATGTGAATTTTTTGTATTTGTTGATACAGTGGCTCACTGTGCAAGTGTAGGGGAAAATAGATAAAAAGTGCAATTTTTCCTAGTGCAAGAAAAAAAATGCCATTTCCTTCTTACCCGAATACAACATTTCTCTCCCACCTCAGTACCTGTCATGCAGTCTGGATTTGTTTAGTTTCTTGATGTCCTGGCACTAGAAACTGTTCTCCATGTTACTGTTCAATTTCTGAAACCCTGACTGAGTATGGCAGCTAAGATATGATGCAGAAAGACTAATCACTACTTACCCTAAAAATCAAAGGGACGCATCAATCCTTTCAGATTCTGAAACCAGTATTTGTACTAAACCTGATCTTAAGCCCTGTTTGACAGATATCCAGTGTAACCCTGGGCAAGTGGCCTCACCTGCTTCAGTTTCCCTGCTTTATTCTGATACAACACACAGCTGCAAACCGCTCGGGAGGTACCTGCCTGCTGCTAATGCAGTCATCACTGATGAAACCAGCCAGCTAGAGGCAGCCTCAACATCCTTTTGTCCTGTGGCTGAATAGATATTTGAAAATCTGGCTTTTTATCAAATCTGTGATTGCCTGATAAATCCTGGAGAACTGTAATGGACAAGAGAAAATCCAGTCTGGGAAAAGTCAAAGTGTGGACTCTACCTCCTACCTCACTTTTACAGCTCACGAGGAACCTTGATGAGACTGAGGTTTTACCACACTATAAATTACTGGTGTGGGTGTTCCAAGAATGCGTGTCTTGAGGCAGGCAGGTAATTAACACTGGTTTGCAAACAGCTGAGACAAGTGCTGTACAGAGCTGAGATGATTGAGATCAGCAGGAGTTCGGGTTTGGAGTGAGGATTTGATGGGAAGGATCTATGGCTTGAATTTTCCCATCCATCTGCCACAGGATCATGACTCACTATGTCAAGGAAGAGGTCATAGGAAGGAAAAGGGCAATAAGGGGACAAAGGGGAAAAAAAATCCTTTCCCTTTGTTTTTACATTCCCTGGTATTTTATCTCAACAGTTTAAGAAACATACATTTTTAATGTCATTCTTGAAGCCTGGGAAATTTTAACGACTAACCTTGCACTACATTTGTGCTTTCTTTTACTCTTGTGTTGCCCTTCCTTAAAAGGGCTTGTACTCACCTAGCTCCCAGCACATTAGTAGCAGAGGCACTGGAAGATGAGGACGTCTGCCTCCAGCACCTTATTTCACCCATGTGCTGCCCTTGACCATGCACTTAGCTGTCTGAGCAGCTTATCCCTGGCTTTGGGGCCAAGGGACGTCAGTGGCACGGTGGAGGAAACCTTTGGGAACAGCTTTTTGTTTTATTTCTGCTCCGCATTAAACAGAAAATGTAAAATGTAGCGTGGCAGCACAGATACTGTTTGTAAACTGTCCCGTATTGGTAGACTGCCTGTCCACCAAGAGGTCCAGCCCATAATAATAGCCACACTGAAACCCATATGAACACTGTAAAATATGTTTGCGTGTAGAATGAGGATAGTGGAGCTGTAGAAAATGTTACTTTGCTTCAAGAGATGAATTGAACAGCATGTGCAGCTCCATGAGCAGATTGAAGTTCCTGCCTAGACATCAGGAGGATTGACTGAAGTCTGAGTGCAGCCAGGAGAAGCCAAGAAGGACGCAGCAACATATGACAGCAAGATACTGCGAAAGCATGGTTTTATAAATACACATCAACAAATATGTTTTACCCTCTTTTTCACAGCTGCCAACTCTTTTTATTGCTTCATCCTGCATTTAAAAATCAAGGCTTCGGCTTTTCTTTTGTAGGAAAGAAGAGCTCTGCATTATTTTTTCCTCAAACATGCTATCCAGCTGTCCTTTTGCTATCCTTATGCGTTCTTATTTCTGCAACCACTGCATTTATAGAATCATGGTAGGGAACCATTAGGACCATCAAGTCCAAATTGGAGGCAATACCTCCTTGCTACCACCACTGTACAGGTTTGTATGTGAGGCACAAAGTACTTTGAGAGGCAGGATTGTGTAAGGAGTTTTCAGCTTCGTCATCTCCATTCTATCTGCTAGACTGGTCTTCCTACAAGTAATAGGAGATGCTAAACTTCAGAGGTAGTGGGCATAAGAGGTGGAGAGAGAAGAGAGGAGAAGAAAGGAAGTTGTTGCATTGACTGAATACTGATGGTTTGTCAGCTTTGCTGTGAGTTGGCTTTTATTTAGAAAAAGCTGCTCAGGCTGTCAGTTCAGGCTGTAAGAAAGCAAAGGAGAAACCTGCATGATAGTACACAGGGGGGAAAAAATACCTCTGTAAGATCACCGAAGGAATCCTCCCGCTCTGCATCCCCCACAGTTTATACTATAAACTGGTGCAACACTCATTTTCCCAAACATATCCTTTCAGCAGAGACCACATGGGCAAGGGAAGGGAGAATTTACTCTCCTCTTTCTGCCTCCTGCAGTGTTTCCCTGTACCTTTCTTCCCCTCCTAGTCTGTGCAACAGAGTCCTACTGCATCCTTGTCTTACTGAAGGGTTAGACTCTGCTCTGCCCTTTCAGATGCTGGTTTGCCCTTTGCTTTTGGGACACTTTTTGTGCTGTAGATAGCTAAAGATTTGCCTCCAGCAGAGGAGAATGTTTTAGCTGCCAAACATGCATGGGTAGAATGTCAGTAGTTCCCTCAATTGCTGTTGAAAGATGAATCTGAGCTATCTGGCCCCCGTACATCAGATGCCAAGACTGCAGGGAGGAGCTGGGAGAGATGAAAGAAGGAGATCAAAAAGTGGGAGGGGAGATTTGCTGTTTCTGTGGAAACCAGGACTTTACTCAAACTCAGGGTTTTTTTGCATCCCTGACCCCAGGGTGACCTGCTGACCTCTCCTCCGAGCCTGGCTCCAGCACAGCTGTTTCTCCTGAAGGAAAGGATCCAGACTCACCTCCTGCTATCCGCCTGACAGCATGTCCAGGCAGACTCCTTCCTGCTAGAGCAAAGACAATTAAAAGAGCGAATAGGATTCAAGCCACCTAATGCTGAAGAGGTCAAAGAGATAGGTGCCCCAGAAAGCCCCACTGTGGCAATGTCATCGTAATAAGTAAATAGCTGCACACGTGCTACGCTTTCGTGTTTGCTGTGTGCACAGATAAGAATCTTTGGATGTTGCTTTTTTCCCCACACGCATGTAAAGAACTGTAAATTAATAATCTGAAGCAACCCATGAGGTTATGAAACCAGATTGCAAAAGATGTTCAGCGATCATTTTCCTGTTTAAATGACCTTAATAAAAAATAGTTTCAACAGTATGGAACACGAAGGCTAAACCAGGACAGAATAGAAACGAAGCAGGAGCTGTACAGCTAGCTCTTGATGGGAAGAATTTTGTTTGAGAGGAATATTTAAAATCTGTAGAGAAATAACTCAGTCCACAGCCTGGACAAAGCAAGTACAATTATGTGTGCTGGTATTAGGAAGGCACAGTGTTTCCATTGCTAAACTCCTTCCCCAGGCAAGAGATCAAAGCAAATTACACCCATAAGAAGAATTTCTACAATGCCTCACTAATTAAATAGCAGTTGGTTCGTATAATATTGAAACAAAAAAACATGTAAACAAACCTTGAGACAAGATTGAATATTTTCCATGCAGACATGAGCTTGAACAAACTCTGTCTTGCAGTGTGCCTGTGTTTTGAAGGAGGTTGAATCCAGAGATGGATCCAATTTCTGTGCTCCATATACATCTCCACATAATAATAACAAGTCAAATCCTTGGTAAGGAAAAAAGGGTAGCTGGAAGGAATAAAGAACACACAAGGAATAAAGAACGCACAAGACACAACTAATGACAGAGGAGAAAAAAATAGGTAAAACAAGTGATTTTTCAAAAATAAACAAGAGTGACCAGTACTTACAAGCAAGTAAGTGTAAGAACAAGAATGAACGTTCGAGTAATAAAACTATTGGTAGTGTCTTCCAGTGTGACTGAGGCTAGTGGTGAGGCAGCTACAGAGAACAGCAGCATCCTTTCATCTTTCCTTCTGGGTAAACTCACCTCCAAGTAAGTTGGCAAGTGCTGCAGTGTATGGGGTTCTAGTCTAGTCGGAAAAGGACAGTACAAAAAGCTTACCACAGCTTTTCAGATCTACTCTGATGAAAGCCTGTGTGGCAGCTTGTCTCTGATAGACCTGGATCAAAAATCTTAGCCCTGACTCTGTGACACCTACAAATCTCTTCTGTCTGACAGAGGCAGAAACTCTGGATGGAGCAGATTATCTCTGTAGCTGCATGTGTTCTCCCAGTACAGAGAATAATAGCTAAAAACTAGCAGCTGGGGATCTCTTAGCTCTTTTCCATTGTAACTCTGCAGGTGGAACTTGAAGGATCCTTGCTGTCCAACAGCTTCTTCTCACTGATCCAAGGAATGCCTGCAGTGCCTCTGACCATCCTCAGAGACTCCTCTGGGAACACTGGATCTGATTCCCCACTGTGTCAGAGATCTTGCTTCTCCCAGATAACCTGCTTTGTAATGCTAGTGTTGCTCTGGCTGTGTCTGCACCAGTAAATGTAGTGACGCCTGGGAAAGGGCTTGAGCATTGGCCCATGTCTGCGTCTACCTCCTGGCTGTCAGTGGCCTCCTGGGAGCAGCGCCCACAGCATCCTCCTGGCCTGCTCCTTGGTGTTGTTTGGGCACAGTCTGTAAGTGTCAAGAACCATTTTGTCATGCCAGAGGCAGCCCATCCCTGCCATCTGCTGCTCTTATCAGAGGACCATCCCACTTCATCCTGTCTTCACCGTTCCCCAATTCCCTGCCTGCTATCCCTGTTCTGTGCACACACTCTATATTACCATATCCTGTTTCTATTCCTGTTTTTCTCTCTCTATCCTAACCTTAGAACCTTGCATCTCTAGAGAGCCAAGTTTATCTCAGAAGAAAGATTTATAAAATGAAAATTTCTTTTGGAAGAGCTCAACTGCTTAGTCCCCACCAGCACTACCAGTCCTACTTGTGACATCAGGGATGAAGACTGAATTTTGAGTAAAAGGCAAAGTGATTGATTTCACATCCACTTTTCACATCCATTCCAAGTGCTCCCAAAAGAGAAAAAATAAATATAATAAAAATATACAAAATAAAGAGGTTTTGTTTTGTCTCATTATTAAATAAGCCACAAAACCTGCATACCCAGGCATATGGTGGAATGGGACTATTTCTGAAGAAAACACTTCTGATTTTCCTCTAACAACAGACTGGAATTGCAGTTCAAGGACGTTTTGGAGGTATTAAGCAGGAGCTGGAACAAGCAGCCAAATGCTCAGTGAGTCCATGGCCTCTCGCCAAGGGTAGGGTGGGGATTCAGAGGGGCAAAGTTTTCTCCTCTGCAGACAGGATGTCAGGAGTTCACAACTCCCTCCTAGGGAGCCAGGGTAGTCACAGAGTTGGCCCAGCTTCACAGGCAGACCCAAAATTCCTCCCATCCTGTAGGTTTCCCTCAAAAGGACATTCCTTCCCCAGCTCACCTGTGCCAAGTGCTTCATTCTCAGGGCAGCTCAAACTCTGCTACCTACCACAGACATTCACAAATGGCTCTTCTACAAATGCCCACTTCTAGTGGGCTTGACTCATACAGACTTATGTTTTGCTGCAAAGGGCCATCATCCATAATTACATTTTTGAAAAGTCCTTGAACATGGACACATACATAAATTCACACATATGCAGGGGAGCCAACCATAGCCTAAGACAGGTATATTCAGCATGAGTTCAATGTATATGTCCTCTGCATCCCCTCTTTTTATGAATAAATCTTTGCAGAAAAAGGTATTGGGAGAAGAAACCATAAGCCTGTTATAGCTTTCACAGACCCCTAGTACTTATCTCAAGCTGAGAGAGTGATTTCATGGCAATAATTTGCTTAAGTGTTGCTGATCACTTCCTATTTCTTCCTAGCAAATGACTTTTACACCTTTCTACTGTTGCTTTTATATGAGCTGCTATGGCAATTACTCTGCAGGAGGCTGTGTAAACATCACACAGATCCTTTCATCTGACTGTGTAGAGCTGCAGAAGACACTCTTGAGACCTGATTTTAAAAAAAATAAAAGAAATGTTTTCATTTTTCTCCTTCTATGCAAAAAGAATTGTTAGTATGTTACTGTCAGAGTCTTCTCTGCTCTTTCAGAACACATTCAAATGTACTTCCAGCAAGACAGTCTGATCCCTGTAGGTAGCCCATTGGATTGAAATTTCAAGAAAGTACTAAATGAAGTTATTGAGTTTCTGACAAAAGGAATCATCTCTTCTCTGCTAAAAGAAGAATTTCCATTACCAAACTATTTCAAGGCACACTGAATTTTTCAGGATTAGATCACACAATGATGAGGCCTAGTCACAGAGGTTTCTCTGTGGTTCATCCTTTTACTCTCAAGTGCTGTCATGAAGTAAGAGTTAGTCATTCTTCCTACCCCTGCTAGGAACAAATTGATTCAGTGGTGTTCAGAGTCTGGCCAGTTTAAAAATGCCAAAGCATTTTTAAAAGCAGTGTTTAACTGAGCTTCCAGCCCAGCATTTGGTTTGGCCCATGGAAGTTTTCTTCTTTAGCCCAGCATCAGTGTTTCTGCATTCTTCCCTCTTGTGTATCTCAGAGATTGGAGTTCTGTCAGATCGCCTGTGAAGCCCAAATATCATCACATAATCACATGTCTGTCAGAGTAACCAGAGCACATACTACAGATTCTGTGCCAGTTTTATTCTTTTCTAGCAGTCCTATTCTGGCTCTAAGAGGACTTAAAATATCTGAACCATCACAAAATTAGAGCAGCATGGGATGATAATACAAGCTCTGGCCTAAATCCTGCTGGTATGAAGTCAGGTTTCCAATGATTTTCAGTACATTTAGGATGAGCATGTGATTTCATACTTGAGCAATGTTTTGTGTTATGTAAACACAGGAGGACATTTTTTTCTCCCTTTATTGAGAAGATTCAAATCATGGTATTACTCAACAAGAAGTGAGGGACCCTGTTAGAGCAAGTGGAAGCAACAGAATAATGGAGCATTAAGTCTTACAGAATGATTAACTCGGTGTACTATTGTAGTTAGTACTTACTGCAACATGGATTCCATTAGAATCCTTTATTTTTAGTAGTTTGGGGAATTTAATAGTTTAGCCATAACTTACATAAAAAGAATGATTAAATTTCTGCATGCTCACCAGCAGATTATCTTTCTTTCAAGATTTAGTGCAATATAGTTTAAGTAGAATGATGTTTAATTCCCCAATACTACCTGTTAACAAGACATTTTGAGTATCTTCTGGATGAGAACCCTAAAATGCAAAAAACATAATTCCTAAGACTTTTACCGACAGGCAAAATGGGGAATACATTTTTTTTTTGTTGATGCTATTATAGATTCTTTACCATCATTTTCTATTTTGTATATAATTTGTATAGTTAACCCATTTCGTGCTCTCTCAACTCATATTTACTCTGGTATAAGCCCAGTTTGAAAGTAAGCACATCGGTTTATTTCTGAAAGCTGCCATTTGCAATCTCTCGGTTCTAGGAATAAAAAGAATACATATAATGATGTAATACATTCATCCAATTGTTCTCTTTACCTTTAGTGTGTGCACAAGTCTTCAGAACTGCAGGTTGTGATAGTCTTCCAGAACATACACTGTCATGCCCATCCTTCTGCTGCTCATCCATCCCCACTGATAAACCACTAATGACACACAATGATGATACCTTACACTTAACCAATGTGGTGTATTGTGAACATTTGTTTTGTTGGTGGGGGTTGTGATGGTGAGTTTGTTCACTTTGTTTGATTATTTTTCAACATTTAAAATGTATTATCAATATTAACAGAGAACAGGACTCAAGTATGTAGTGAATCAAACTCTCGTCTTCAGTAAAGGCAATAAAGGGGAACTGTGAGTATCCCAACACAGTTCTCATTTCAACTTGTACATTTGGACCATGACATGACTGCCTACTTTTAAGAGCAGAGCAGGCACTCATCAATAAGATCCACTACATCTGTTGAAAGAAGTACTATGTACAGCATGATGTCAAATAGAGTGCTCAGAATCTTTTTAGGAAGTTATGAAAGGAGCTTCCTTGTTCCTTGGGCTGAAAGTCCATTTCTGGCTCCAGGTGGTAAAAACATTAAGGAAGAACGATTGTGAATTATTATCACTGCTTATTCCATACAAGCACAAACTGGTCTAGTACAAGAACTGTCTGTCAACTAAGTGAAATGAGATAAGCAGGACTAACACAGTATTATGCACTTAACATAACTGTTCACTCTTGTAGCTTTATCTAGATGGCTACATAAATTGCTCTTGAGTACTCCAAGTGTTGCTACGTGCATTTTCTTTAGGAACAGGCTTGGTAACATTGTTCTTGCCCACAGGTATGTTCCTTCAATCCTTAGGAAGGGAGAGCTGTTAAAGTAAGAAACAAAAGCTGAAAAGATTATTTGTGGTTGTACTATCTACTTACTGTCTTCTGAGATCCATGTCTATCATACAAGGTGCAGATGTAAGAAATTACAATGCAGTACCATTCTCTACTAAGGGAACATTCATTTGCCCAGTCCAAGCTTGAATAGCTGAAAATCCTGATTCAAGCCCCCAGATTGTGTAAAAATACTGCTTATGTCAAACAAAGAGGAAACTGTTGTATGGTGTCTGATGTTCATTTGTGATTGAACATTGGGGTAATTCAGTGCTGTTCCTTAACATTACCAAATTCAATTATAAAGCCTCGCTTGGTGTGAGTGATGGCACTCTTCCACAACAAAAACTTATTTCAGATAAAAAAAGCACTCTACACATAGAGCCAGTGTCTAGTCAAAGCCATTCCCTACTATAATCCCCTTCAAACCATTTTATAAAGCTGAGACTATTTCTGATCTTCTTAAGTGGAAAAAGATCTTGCTATACTAGTTTTAGCAATTTAATGGCCATTTATTGTCATTTTTACCACTCCTAGAGAGAGATCTAAACCTAACCATTCTGGAGGCCCTTCAGCCTCCCCTTCCTGACAAGAGTCATTAGAGAGAAGAAAATCCTCACAAAGACTGCCTAAATACAAACACGGAAACCTGCTAGAGACTCTGCAGGGTGCTGGAGACATAGTGGGAGCTTGTCATCCTTGAGAGAAGGGAAATCACTTCCAGCCTGAGAATGGCCCTCGTGGATTTGAGCCTCTAGGTCATTGACATGAAAACTTTACTCCAAATCTGAATAATCCTGCATAGTCACTCAGTGCAACTCAGAGGAGAGTTAGTTTTCTATGTTCTTGGTGTTTTGAACATGGTTCATTGATAATTTGTTCTCTTATTTCATTTGAAATTGAGAAGCTGTTGTTCATATATAGGTATATGTACATACAATAGATTATGTTGTTACATCTTCTCAAGAGACGATGTAATGCTGTATAGTCTATCTGTGAACACTTTGCACTGAGACTCCAGGGACTGTATGGTCTTTAAATCAGCCATTCCAGGAAATGTTTTTCTTATTTTCTACTTCTACAGTTGAGCTACAAGCCTTAGAATGTAAAAGACATCAATAAAATCTTCCTTTGTTTCCTGTTATAATTAATGTAACAAATTCTACAATCTAAAGGCAGCTTCCTCAATAGTTTTATCATTTTCTACCAACTTCTTTCCAAAGTATTTTCTATCTCTAATGTTAGATATTGTTGTCTGTTTAGTAATGGAAATTTGTCTTGCATTACATGAAAACTTATTTCTCACTGTGCATGTATTTGTATAAGTAAAGATCATTGCATCAGTGTGGCCATCTTTCTTCTGGAGACACTTATGAAACTACATCGATTTTGACTCTCTTAGTTCTCTGTCATTTTTAGTCAACCAATTTCTCATTGCATAAATGCTCAGCACAGCTGTCAAAATAAGAATATTTTCCATTTTTCTATGTTTATTCACATTCTGTTTCTCCAGTTTTCTCAAGAGTGTAAAAGCATCCTATAGATCGTCAACTACTAAAAATATCAGAAGCCATCACATACTTTCAGACTGGATCACAGCCAGATGAATGGTACCTGCTGCACATAATGATAAATTTTGTGGCATTTCTTGATACAACAATACTTCGTTTTGATTTAGGGAAAAAAAAAAAAAAAACCCACAGCAAAATCTTCAGTCTGCGTATCAATCAAAATGAGAGCACTCTCCTTACCTAAATGTAGATGAAGAAACTCCCTAATTGTTTATTCAGCATTGGCCCTCTTTGCATATCAGATGTGTTTATCAGCTGAGAAAAATGTTTTCTCTCTGAGGCAAAAGCTGAGGTCTCAAACAACTTGGCAAACTTCTGGCAGAAGACAATGTAATACCTATTGTTCTTAAATCTCATTGAAATATGAATGAAATCCAGCAGAAAATTAGAAACTGGGCTGACTTCACCCATCATCAGTGGTTTCATGTAACCAAGCAACAGTCATAAGTCTGAATTCCATTCCTGGAAGGAAATACCAGTTATCAGTATACTACTTGGAGAGAATTCCACTCTAGCAAAATACCAATCTCCTCCAACTTTAGTGATGCAAGATCATAGTGAGTGAAATTATATGGAACAGATAAGGAAACTAACTCTTAGCTTAAAGAGATGAGATGAGAATTAAGAAACAAAGAGTGAGTGAAGATTTCTGTGCTACAACTGACAGTCTGCAGATGTCTTACTTGCCTATCTTCCTTGGAAATGAGAGGGAAAGTGAGATGAGAAAGTTGGACATTGAATATTAACAGTAAATTTGTTTTTACTAGACTGTAGAGTTTTGGCCAACAGTCAGCCAATATAATGAGCTTTATGCTACTGCTCTGGATAGCTCAGATAAACTCTTGGTCTGCTTTAAAGTATATCAGAATCTGGAGCCTGTCGGCTTTCCCTAGGATTCTAAGATTCTGCAAAGCCACCTACCTCCATGTTTATTCTTTACCATTTCAGCAATCAATTTTTTTTGTCTGCATCTACAGTGCCTCATGCAATTTCAAGCAGGAGATTATATCCATCACAGAAGCTTGTGCCATTCTATGATGGAATACATATTCACAGACCTTGGTAATTATGCTATAGATCCTCATCTGTTCAGTGTTAAATTTGCAAAACATGGTTCAAATGCATAGACATATTACATGACGAATACCACATGACAGAACAACTATAGCACCCTTCACCTCTGCAGTGGTCCGCAACATGTTGCCCAGAACAATTTCTAAGCCTGTCAATAATCCCTGCAGTTTACTCATTCTGTGTTCCACAACTATTTCTATTTCTTTTACTGTTTTTTTCCTTCTGTGTCTTATCTTCTTGGTGACCTAGGCCAGTAAGATAGTACTGTATTTTATTTTCAAAGGAAACTTCAGTGTCCTGTCCAGACAGGCACAGAACTTATAGGAAATGATAAGTTTCCCAGTTACCCAGGAAGATGAAGTTCTAACAGGATTATTCTGATCCTTCTTTGCCTGCCGCATATAGTTTTTCAAATGTGTGCATCAGCTTTTCACAGAAATGGATGCTTTGCAAATTTCTTATATGTTAATACATTTTCAACAGAGGTTAATAACAGGTTACTTCTTGCAGGACTTTTAGTATAAGCTTTTCCTATGATTGCAAATCTGTTAATCATTTTTATGCAACTAGTGTTCCTGATCAGCTACCCAAACGTGCCCAAGGGAGTTCATAGGATCTGCTGTGAGCCTGATAGCATTCCTTAAACTATTTTGCCTTAGAGAGGAAAAGACTAGAGTTCTGTAAACTCTTGAGTACCTACTTTAAGGTCATTGCCAGAAGACATCTCTCTTTCATCTCTTTTCCAGTGCAAATTTCCCTTGTCTTGTGACAGAGGAGCTAACACTTAAAAGCTCTCCACTGCAAAATGAACAACAGAAATTTGAATAGTACTTAGCTAGTGGCAGTCCTGATACTGACTCCAGGGTGGAGAACAAATTCTGATAAAATCACGGTGCAGCATTTCTTTGCACTAAGTCTGAGTCCAGCTCAGAAGAATTACTGAATTAGTTACTTCCACTGTCATTACTAGCACATAATAAGTGGCAGTTTTTACTTCCCAGCATACTTAGTACTTTATCTCTGCAGTGAATTTTAAATTTGCACAGAGATGAAAAATACAAATGATCACAGATATTTTCTATGGTCCATAAGTTAGAGAGAGCTATCCATAGAATGTGATCTTTTCTGGAACTGATTCTCTCCAGGATACCTCACATGCTTTCTTAAAGAAATATTTTGCTAAAGTTACACAAGCAGAAATAGAACCAAACGAGAAATGGGCATTTGGCTGTTTTTGCATAACACTCCTCATTACTTGGTTGATTAGTATCTTAATCAGTAATTCCTCTGGAGAATAAAAAATGTTTATAGTACAATTCATACATTGCTCTACTTATTTTTCCAGAGTTCTAAAGATCTCTGCAGCTATCCTCTTTGTTCAAACCAACATATAGGCACTTAAAAGAATACAGGCCCCTACAGCAAAGCAAAACGGAAAATTCAGACCAAAAGCTGTTTATTCTGCCTATGACTTGAAAAGCAGAAGGATTTATCCTAAATATAAAGCAGTTTAAACCACAACTATAGCCTTAATTAAGTAGCTATGCTGTGTTGTCTACAAATTTACCAACAGTAGAAGTTGCAAATATCTGTTATAGAAATAAATAAAATTCACTAAGAACTTCCACTGATCAAGGAAACAAATTACTTTAAGAGGATTCATACCTAGTCCTGCACTACTCTTTTTAGTTTTCTGTTTTATTTGTTTGTTTTGTTTTCAGAAACATACATTTATATACAGGACTGTACTAAACAGTTTTACTTTACTAAACACTAAGTATTAGAAAACCTTTAAGAAGATTTTGCTCTAAGTTATTATTACCTGTGTCAGCATGAGTGTGAAAATTGAAGTGAGTCAACCTTGTTCTTTTCCTGATTTGCCACAGGGACCCAAGTGTACTGAAATATGCTCTGAAGACTTTTCCTATAAGGTCTCCTCAGGGGAAGGTGAGAAGGACTTCAGGAAGACAATGCAAGCAAAATACTTTTATTCAGTGCAGATTCTAAAAATAAAAGATGAAGTTTGGAAACCATGACAGAACATTTTACCTATTGATTCTTATGTAAAGTGTTTCTGCTCACTAGCAGCTGACTAGCAGTCAAAAGTGGCTGTGTCCTTCTATTTCTGAATCTTAGGTTAGATTTTCATTACAAAATTTACTCCAATGCCCATGCTAAGTATCAGGAATTAAACAAAAATCAATATGTTTAAGATCATATGAGATTAAATGATTCAAAATAATTCCCCCAAGCTTAAAAGTTCTTTATTCTCAGACAGCACCCTTTTCTTTCACAGGTCTATAAAGCCTTTCTACACTTAATTATTTTTGCACTCCTAAACTTCTGTGTTCTCCTACAGTTTTTTTTTTTTATCCTTAATTGTATGAGGATTTCTAGAAAGAAGTTGCAAATCACATATTCTCATTTATGCAGCTTTGTCCATCTAGACCACAGAATTCAAGCAATTTTCATAAGAGGGAGGTTCTCCTAACCCACTCAGTACCACATCACATACTCTATATAACTGTTATTCCCTTTCAGAACCTCAAATAAAGGCATCAACTCAATGCTAATAAAGAATAAAAAAAAAAAATTATGATAATAAAACGTCTGAAATTTCACTCCTTAGACCTTGACTGCATGGGAAGTTCTCTAACACTCTCAGATCTTGCTGGCATTTTTCTGTTGGAACAGGCTTTGTTGTCTGCATCTGTATTTACCCAAATTCTCCATGTTGGCACTTTACAGATGTGCTAAGTTTTTGCTTGTATGCTCCAGCTGCTTCTTTACTATGGGTGCTATTATATTGATCTCTTAGTTCACTGTGATCCAGGACAAACATCTTCCCATCCAATATCAGATGACTTGCAGTGCTCCCCCATGCCAGTGCCTTGGCATGTTTGGGCACTCCAGATTTTTGTTCTTCTCAGTTCTAATTCTGACTCTGTCAGTGCATCATATTCCGGGTTATCCAGAGAATGAGATTTCTTCTTCTTGCACCTGTGGGCCTTTTTTGCATTTTATGACTTGTCCTCAGGCCTCACAGGTCTCTAAGTCTTCTTGCAGTCTGTGGGAACGATCCCACCATATCAGTCTAAAGAAATAGATTTACAGAAATCCCATTAAGTCCAACAAACACAACTAAAGAGCTTCGCATCTGGGGTGGAATAACCCCCATGTTACTACAGGTCTGAAGCTGACTCTGGGAAGCAGCTCAACAGAATTCAATGAAAATTCAGTGAAAAGCTACCTATCAGTTTTCATGTTCAGCCAAGGAGTCCAAAAGCGTTTTGAGCTCTGAGCTATGGGTGAATCAGTGCAGAAAAACTGGCTTGAGCTTTTGAGATTCACAAGGAGGGTATTTTAGGGAAGAGTTCATTATCAGATACTTATTATTCAAGATAAATTTTTTCACTTGCTTACATGAATATAACAAGTTACTTAGATGAGTATGAGTGCTTCTCATGGCATATAAACCACAGCCTCTTCTCATTTATACATCTATATTATGTGCTTAAAAAAATAAAGGGATGTTTGTAGGCAAATGACCTGCTTGCTTCCAAGCACATTCAGTGATCTGTACCAAATACCTTTTTCTGTTTCCATCTGGTAAATGTTTCCAGAACTTTTCTGTACAGAAAAATGTAAAAGCTTTATCTGTACTCTAGTCTTAAAGCTCTTCACATGTATCCAAACTTAAATAAAACGTTAACAATAATTACAGAGCTATCAAGAAACAAGGTGGCGCTGGGGCTAGCACTGTGCCTTGCACACATCTCTCCCTCTGCAGGACCAGGATGCACCCTCTGCCAGCTGGCACTGGAGTGGAGAGCACTTTGATTCTCCTTTACCAGCTACCCTATCTCCAGCTAATCTACTCAGTTCCTCAGTTTCCATAACCTACTGGATTTTGAGGTGTTGATGTTACAGCAGGACAGCAATATTTTAAAGACTTCTACTGAGCACAGAGAAGCTTGTTGTCATTGCTGTAGTGTCTCCTTCCTTTCCAGAACCTGTGATACGATGGAAAAGAGAAAATAGAGAAATAAATGACGAGGAGGAAAATAGGGAAAGGAGAGAAGAGCCTTGCATAACTTTGGGGCTTGTTACAGCCAAGTCACGTTTTTTATGGTTGCAAGCTTCCATGTCTTGCCAGGCCCTTCAGAAAATGCTCACACAAGAAAGGAACTTCTAAAAAGTCTGTTTTCGTTGTTGCTATTCATTGTTACGTCTTACTTATTTCCAAGATTTCTGACTGCACTGAACTTTTCAGAGAACCATTGAAGTACATATGAGAAATTAATAAACCACTTGCTGGTATGCTGCTTGTTTCCTTCGATAAAAGAATTCATTAGTGTTTTTCAGCTAAACAGCTTCCACCCAGTTCCTGCATATGAGAGCACACAGCAGCGGCACGTCCACGCAAGACTGCTGCATTCACTACACCCCCAAGACAGGCACTGAGCACCACGAGCTGATAGGGAACATCTCCAAACACATTGAGTGAGAGATATTTGTCACATCTTGAACGTCACAATACTGTTTTCAGTGAAGGGAAAAGGTCTTGATCCTATTAAAAAAAAAAAAAACACACACAAACACACACACAAAATACCTCTCTATTTCAATTTGTGAAATAGTGTAGAAAGGAAAATCAAAAGTCCTAGATAAAAAAATGATATCTCTAAGATATATTTCTTCATTGCTTGTGATCTGAGGACCTACAACCTCCAGAAAGCCACTAACATTCACATGCTTGCATAAAGAAATGCTTATAGCTCAGCACTTCTGTGACACAGTCTCTCAAATTCAACCTCTCTGCCTCTCCTTTTCTTCTGTCCTTCCCCTAAGACTTCTAATGGTATCTGTTTTTATGTACAGAAATAAAGACAAAGCCATAGTGATTTTCTTTCCTATCTCTGCCACTGTCACCTTCCCTACATATATATACATATTTGGCAGGTCAAGAGGAAGGCTACAAAATTAAGAATATTTCATACTTCTTGAACTAGAACTTTAAGTTTAAGAGAATGAACTGGAAGCCCAGACGAGTCCAGATCAACATATTTAGTCCCTGTGTTTGAAGAAAAAACTATCAGGAAGAGGATGTTGGAGCGCAAACACTATATGGCGTGCTTTCCCTGTTTAGCCTATAATATCCCAGATTTACTAACTGCAGAAAGACAAAGCAGTACCGTATTATTTACAATGTCATTTCACAAGAATGCAATGTCCCACCCTCTCTCGGTCTTAGCTTTAAACTTGTTTGATGAACACCAGTTTTCCAGTAAAGACAACATGGTATTTGGCCAGAGCGGTGGAATAAGAAACACGATTCTTTTCATGTTGAACACTTGCATAATATTTCTCAATATCCAAAGTTGGGTTTATGCAGGATTACAGCAATCCTTATATTACTTATATAAAATTACAGCATGTCATGTGATAATGTTTAGGTTGGTCATCGTGCAACCTATAAAGCCTATATGGAGGGAAATAGGAAATTTTAGTTAGCGAAGTGAAACCTTTAATTAATTTCATCTGTCTAACAGTTGCTTTGCTTTATACCCAAGCAGTAAATATCTTCCAAGAGATCCACAGAGCAAAGATTTGTCTTTCAGTGACAGCTAAAAAAAGTGCTTATTAATGCTCGGGGCCTGCCATGTATGTCTGACACGGCCAGGTTTGTCACGCTGTTGATCTCAGATCTGCGTGAGAAAAACAGATTGCATACAATCCTTCTCAGCTTCTCCAGGCCTGTGAAGGCTTGTGTGGTCTATGCTGAAGAACAATGATCTTCTCTGGAAATGGGAAAGGAGGAAACTCTCAGCCCGTGCCCTCCATCTCCTCATACACTCATGCTGTTTTCAGCAGGGCAAGAGATACATCCTTGAAGGGAGAGAGGAGGAATAAACAGGAAAACCACACATGAGATCTGTTGCAAGTAGCATTTTCCAAGCCTCTCCAGCAGACCCTCTGGGTGCTAACAAAAGTGTGAGTTGTAGATCATCTTCTAAAGACAGCAATATAAGCTATAGATGGGCATTATTGAAGTACAACAATCAATAATCAAATGCAACATGAAATGTCAGGGACAAGTGATGTGAAGTTGTGATGACCTACTAATCTGATCTGACTTTTAAAGTCAGTACACAGAAGCAAATCTCCATCTGTGAGCTGACCGCCCAAGGTGTTTCGGCAAATCCATGTCAGCTAACCAGAACAAGGATGCTGATCAGAAATCCCCCAGAGAACAAGAGAACAGCAGAGGGGTATGAAAGTCAGTACTTAATTGCTACCACACATGCAGATGTGCTGTAAGTGCAAATGAATGCTGTATTCTTTTTTTATTTTATTTTATTTTATTTTATTTTATTTTATTTTATTTTTTCAGATAGGTTAGAATACTTTGGGGAAAGCTGACTCTTCAGTGAAAACTTTTTTCATGTACGTGTGTGTGCTGCTTTTTACTTATGTTAAATGTATTAATAGGATCTTTCCAGTTGTGTGAAAATTTACTCAGAGCCAGGAAGTTAAAGCTACAGCCTTAGCTCAGAGCCTTGAGCATTTATAAAATGTGACTTTTCCCCTCCTTTCATTGTGCTAAGGAAAAAAAAAGGAAATAATCTAAAGCTGACCATAACACACAAAAATGTTTCATAAAAACCTGGCATTTTTAGAAGATGACTATTGGCCACACACTGGTGATTTTATTGGTATTTTTCCCTTAACCCAAAACTTTTAATTCAAGCATTATTAACACTTAAATTATTTGCCAAGTTTTCTCCTTACTAATTTTTTTTTTAATGGAAATCAGTTTGTTTCCTTGCAAATTGTTTTCCAAGTAGCAGTTGCAGTGAAACTTCAATAAAATATCAAACATTTTCAAAAAAGTAAAATAGCTCTGAAAGGAGACCTTACAAACTCAAATCGATCTCCATGTTTTCTAGGCTGTACCTCCCAGTTTTAACTGAATCTTTATTCTCAATGAATCTGAAAAAGTCAACAGTAAAATAGGTGGATTTGTGTGTATGCACACACACACACACTTGTGTAAAAATACAGGTAAATATTCATGCATATATACATACTCAGGGTCATTTTGAGATGAAAAATAAAAGTGGTGAAAGTCTGAAGATGGAGAACTCTGGCAGAAATTACTCTGTAGCTGCAGTAGGCATCAGTGCTACTTTCTTTTCCTCACCCCATTTATTTATGTTTAGCATTCTGGAGGGCTCAGAGCTGTGGTAGCTGTAAAATGTTAGGCTGAGGTGATGACTCCTTGACAGCCTTATTTCAGCTGTTAGAGAACGTATTTACTTTTTTACTGTGCAGTTGGATGTGTTTTAGAGAGGATTCTCTAGACTGTGAATCTAGAGATTAAAAACGTGGCAAGCCTTTAGATGCTAAGATTTTTGTTTACATTTACACACTGCTATCTGCTCCTATCTCTTCTGCATGAGGACAGCATAAAGAAGGAGATAATACCCTTGCACATATTGTTACAACATAGATATTTAGAATTTTATCCTGTAGATAAAGAAAAATGATCCACTTTGTGCCTTGGTTTTTACACCCGAATTTGTGAAAAGCTACTTGGAGGGATACTGCTCAAAAAAAAAATGCTTGTACTCCGAGTGGCATTAAAGCAAGATCAAAAGTCCGTGGAGCACGGAAAGCCACAAGCCTCTCCACCACATCCTCGTGCTCCTGATGTTGGCTTCAGGCCCGCTGACTCCGTGGAGGCCTTCAGCCTCGCCTGCTGAGCCACAGCTGGCAGCCGGCCTCACAGGAGGGAACGCGGCCTCCGGCAGCTCCGCAGGGATGCCTGGCAGCCACGCAGCGCCGCAGAGAATGGCAGGAAGGCCTCTGTTATTGCAGGCCGCGAGGCCGTGCGGCGCCTGGAGCTGTCTGCCCCCAGATCGCTCCCCGGGATTTCCGAGTCGCGACCACGGCTCCTGCTAACAGCCAAATATTTCACTCTGGAGACACGCTGCGCTTCCTGATATAGGATGCACTTGCATGTCTCCCGGTGACCTTAAACACTAATAAAGGAGTCATAATATGACCTAGGCGGGTCTTGAAAGCCAGTGGCAGTGTGAGTGATGGAAGGGGAGGCTGAGCGGCTGGGAGCGCTTGTCTGCTCTTTGTTCAGCAGCTATCGCCTTATGTTCCTTTTCTTGAGATTACGTGCAGGAAGGGAATTTAAAACACCCTCCTACTGCCCTTTTGGCAGCAGCAGAAGTTAATTCATTAGGCTGGGAGGGAGAACCCAAGTGCACTTCCCTAGCTGCTCCTATGCAAGTGCAAATCCCAGATAGACCCTAATTTCTACTGCCTGCACAGTCATGATGCTGTTACACACGTGTAAAGCTGCTTTGCAGTTGTAAAACCAGGAATAACCAGCTCCTGAGAAAATCACTTACTGAAGAAGCGGTGTGGTACTAGATGTTGTTGCACCAGACTCTCCTCTGGTGCCAACAGGTTTACCTGAAGTCAAAGCAGCACCAATGTCCTATCGCTGTAAGGAAACACAGCGGCTATCGTTTGCTGCTTTCTGCTGTGTATGTTCCATCCTGCACTGTCTTGGCCCTACAGGTGAAGCAAGAACAAACAGAAAGGAGCTAATTTGGGATCACGCTGGCAATCCAGCTATCAGCCATAAAATGTGCTCAGACTTGTTAAGCAGTGAGTGAATCATGACTTTGTTACCAGCAAAATGGCCAGCATTACAGAGATCGAATGCGAGTGGACAACAAACAAGAGACCACAGGGAAAAGAGGCAGACTTTCTCATCAAGGAAGGACTGCTTTAACTGCTGTAATAGCTCTAAAAATACTCAATTTGACCACAGATCTATGTTATTTAGTTTCATTTATTTGTAAAAGGAAGGATAGCAGTCTGTTTTCAACTCTGTATTAAGATCAGCTGACATTTGCTATGATATTATAGATAAACAAAATAATTTTCAGAGAAAATACTGACTTTCTTTGTCTAAGCTGAAGGCAGCAGACAGAAAATAGAAGAATAATGTGAAATAAGAGAAAATATTGAAGTACTCACGCCCAGACTAAATTTAGATACATCCAGGAAAGTTCAAGAAAAAGATCTTTGTCATTATTTATCTTTAGTAAAACAGAAAACAGTTCTTAGAAAATGAATCCCTGGAACAATGCAGTGAGACAGTCCTCACAACTGATGAAAACCGAAGTGTGCCATGATCTCATTGTCTTCAGGCACTTCCACGTAATTTCAGGAGCTATGCACAAATTTCAGAAGGCCACGAGTCACACAGAGAAACGGGGGATAGGATCTGTATGCATGACAATTCTTAACTTTGCTGCCACTGTACTGCCCGACAACTCGAAATATTGTGGATTGCCTCCCAGCTAAAGCCTTAATCAAATAACCTCACACCCCTGAAGTATCAGTTTGTCTTCAAGACTCTTGATCTTCCCATAATCTGACTGACAAGGACAATTAATCAGGGTTTTGCCCACTGTAGCCAGCGACAGCAACATAAAGTTGATAGTAGGTCCACATAGACCTCTTTTTTTTTTTTTTTTTTGCATCAACTTTATTCTTTACTCACAAACCACTTCCTTTTTTTTAAACAAATGGACATTATTGAAAGTTTTGACTCAGTTCACCTCAGTAGACTTTAATAAAAATTTCTACAAAATCCAACTGATCCATTCTATTCTGATCAAAGAGACTATAATACTGATGATTGTGAACATTTCTCTCTGTCCCAGGGATCTCCTCAAACATCCTTCTGTGCATTCTTAATATCTCTTCTTGGGTTTGGTATTACCTATCTGTTGTTCTAATTTACAGTCATTGCTGTGAAAAATGGTTCACCTGACATTATTCATTTTCAATCCAGTGCATTTAAATAACAGCACATCCTCTCCCTCTGACAGCAGAGTTGAAGGGGATGAAATGATGTCTCCCATACAGTCTAAGATTCTAGAGGTTTTGAGTATTAATCTTTCTTTACTATTTATAGGAATTGATTCATTACAATATATTCTAATTACTATTCTAATAAGAGGTTACATTTGCCTTCAGAAATCGTGCCAGATCAAGAACTGATTCTTCAGCGCATGACCTGTGAACACTAAATTTACATAGGTCACTTTGAAAGTAATACCTCTTATTTATTTCTATGGAAATAAAATCTTGTTAAACAACACTTCATAAGCATAGCTGTCCAGCAGCCCACTCCAGCACTCCTGGCCTCTCCATCTCTTTCCTTCTCCCAGATGAACTTTTTCCTGCTGTTTCTGTCATGTATTTCTTCACAGCTTCTCAGTTTCTTGGAGTATATCACTATTGAAGCCTCAGCTGATCTCAATTTGTATGTCATACAGAAAGAAAAGGAAAAAAAAAAAAAAGAGAACCGTCTGAAATGCCATTTGTTTTTTACTATTTAAAAGGCACCATAAGTTCCCCTCACGTCATGTGCGTGTTTCCATTCTCTACATCAAATTTTCCATGGAAACTCACACTAGCGTCATATACCTCCCTGCTCCCAGGCTGTCCGTGCATGAGACAAGAGAGGGACTGCTGGGAAGGTAAGTGTGACAGCAGACAAACAGCCGGCGGCTCTTCAGCACATATGTTTCTCAAGCTTCAGTTGTGAGCTGACATGTTTACATTTCAAACCACTCACAGATTGCAGTGGGTGCAAACAGGCATCTTCAATTATTCGTGTGGCCTTCTCTCCATAAATAAAATACTAAGAAAGAAAGAAAACTGCCTTCCACTCTGTTTATTCTCAGAATTCATCTTGTGCTGTTGTGTTTGAGTGGAACAACTAAGGAACTCCATGGCTGTTACGGAAGTGAAAAGTTATTGTGAATAAGTCAAATCATATCACTGTACTTTGGATGAAGAGAAGGAATCAGATGAAGTTCCTGCTCTGCAGCAAGGGCCAGGCAGGCCAAATGGCAGGCCAAAGCTGACATGCAGGCATACATCAGAGCATCATCGCTGCTCTGCTGTCACCCAAACCCACAGCTGCACATGCAGCAGGGAGTCAGCATCTTCTTGGCCCCTCTTGCTCCAGCAGTGGGGTGGCAACATGTTCCACAAGGGATGCAGAACTCCCAGTCCCCAACTAATGCCAGCACTTCCACAGAACCATGTAGACCTAAGGGACGACCTTTTAAAACACCTACCTGAATTATGAGCTAAATACAATTGTTCAAAGTGACTCTAAAGCCAGGCTAGCAGGCAGCCTAAGATGGCAATTACAGCATTTCATGGAATGTGGGGCCAGAAATTTTTCAATTCATAGATGTCATCCCCCAGAATGGGCATTCCTCTTTGACATGTGACAACACAGACATGAACATGCAGTTGCGTGCCCCATTCAGGGTATAGCATGACTTTGCCCAGTGCATGGGTGAAAATGACTGTTTTGCTTCATTCCAGGCATGATAGCAAAGAGTGCAGAGATAGGTTTTGCTACTTCCCTTTAAATGTTGAACTTTATAAAGAAAGAAATTGATAGAAAAATGAAACGATGAGAGCAGGGAAAAGCAACATTATCAGGGAGATCAGAGGCTCCTGAAAAAGTCTCTGAACAGAGTAGCTTAGTGACATTTGGATAGTCTTCCTTCTTACCATGCTCTAGGTTCTCTGTTTATCCTTCAGGAACCGGTGCCCCTGTTTATAATAAGTCTGATATTTAAGTTCTCAGGAACAATTTGAGATTTCCTTCCAGTGACTGTTAGAAATAATACTGTGATTGCTTATGATATCTCTCAGACTGAGAGTGCTAAACAAAATAAGCAGCAGGCACAGCTATTCAAACTGGGAAGAAGAAGCAAGAGTAACAACAGCTTTTGTTAGAGGAAATGTTTTTGATAAGCAAATCCCATCCTAACTGGTGTAAGCTCACATACTAAGTGACAAAATTTGTTTTTGAAACACAGAAAAGTTCAGAAAAGATTATTAAACTGATCTCTTATACTCTTCTAGTCACCTGTTTTTCTTTATGCAGCCCCCAACAGTTAGTGGACTTAAAACATTAAAGGCAATTGATTCTGCCCAAAAACATAGCAGTCGGTTAAGATAAGAGCAAAATTTTGTCCACCTTTATTTCTGGATCATAAGGGCTTGGTTAACATGAAAAAAGACAAGCCTATTTTTGTGAGGGGTGTGATGCCAGTAGGGTTCTTGGATAAATTAAATCTTTTCTTGCATTGTGCAGGAAATGATTTGATTCTCACATTTTTATCAGAAAAAAATCTGCCGAAGAGAATCTGATATGTAAGTTGAACTTGCTAAAGTTCAGAAAACTTGCATGTCTAACAACTCTGATCCTGCAGGGAGCAACAGAAAAGAGCTATGTAACTCTCCATTTTTATTTTCTTTTGTTCAGGTCAATCTTTCCTGACAATAGAAGAACAAATTTAATACTGACTAAAGGGCTGTTTCTTTTGCTTCAAGTCACAGAAATACAAATGTCAAAGTGGTTTTTACTCTGATACGAAAGTGATTTAAAAGTAAACATCTGTCTTTCATCTGCTAGATGGCAATTAAAGAAAATCTGTCATTAACCCCCCAGGTACCTCTGCAGATTCTGGGTTACAGGAAGCAAGCGACGCTTGGAAGTCTCACAGGTCCTTAAGGTGGGAAGGGATCCAGTGCAGTTCTACATCTCCCTGTGAAGAACACAGTACGCATTAAGTGCTTTTCTGCAGTAAGTTGTAAGATAGGAAAAACATCAGAAGTGGGTCCTAAAACAAAACATTTCATATGGTATATGCCTGCTTCCATATGTGTTCCCACTGGTGTGCCGAAAAAATATGTATGTATTTGGTTTTTTTTTAAGAAGGAAAGTGTAGCATCCGCTATAACTGAATGAAAAATGTACTATAAAAATGCATTCAGCCTTTGCTATCATTTGCCTTCACTGTATTTAGAACCTTGGACTATCTAATGTTCTCTTCTGAAACAGCTTTAAAAGTGCATCTTCTAAGAAATATTTGAGTACATCCAAAATACAGGCACCTGGTGTTTCAGGATATGATCCAATCTGTTAAGCAGAAAGAAAATATATTTCCTCCGTTATTTACTGTGCTACCTAACATATTTCAGGAACTGTAAAACCCCCATTTTACAAAACAGTAAATTTGAAATTCTGCACCTCACCCAGTGCTTCTGCAGAAACCTTGTTGTGTGTTTGGGATCAGAAGGACACCGAGTTTTGACCCTCCCCGAAGTGGTTACCCAAGACATGGAATACCCAAATAGTAGCCCTAGGAAATGTAGACTATTACCTGCCAAATGACTGCAGAGCTACAGGAGTGTAGTTCAGATTTTGGTGTTCTATATCAATTTTGGTGCTTTTAAGCCAAGAGACAAAGAGCTGTCTGATGGTTTTCAGACTTGGAACAGCACAGGTGCTGTAGTTCACTGCCAAGATATTGTGTATGTTGCATCAGCAATGAATGCATAGCATTCTGCATCCAGTGAAAAAAATGCCTATATTTATTCTGTTTCATTCTACAGGAATGGTTGTGCTGTCCGTTTCACCACAGCATTTGAGTGGTGCATTTCCAGCACTGCATGAAGCAACCTACGTATAGATTCACTTTTAAAATAAAGGATTTTAGTTCCCAAGCCAACTATGTGAGTTTGAAAATGTTGCCCTCACTCAGGCTATGCTCTGAGGCTTCCCAAGAATCAGCCAGGGTGCCTGGGATCTACCAGCACTGAAGCAGTTAATTTCTGTAAAGACTCCGAGAAAGAAAAACAGTCTAAGAACAGCCTTGTGTTGGGAGGAGGGCTAGAAAATGAGGCTGTTGCTGTTGTTTTCATTGTGTGCACTCTAATCAGAGAGAGTAAGAACAATAATGCATGTAATGCTGATTTTGGACCATTTCCATGCAGCTTTTCCCAGGCTAGGCAGCCTTGGGAACCACTGATAGTGTGGCACACCAGGGGCACAGCCTCAATCACCAAGCGCAGGGCAGGGCAGCCTTTTCTGCGGATAAAATATGTGAGGGATGACAAGAATCTTCCCAGCATGGGAAGAGGCAATAACAAAAAAAAATGTACAAGGGGCTGAAGCTGAGTGTAAATCCACTGCAGAGTGTGCCTGCAGGCGACACTCAGATTTGAAAGGTAGACTGCTATTTTTCATTTCCTCCCTCATTTTGTGTTTGTTTGTTTGTTTGTTTGTTTTCTCTTCTTTCATTGGATGCCCCCTCCCCCTCTCAGCACCACTTTGAAGCCAAGATGAAAGAAACGCTGTGGTGGCTGCTGGCACAGAGCACACCCAGGGAGACTGACTGAAGTGTGCTTTAGTTTAAGATGCCACGGGTTTTGTTATTTGGGGTTTTTGGGTGGGTTTTCTTTTTTTTTTTTTTTTTTTTTGTGAAGCAGGGGAGGGACAGGGGAAGGGGGGAAGAGGAGAAGAAAGTTATTCAGCTAAACACAATATATTACACTTTGTTGAAAAGCATATTGTGCAGCTTGGATTGAAACATGGTCCTAATTTTTCAAAGCTTCCCTCTTCAAGGACAGAGGGTTTGGGGTAGCTAAGATGTGGCATCCTCTCAGACAGCAACTGCCCATATTTTATTCATAAAACTTGTCACATCAGTGTACGATGAGAACTGACACAACAAGATGCAGCTTTGTGACCTGTTTTGAATAAGTCGGTCAAATCAATGATGTTTGTCTCTTAGTAGCAGAAATTTATATAGCCACCGCAGGGTGGAAAAAAAAAAATAAAAGTTACTTGCCACCATTTTTGTTCCGAAAACAAAGAGATGCTTTTGAATGGTGACAATGAAAGGATCAACTTGTTTTCTTTTCTTTTCTTTAGACAACTGATTTCTTTTGACATCCATTTTTTTTAAGAAATATCTGGCAAGGGTAGGGGTAATTCACACACCTCTGCCATCACACTACAACTACTGGAGGATATGATTAACTCTGAGCAGCTGAAGAATTCAGATGTTTGGGGAAATCCTGGTGCCAGTGACGTCAGCAAGGGAGGTGTCAATGACTTCAGCAAATCAAGGAATTGCAATCCCACCAAGTTCATTATGTGCCATCCACACTTGCAAGAACAAGACCCTTTTACCAATCTCAACTTGCCCTGGTGCTGGGAAAGTTGTACAAACTTTCTGTAAAATGCTGGGGAAAAGGAAGGTCACCATGGATGGCTTCAGTATTTTCTCTTTCCTTCAGCTTCCAGCCCTTGTCCCTATAAAACTGTCATTCACCACTAGAATTTCATGCTTATTTAATATCTGTTAGTCACTATTAAACTGCCAACAGCTAGCTAAATTCGCACTAATGTTCTTTTAAATATGCAGCAGTCCTACCATTTACAATCATTATGGAATTAAACTGTGGAATTAAACTCTCGGGTCACATACCTTCACATATATCTACAACAGCATCAATTAGCATGTCCAAGGTTTTTTTGGAAGACCTTGAAGACAGCAATTACAGCAATTGGTGAATATCCTTTGAAGAATGGATTGCATACAGCTTAGCAAGTTAGAACTTCTCACTATTAATTTGATTTGAACTAATTCTGACCCTGCTTCTGTCTGCTAACTGTAAGCCAATTTTCAAAGGCTGATATACTGGTGTACAAAGTTAGCCAAATTTTCTGTATTATAGAGAGCAGTAAGCCAGCTCTCAAAGTATCAGAAATCGATAGAGAATCAAAGAAATCACAGAGGAGGTGTTATTGTACCCTGTTACACAAAAAATAATTTTATAGCAACGAGTTTTGTACATGGAACAGCCAAGGTTCCGTGCTAGAAAGAGCACAGCTATTGCAAGAATTTCTTGTGGTACCATTAACAGAGTTTCAAAATACGCAATTTCCAAACAAGTCACTGTTGTAGCATTGCAAGAATATCATGAGCAGACCTTTGAATGACAGACAGATTATAGGATTTGAAGGTCTTCTGACTCACCCCCGGAGAGACCCATTGTATCTATATGATTCCAATCACATTTATGGAATCTTAAAGATAAGATCCCAAATGACAGAAGTCCCTCAGTTTCTTCAAGTAACAAAATTCAGTGTATAGGTGGATGCACATTAAAAATAGTCCCAAGATCTGTCCCAGTTTCTTTTACTCCTCTTTGGAATGCATTCATCACTTGTTTCTGGAGAGCCAAAGATGCCACAGATTATCATTCTCATTTGGGCTGCCTTTGTCCCTGTTGTTCATGGGTAATGCCAATCATCCCTCCTCTTGGCTCTAGAATGATGCAATGAAGGCAGCAGTTTTTTTAGCTCCTTTACTGGGTTTTGTCTCGACAAATTCTAATTGCAGGACTCCCTTTGTGAGTACCATGGCACACTTTCTGTCATTGCTGCATTAGAAATAGGGGCCCTTTCAGGAGATCAGTAGGAGAATCAGAAGAGGAAATATTCAACATATCAATCAATTACAGCAACTGGATGCCAAGATGTGGGGCAATGAACTCTGAATATCAGATGGACACATGCATCTCCCTCCAGGTCAGCAGATGAATACTGTTCCAGAACTGATGTAATTTTAACTGAAAGATAGAAACAAACAGAACAGTCTTGCGTAAGACTATTCTCCTGGCACCACACAAAATACTGTTACAAATCAAAAACAGCAGAGTAAGGAAAAGCTAGGATTGATAAAGGGTCATTTTTCAATGTGGTGAGTTTAGCGAAGGGTTCTCCAAAATTCTCTCTTCTTAAATCAGTGAGCTTGATGTTTTTTGGAGGATAAATATTAAGCAGTGACAGACGTAAAGCATGGCAAGTTGTAATTTTTAGATAGCATCCAAAAAATGCTATGTTATTGGAATTGTCGGGAAGAAGCCTGGGATATCTTCTGGAAGGCCTCAGTAAAATAAAAAGCTTGCTCAATGTACCTGCAAGCTGGAATACTCTGTCAGTCATTAGTGCTTCCCGGAGAGTTAACATTTGTAAAAGAGATCAGTTATATGAAGAATAAAAATAGAGAGAGTTACAAAAAATAATGAAAAGAAAGAAAGAAAGAAAGAAAGAAAGAAAGAAAGAAAGAAAGAAA
>JAPSGF010000004.1:14160453-14226440 GCA_035772895.1 Perdix hodgsoniae | reverse complement strand
AAAGAAAAGAAAAGAAAAAACAGAGGAGACATTACCTTGGGATTTAGATGGCTCTACATACTAGTAGGAAGGAAGAAATGTCCTGGAGAGAAACACAAATCTGCCTGCCTTTGTAAGGCAAGGTTTTCTCAGTGATTTACTCAAAAGGGCTGTTTTTTAAGGTACATATTGAACTGGATTACTGGATAATGATCTGATATGAGAACTAACGTGTTTCTTTTAAATTTTTATGAAATCAGCCTCATGACAGTATCTTTTCTGTCTTTGCCATCATGTCTGGTGCAGAAACATAAAATCATAGAATCATTAAGGTTGGAAAAGACCACTAAGACCATCTAGTCCAACCACCAACTAATTCCCACTACATCCACTAGCCATGTCCCTCAGTCTCACATCTACACATTCCTTGAACACCTTCAGGAATGGTGACTCCATCACCTCCTTGAGCAGGCTGTTCCAATGCCTCACCATTCTTTCTGAAAAGAAATTATTCCCAATATCCAACCTGAAATTCCACTGGTGCAACTTAAGGCCAACATCTACAAGCCGTGACCACTGTTTGACTTTGCTCACTGGCATATTTTTTTTTATAAGCTGAGCTTTAAGTATCAGATGTTGCATTTCAGCACTCTAGCCCTGGCTCTGGGTTTTAGTGACAGTCTTGCTGTCCCACCAGCCATAGGAGGCTTTTCCCAATCTGGGCACAACCCCATGAGTGAAGAGCCCCATAGAGAAAAGTCTGTAGCACCTTCAGTGTAAGCACTCCCACAGATATTGCAACCACGATATCTGTGAATGCCTGAGTGCTGCTGCAGTCTAATGCACCATGTACAAATTCCTTTGATTTCCCCTATTAGCTCTGCGAGTGAATGCTGATATTCTTCTGATTCCCAGTACATGGTTTTGGAAAGCCTGCCCTTGTGTCTACAGTTTAGCAGGCCAAGGAGTGACACAAGGCCAAATGTAGACCGCATGCTTCTCCAGCAGCCCCCTGGCAGTGTAAGGATACCTCATGCTAATGAAAGCATGGTCTGGTGTCCTACAGGAGAGTACTGGTTAGAGAGTTTTTGCATTAAATACTTAAATAAGTATTCTTTGTTAAGTAATACTGAGGTGCTAAAATACTAAGTTGTCTTTTCCTTCTTCATGAATGCCTTTGACAGGCAACAAGTTGTTTTGTCCTTGTGAGTCACTGATGGCCGGCAATTCAGGGCAGAAGGCTTTTTAGACACGTTTCACAGGAATCCTGCTGCTGATGAACAAATTTGTCCTGTCCCACTTGTGACAGTTACGATCAAGAAGAAATGTGCCATAGGTTGCTTGTAAGGGGAGAAGTTATGTCTAAAAGCACAAATTAATCCCCATATTTCCAATCTCTGTGTGGATCATGGCAGGCAGATAAAATATTTGAATAACCACTCATGAGCTGCTCATAGCGGGCTTGAAAAACTTCCTTCATGACATTAGTCCAAAGCTAAGGCAACCAGTCACAGCAAAAACAGCTGTGTTGCCATGACCCACAGCTTTTAAAAGAACAAAACAATTAGTATAGTTGTTTATAGCTACTTTTGAAGAGTCTAAGTCATACATGGCAGCTTTTCCTTTGTGTTCCTAATAAACTAAGTATCACTTATAATAATTGTGTTAAGAGCAAAGACACGTGAAATATATGACTGTAACAATGTTGTCTTGAAAAAAATATGAGAGTTTTTCTTTTTGTTTTATGTGTATTTTATTACATATTTCTTGTTAATAAAGGGATCTAACGACATTTGAGAAGAGGACATGGATTGCCACTGACATTTGAAACTCTCCACCAATTAAGTGTGAGTATAGCTCACAGTGACTGTGGCACTGCCTCTGCTGACTCTACTGGGAACAAAGGGAGGCTAGCAGAGCTGCAGCTCTGACCCTCCCAACCAGGGCTTGTGTGTCCAGCATGATATGGCTGAGGAGCCACAGGCAGGCAGAGCGGTGGTGATGCTGCTGTGCTCAAGAGTTCACATCCATGCACCCTGCCCAGCTGCCCTCACCCAGTGAATCTTTCCTGCTGAGTAGGAACTTATGTCTTTGTGATGTGAGTTAATTAGACCTGCTACACTGCTACACTGGCTGGAGTGCTTATCTAAGTGAAGAATGTTATGTTTTCCATCATGCTTCATCTGAAGCTCTCACCAAAATCATGTTATTCTGGAGGTCTAATAATGTGTATGAACATCTGAAAGCTGTGATATCATATTTCAACTGAGGCTTTCAGGACAGGAATGCAGTTTCAAAAATTTTAAAAGTGGTGTGAGCAGAGCTGTGACCCCCACTTTCTGCCTGAGACATCATGACAGAATGGACATAGTAGTGAGGTGCAAGAGATCAGAGCCTGCTCTTTTCCACCAGCAAAAAAACAAGGAATTACTGACACTGGAACCAGAGCACTGCTCTCATTCACCACAGTGTTCCTGAGAAGGGAAGTGAGCAAAATCAGGTCTCTGGCTGATGAAAAACACTCTTTTAACTGTTTGGGCTTGTTGGCTGAGGAACAAGAAACTTCAGAGCAGGCACTAAGAAGTTACTGAAGCACCTTCCACCTTGTCCCTATAACAAAACAGTGGACCTCACTTAGGATGAAGATGAAACTACTCCTATGGAAGAGCACCAACTCTATTCCGAGCAAGGGATTTTGATCACTTTTTCATTTCTTCACTGGGCAACAGCTACAGATACCACGTTCAATCAACAAAAGAAAAATGTGCCACATTTCTGCTGCTTGGAAGCCAACAGGGCAGAGATATTCACTCTAAAAATCTGTCACAGATGTTATAGATTGCTAAACTAGGGATTTGGCTATGAAGTCCATTTTTCAGCTCATGGAAATAATTTAACTACAT
The DNA here is from genome assembly GCA_035772895.1 of Perdix hodgsoniae. Classification (NCBI taxonomy): domain Eukaryota; kingdom Metazoa; phylum Chordata; class Aves; order Galliformes; family Phasianidae; genus Perdix; species Perdix hodgsoniae. The sequence continues at coordinate 14,223,558 of JAPSGF010000004.1, read as the reverse complement.
TAGTCTAACACTACCCAGCCTGCCTCTCCTCTCTGCTGGATAGGGGCATAAGGAGGATATAACCCTCAACAGGGGTGTAAAAGGTTTTAATTATCAACCCTGTCAGTCTCCTGGTCTGACTGTGAACATAACATTTGAACATGTACCCAAATCCAAATACTGCTCTGCTCTGCTCAGGCCACATCTGCTCATGGAAGCAGTGGTGACAGCAACGACAGGTCCTGCTCTTCTCAGTGCTACTCTGAGAGCTGACAGTGCTTGTCTGTTTATATCACAGCCTGTGCCCCAGTGGGCCTTGGATGAGAGATGTGGAGTAATTGCTGGAAACATTGTTCATCCTTAATCTACAGTGACTTTGCATAAGGCAGCTTTGTAATTGCCTTAACCTTAAGTGCATGCGGTTTCAATGGCAAGGGGCATCCTCTTGAGCTGGTATGTTCTCAACTTGGTCTCTCTGTCATTCATTCGGCTGTTCTGCAAGCAAGGTACAGCATGAAAACAGACTATGGTTGAAACGAGAAGAGATTTTCTGATTCTGTCTCTGTGCCTCTGTCCTTGCTTTTGTCTGTGGCTATCACACAAGGATTGGATTACAGCAGTGCAAGGGAGGCTGTGGGAACATCTCCATCCATTGACAGCAGAAACAGAGAGGCACAAGGCTTGGGTTGCAGCAGCAAAGTAGGGCAGTACAGGAGACTTCTGCCTTTATAAGCCCATTCTTGCTCTGTGGTGGATTTCTACGTGGCCCATCGTTGCTCTTACCCTCCCAGATTTCACAGCGCTACTGCACACCATCTTTTTCTCCTATATCTGTTTTCCTGCTTATTACTTTCATGACTTAAAATGGCTCTGTTTGCCAGTGTCTGTGTTATAATATATTAAAAACACTTGATTTTCAAGGAGAAGGTGCTTGAAACTCTCTCTAAATCAGCTCTTCTTCATTTCTCCCCATCCAACTCAAAATGAATATCCTCAGCTAATGCAAAGCTCTTGATCAGCAACAGCCAGGTGTTCCCTCAGTCCTTCTACAAAGCCTATAGATACCATGCAAAAGTCTGCAACATTTTGAAATTCAAAAGCATGTGCTGTCTTCAATGTAGAAAGAAGACCAATGCTTGTGTGGTGTTCTTTAATATTTCAGGAGTAAACTGGAAAGCTACCTACTGTGATTTTGATGCTACAGGATACTGCTGGTAGGGGTTATCACATGGTTCAGGAACAGCTTACTAATACTAGAGTAATGAACAAGAGGAAATCTCATTACCTATGTTTCAGACACAGCAAAAAGCAGCTGAATTCTGCAATACTCATTTCAGTAAACTCTGTTTTGCTGTATTGATTTTCACCTCTGGACAACATGAAGTCCTGATTTTCAGTAGATCATTCATACATGAATGTATATCTGTCATATAATAATAAAAGGTTGGCTGAGTATAGCATTTTCCTGGTCATCATTGTTGTAATATCTGAATACCTTCTATCTCTATATATTTATCCTCAAAATCACCCTGGAAGTCAGACATTTATATGAAGGCGAAAAGAGGAAAATAAAATTAAACTAAAAGAGAAAACAGCTGTTATATAACATTATTTGAACATGACACCTTCATGCTTTTCTGGATACTCCAATCATTAAAATGATCTTTTTCTGTAAATAAAATACATATATTCTAAACAAGAGTGTTGTAGAGATGATTATTTTGATGACTGAGAAGCAGTATGTTTCAATTACCAAGAAACAGCACTCCTTTGTGACTCTGCATATATACATATGTATGTTCACAAAAATCTGTGTGAAACCAGAGAAAACTCAGATACACTTTTCCTAATGTATCTCCAAATGATTTTACATTCCTTCCTCCCATCTGCTTTCTTTCTCATTTGCTGTGACTCTCCAGGCTGGTGGGAACTTCTAACAGTTTCTGGGATCTTGATCCACAGCTGAGCCAGCAAGATGGAGAGGTGCTATAACGATTTTCAAAGGGCTGCCTGATGAGAACAGATTGGTGACAGACAGAGATGTTAAATTTGTGCAGCAGAAAGACCCCAAAGCTTTTCAAAAAGCTTTTTCCAGAGTTTCTGTTGCTATGTCAGGAGTAAGTAAAAGGAAGAGTGAACATTAGCCTGGAAAAAGAATGTACTGCAAACTTGTAGGAGCATTTCAACAGTGTAACCAATAAGAACTTCAATATGGTCGCAGTGCCAAAAGTATATCTTCCGTATCTGTAATGACCATGAAGACAAAATAGAATACCTAAGTCCAAGGGGTGGCATGATGTCGACTAATGGAGGAAAAACAGAAAGTCCTTCAATATGACGCAGCCTTGTTTTTTCCTCCTGCTGGGTAAATAGTGCTGGAGTTTAGTCAGTTTATACAGGGACATAACTGCAAGAATCCAAAAGACTTTATATTTCACACTTCTATGTTTAAGATACCACTTATTCACTTGTTTTATATGATAATCATCTGGAACAAACAAACAAACAAACCAAAAAAAAAACAACCCTCCAGTACTATAGAAATAAATAGAACTCAGAAATATACTGTGATTTTATTAGTTTTCCTGTGATGCACCCAATTAGTTTTCCTGTCGCTCTGCACACTAGCTATTGTAATTTCCCTTTCACAGCATTTTCCCTCTTGACAGCACTGATCTGCCTCCCTTAACTGCCCTAAATACTTCTTCTCAATGTATGCACTTCAGTCATCTCTCCTGTGGCTTCTTCACCATCCATACCACATCAGTCTACTCTAAGGAAGACCTTCAAAAGTATAACTATGGCCTAGAGAGAAATATATTTTCTCTCAACTTCAAATTTCCATCCCCATTCTGCATTCTAGGATTACTCTTGGAAGGAAAAAGAGGGAGAGGAGAGGAGAGGAGAGGAGAGGAGAGGAGAGGAGAGGAGAGGAGAGGAGAAAAAAAATAAAAAGGGAAACTGTCTAAGTACATCCCACAAAAGTTATTTTCCAATACCTATGTAACACTAACTGTATATATGTTAGCAAGGGGAATTTCTTGCAGTAAGCTTTGGTGTATTGAAAAGAAGGAGAAAAAAAGAAAAAAGAAAAAACCTGTGGTGTAGTACTCATAGGAAGACTATCTCCAAGAGTGACGTTCTTGAGGCTAATCTTCCCATATGTCCTCTCTAACAAGCACAGTAAGAAATAATTGCAACCATTCCTGCTCCAGTCGTATATGCTGGTAAAAATTATTTCACCAAAAAAGCACTCTTTTGTACAAGTCCCTAAGTGCCTGCACAAGATTGCAAGGCAGCACTCACTTGCTATCCATATTCTTGCTCTTGAGAGCATGGCATTCAAGAACAGAGTGGGTTGCACTTTCTAGTATAGCAAGTAAAGGTGACTCTCACTGTTACTGTAAATTAACCTGTCAACACTAGCCAGAGAACTGAAGCCAATAAAAATAAAGGGCCTGCTAGTGAAGAGCTGTTGACATAGCATTTCAAAAAGACAAGTTCAACACTTGGGGCTACAAGGGCACCAAATGGTTTAGCTTTGTTTTTGTCCAAATCTGCCTGGAAAATGCAGAAAAGCAGTGAACTGTTAGCATCATCTCCAGCCTGTTAGTAGGTAAGGAAGTGCATGATCAGCTTGATGATTTTCAGCCCTAGAGGCCACCTGAGTTTGTGTACTTAGCTTGCATACCTATATCACATGCAAAAAAAACCCAGAAAACAGGAGGTTCCTGTATCGCCTTAAGCCATGATGCTTCTTAAAGTAGGCACCAGCTTTTAGATCTGATAATTGAAAATCACTGCAGTGATATGAAAATTCATATGCTCTGCTGGAAGGACTCACATATTTCCATGTGGAGAGCACTGATCTCTTCCCTTTCTTTAAAAGCTCCTCTTGTTTGCTTCCCACTCCACAGATTTCTTCACCCCTACAGTAACACACTGTTTAGCTGTAGGATCAGAAGAGCAGGTGGATGGGAAAGTGGAAGAGTATAAGCACTTCTTTTCAGAGTGGTTTTTGACTATCTGCTGTCTTCAAAGCTGTTTGTATTCCAGCCACTTGCAGTGCTGGCTGCTATGAAGTGATTTTATAAGTATTGTTTCCAGTACTCAGGAACAATTCCTGCTGTGCTCCTCACCATCTTCAATTAAACCAGTACATGCAGAGCTTGTCCTGATGGCTGGATCAGGGCAGTCCCTTAACCAACGGAAGCAGGCACAAAGGACAACGGGGCCTGTAAGCACACTGTGTGGCAGGGTGTGGGAGGGGAAGGAGTCGTCCTCTCTGCCCACCGCCTGGGACAGAAGTTGCCTGTGGAGTGGCTGGGATTCGATTCAGTCATTCTTGCTCTTCTGATGCTTCCCTGTGCTGTCCTGGCACGTGGCCGCGTAGTTAGAGTGCTGATGTGCAGGAGTTGTAGCCTCAGCTAGACATGAATAGCAGCATTATATGAGCCAAGAAGCTTTATGTGAAGCCATGGCAGTCCTCCTGTTCTCCCAGCTGGTTTCTGCCTAGGCTGTGAGGCCTCAGGCCAGGCCTGACTGTCCCTGTGTTCATGCAATGCCAGCCACACCTGGGCTCCAGCGCCGCACAGCTCCTGTGTGGTAACCTCAGAAGATAAGCAGATGTATGGTCTGCATACCATTTCCCCTCTTTATCTTACAAGAATAGCTGCTGCCAAGATCAACCTCATCACTCCACACTACTGTCCTCAGCAGATAACCTTTCTTAGGGTAAGAAGGTGACCTCCTGCTTCTTTTTGGTGCCTGCAGGTTCCTACACTGGATTTCGGTAATCTCTCAGTTACAGACAGGAGCATTTACTGATCTGCAGGTCAGAAAATTCTTTAAGTTTGATTCTACCTAGTAAGTAAGATTTTACAAATATGTAGTCGCAAAGGAGTTGTCTAGTACTCCCATCAAGCTGTAGGTCAACAAGTTGTTATCCATCCTGGACAGAAATACAATATTACGGTTCCTACATCAAATAACCTGCTATCTAGATAACTTTTAAATGAGCCCTTACTTATGCTAATGAGCAGTTATATTCAATGTTTGACTCAGAGTGATTTTTACTGATTTCTTTCTGACATGAGATTTAACTGCAGTTTCCTTTAACAAAAAGGAGTTTGGAAATTAAACACAAAATTTAGCAAGTGACTTTAAAAACCTTGAGAAGGTGGCGTGCCCTGATTCTGCATCCTTAACCAGAAGGTTAATTTGATACAGCATTTGTCCAGGAGACACAAATTCAACCCTCTTCCCAAGTTCTCTGTTGCAAAGAACAGACTTGGAGACTGTTGCAAGCTCTGAGCAAGTTAATTGGAGTGCGGCTATCCCATTATGTCTAACTACAGTTCCACCCTAATTTATAGAAAGTAATTAAAGTCATTAAATACCCACTCAGACAAATGTTGTAGCCACCAAAATATAGGGATAGATGGAGGGAAGGGACATGAAGCCATCTCTTTATTTCTGCCTTGTGAAAGCCACTAAGTCACCTCATGACTTAAGACTTCCACAGTTTGATGTTTCCTTCTGGAAATGTTAAAATTAGTCAGTTGGAAGTTTCCAGAACCTAGCTACTTTACGTATCAGACACTGCTTGACCTAGTGTCACAAGCCTGAACTTTTTGGGGGTGATCACTTGATTTATTTGGAAGAAAGAAAAGAACAGTTGCAAAGTCCTGATCTGTGTCCTGGTCCAATAGCTGGGAGCAGAGCCCTTGCTGTGTCCTCCCTGGGCGTCAGGGGCAGCCTCTGTCCGGCAGCAGGAGGTTAGCTACTTGTGTGGCAGCATGTGGCATTTCTTCTTAATAAAAGAAAGAAATCACCAAAGCAGAACCAGATGATAGAGAGTAGCCGTTGCTGAGATACTACAAATAAGTAAACAATCCTTGGACTTTGTGCTGTTGCTATTTTTCTTTCATGAGGACTGTGGGTGGGAGGCCTTGGCGCCTCTTCAGTGCACCCAGCCTAGAAAAAGAGCTCTTCCCTGCCCCAATCAGCTTGACAAAGCGACAGGAGTGGTACCTCCTGAGCAACCCAGTTCACAGCTGGGGACTATTCCTCCACTTTTAAGGTTTCTGCTGCTGACATCAGAATAAAATATGAAAACCCTGTGTCTTTTCCTGGATCAAATTGTGCTGTGCAGCTCTGATCCCATGAGAAGAAGCTGCTTTCAGGGACTTGGTAAGTTTCCCCAAGCTCAGTGGATGAGTGACAAGGAGTAGGAAAGGGCACAATACTAGCACTAATGATGATTTTTAGCATGTTCAGTCTTAAATTCTATAGGAAAGTTGTCCTCACAGGCACAAATCTTCTCCATTTTCAGCTGACGACAAAGTGCATAAAACCTCATCATATCATTCACCGGCTTTTTTGGTACACTTGCAAAATATTTTGCTGCACTCTTCAAATGTCATATTTACCCACTATAAGACAGTAAAACATAGTTATACCAGCAGGCAGGAGGTAAAGAGGTGCCCATTGAAACGCCTTCAGCCTACAGCTTCTATTTCCAAGTATCTTACTAGTTCCAGAAGCCTCATTCTACGTTTTTGCCAACTACAACTGCACTTACACATGGGTTCTGCTGTCTCCAGGCCTCCATGTCTACTTCTTTGCACAAGACTGTCCTCATTTCCAGAAAGGAAAAATGAGATGGTTATTTGAGATTCCAGCTGTACACCAAACAAGTTGTTCTTCTCCGTGATACAAACCCAGCCTCACGGGAACCCATGGAAAGGAGAGCAGCAGTTCTTTCTTTCTCCTGCTACACATAGGGTTATTGCTACTGCTTACATGTCTTTCTGCATCCTGATCCCTTCTACATTTTTTGAAACTATCATTAATGCTGCCTGTGGCAGGCAGCAAAGTATTCTGTGTCCACTTCAAGAAATGCACTTGTTAAGAACTCCTTTCTTCGCTAAATGTAACTTTAAACTGAAGGTCTATAGCTGCTCCTTTGAAGTCCTATGTTGCTTTTGTAGATGGCTTCCTGCTCCCAGTAATTCAGTAAAACCATTGGCTACTGCTGCGAATATTCCTCTCTGTACAAGTAAATGTGCAAAAAGTACGAACTACAAACACAGAGCTTTAGTGAATGTACCTTTATTCTGGAGGAAAAATCAAGAACAATGTGAGCTGATTGGACCAGCCAGCAGCTCACAGTGAGCTGCTGCCAAACGAGGTGCAAGGGGGAAAACTGAAGTGACCGCCAAATGCGTCACTCTGAGTGCCAGCTCAAAGGGCACGTGGTTTCCCACAGACTTGTGTTTCAAAGCTGGGATCCAGAAAGGAGTAAAGTTTCTCCTTTGCAAATCTCTGTCGCCAGTGGATTCTTAGGTGTCTACTAGGGTTGCACACTACCAGCAGTGTTTTTCTCAGCTGGGGCAATTACAATAGGCCTGTGTGATTTCATGAAGCTTGTGGGAATATCATTAGTACCTTGGTGACCTTACCGAGCTACCAGCTACCTTACTGTAGCTGAAACTGGACAGGCAGTTCAAAATACAGGGAGAGATGTGGATGTGAACAAGTACAAGTATACCACACTGAGTGGCATGTGTGAGCCTTATTTCCAGGTAAAACCACCTACTGAATAAAAGAAGACCACAAGTAATGCTATTGGCACCAGTGACAGCAGTGCCCTTACCTGTCATGGCCCTGAGGACACCCACATGCCTCACTGTCCCCAGCCAGCCTCCCCAAGGTTTTTTCATGGCCCAGGAGCAAACGCAGTAAAACACCACCTTTTAGAGGTGTAAAACAACATGAAGAGCACTTATACAACATTTTAGTAGATAACACAAGGCTCGCAGACAGGAACTAACATCACAAGCTTTTGGGGAAGGAGGAGAAAAGCGAAAATAAGCAATAGTATCTCCACTAGTTGAAAATTCATCCTCTCATATGTACAAGAAGTACAAATACTTGGGAATACTCTAGCCAACAAGCAAATTTTCCCTGGGGCATCTTTCCTAAGAAGGAATTACTGGGGAAAAAAAAATGATTTGTGGAGCAGGCAGAAGCCTTTGAAACTAGGAATTGTTTCTTGTGAAAAAGGATAAATTCATACCAAGCTTCATCTCAGTATTTATACAAGGCTTATCAAATTAATTCACGAACAATGGCTTTTTTACTGAAAAGTTTTAAGTACGTACAACACTGTGGCATGTCTTTTAGCAAGGAAAATATAATATTAAATAACCATTGTGAGGCTTAAAGCTGGAAACCGAGCAGCTTTTCTGAAATGGAGGCATAACAAATATATTCCTCCTGCTTAAAAAAAGATCACAAGTACTGGGTTATTACCAAGAGCTCATTTACAGTTACCTATCTACATGTTGCTTTAGATTAGCAATCTGGAGCTATGATTATGTGAACGTAGAGCTGATGTTTGCAGCTGAGAGCAAAGAAAACGAGAGGTTAGTATCACAGAATTGGTGTTCAGGGAGGTGAGTGTGGAAGGTGAAATGTGCTCAAGGGTGGCAGAAGAAAGTGTCAAGTGCCAGTGAAGGGTTGTTTGCCGACTGAGCTCTGCTCTGGGAAAGCATGCAAAGGGAACTCTGACAGGGATGTGCCTGGAACTGGAGCAGATACATAAGAACAGGCTGTTACCACTCTGAGAAACCAGCACGAGGTCTTTCGTGAGGATAATGTGACACAGTCTGGAAAAGCAGAAGCTGAAATGCCTTGGATCCAGCAGCGCACTCATACTGCAACAAAGAAGGCGACGAGCATCGTATTCTATTTTGTTGAGATGAAATAAGTGGATTAGTGTTTGATTTTCTCAATCATTGTGCAAACATTTAACTTAACGTCCTCAGTAGTGTTATTTATCACATTTTATAGTTTGTTCTCGGATGCTTTGTGGGCTGATCCTTCAATAGACCCCAGTTTTTGTCCTCATTGTCAAAATCCCCCATAAGGCCTATCAAAGTTACTTGTAGGACAAGCACAGAGGATCACAGCTTCCGAAGACAAATCAGTTACTCAGAACAACAGAGCTATTGGAATCCAGGCGCTTAGCCATTGTGCCTGGCTGGCAGAGGCTGTACATGCCTCCTGCTGCAGCTCATGATCCTACTAAACGGCAAGAGAACTTAGGTACCAACACCCCGAGCCTCCTGGAAAGAAAATGTAGAACATAGCATGGCATTCTCTTAAAGCTCAGAATTAAAAACACACAGAAAAATTTCTCTTGAATCAAGGTGATAAAGACCCAGTCCTTCATTCAATTTTCTTCTCAGCAGTCTCAAAGTACAAAAGACCAAGTGTTTTCTGCAAGACTACATTCACATCCCAGTGCTGCAATGATCAGACACCTGACAGCAGAGCTTCATGCATGAATGTGTTGCTTTACACCTCCAGAGTAGGAGGGTTAGCTCAAAGCATCCATGTTTTGCACACTGCAGAACGCCGATCAACTCTTACAAATCTTTTCCTGTGCAACTTTTTCTCTGTTACTAGCAGAGCAAAGTGCTGATGGTAAAGCCGGGCTCTCTATTTTTTCTCTGAAGAGGGCTAGAGCTTGGTGTGTTATTAAATCACAGAATGGCTCGAGTTGAAAGGGATCTCAAAGATCATCTATTTCCAACTCCCCTGTATCCTTTCAAACCACCCTGCAAAGAAGATTAAATTCATCTTTGAGACTGGAGCTCTGGGCCACCTTCAGCTTCAGTGCTTCTTTACTTCTGCTGGCCACATGTGCGTTTGACTGCTTTCTCTGCAGCACACAGATGTAGGCACCATGCCTCCTGGCACTGCTGTAAGCAACACATAGCCCCTGGGGCTTGGACTCGAGGGCTATGGCTGCAGTTCCCAGCTCAGTGCCCTGGGACGCGGCATTAAGGAGGGAGGAAACATGATGGCTGTTTGCAAAATTATGTGCTCACACATGCACCCAGAGTAGCAGAAAAAGAACGCTTCAGTTCCTGTGCTCTTGCAGGCTTGAAGACCTCTGATCAGGAAAGCATTTATGGATGTGTTTAATTAGAAGCACATGTTAAAAATATGGACTTCAATTATGCTAACTTCAATGCAACTTAATTGAAAATGTGCTTAAATATTTCCTATTTGAGGCCTAAAAAAACCAAGAACACAATCCTTCATAATATAGGACGTTTCATTGTGTGGAATCTTGAAGTACTGTATGTGCTGCATATGCTGCCATTATTCATCCATAAAGGCGGTTGCTTCTAAGGTGGAACATTTTGTGTGTCATGAGAACAAACAGCGAAACAGTTACAGACAATGAGTATATCATGCCCAAATAAACCGCTGCAGGAAAACAGACGACCAGAACATAATTTCTCAGCTTGAAACTTAGAGGAGACACTGAGTGTTACAAAAAGCCTTACTGGAGGTCTGGAGCCCTTCGCTTCATGTCAGGACACTGATTCATTCCCTTCTCCTGGGGACAAATGACCATGTCCTCACTGGAACTGCCAGGAGAGTATTATTTCTTGAATAGAACTCAGTTTTCCTGCAAGGTGTCCTACCCCAAAGCCACACATTGTTTGCAGCCTGGTCGTCATGACTGTAGGGAAAGGGCAGTCTAGCAAATGTCACACACGGTATTTGTCATTGTTTTTGCTATTCCATTTGGGACACTTAATCCTTTGCATTTATTTCTAAAATCCACCCTGTGCTATCACTTATTCATCAGCACTCAAAAACAGATAGCAAGCCGTGCTTCATTCACAGCCGTGCACTCTGCCTCACTCCAACATCTGCTCCCTTTGCCTCCAGCAAGCACACAGCAGCTGCACAGAGCAGTACTTGGTGGGAATGCAGGGGTACAGAGGGCACGAGGAGCACACAGTGCTCTAACCACTGCAGTGCTCTGTAATGCAACAAAACTCCCAGCACCCAGGTGCAGCTCTAGCAGCCAAGGACAGATTTTTGGCAGCACAGCTCTTTCCTGCGTGGCTGGAATATAATGCTGTCAGCCGCCTTTATGCAGTTTTGATGTATTTATGGTAGATCTTGTACCAGGACATTCGTGCTTTTTAAAATCACTTTGTTAACTATCACCATATTGCAGTCAAAAAAGAATTCTGCCTTAAATCTTCAGCTGAAAGCAACCTGTTTGCCTGTTTATAGCAGAAATTTGTTCTGGAACATATATTCCAAACAGTACCAATCCAGAAATATGAACAAACAAATAAAAAAATCAATTAACACCATTTAAAATTAAGTGAAATCTCATTTCATCTTATTTTTGCTTGGCTGCTGTTTTTGTTCTTCTGTTACTTGATGTCTCCTTAGAGAAGTGATGCAAAAAGTCCTTTCAAATGGACATTTGCAGCAGATTAGTCCATGATGTGAACTAATCCCTGTCTGTGTTCTTAAAACATTCAACATGTCAGAATTTAAAAGGCAGCCATGCAGTAATCATTCAAGATGGATTACTGCATGGCTGAAACTGTAATTGTGTTTTGAATGATTAGTGTGTGGCTGAAATTTCAATTCTACAACGTATACATACATACCCATAAAGGGCAACAAAGAAACGTACTCTGATTATGTTAGTAGCAAGAGGAGGATGAGAAAAGAGCTGGACTGCCATGTAACCTAAGAGGAATGACACCACTTGATTGCACAGAGGAGGGCAAATAGCAAATATTAAATCTTTGTATCAGCCTTCACTACAGTAACATCTGGAACGAGGCAATGAACACAAGTTGCATCAGAATTCAGCTCTCAGGCTAAGACGGGAATAAAGAACATGTAGAAAAGTTAGTTGCAGGGGTTTATTATTTTTCCTAATTGGATTCCTCATTAATTGTTTTCTCAGGGTTACCATCTTGGGAGTTTGGAAGACTCAGATGGGCAAACACACGCTAGCCAGCTAGGATCATCTGAACATCACACACTGAGGCTAGGTGAGCAAGCCACCTTGTCACAAGTGGAAGACAAGCATCTTCATCAACAGATAACTTTCTCATCCTACAGTGGTTTCTAAAACCAAAAACACTGTCTTAAAATTGTAGAAGAAACCTTGGGAGCTTACACTGAACATCTCATGACATGAAAACTGAATCACACGTACCTTCAGGAAAAGAAGTTGTAGAGCAGTCATGTTGTCTCTAAGGGGGAAAAATAGTAGAATGAAGAATCAGACAAATTCTTTCTGAGTTGCTGCAAGATAGAAAGGAACGGAGTACAATAGATTTTGATCTGTTTTTTGCACTTCCAGCCTTTCTGGACAGTAGCATGGCTACTGGGTATGGACTGATTTTAGTTTTCTCAGCCCAACCTGGTAATTCACACTACATAAATTAAGAGGCTAAGAAACTCTACTGACAGTTTGGGATGCCACAGTACAGAATGGACACAAAACTGATAGACCACCCAAAGAAGGGCTCCAAATACAGTGAAGGGTCCAGAGGGGAAGACATATGAGGAGCATCTGAGGTCCCTTGGTTTCCTCAGCCCAGAGCAAAAGAAGATGAGGGGAGACCTTATGCATACAGCTTCTCAGAGGGAGAGGGGGGGCGGCGCTGATCTCTGCTCTCTGGTGGCAGTCACAGGGCCCAAGGGAATGGTATGGAGCTGTGTCAGGGGAGGTTCAGGTTGAGAGTTAGGAAAAGGTTCTTCACCAGAGGGCAGTGGGCATTGAACAAGCTCCCCAGGGCAGAGAGCATGACACCAAACTGCCAGAGTTCAAGGAGCAATTGCACAACATCCTCAGACATACTGTCTAATTTTTGTATGATCCTGAGATCGGAGTTGGACTTGAAGATCCTTATGGGTCCCTTCCAACTTGGGATTTTCTAGGATTCTGTGCTCTGGCTAGGGAGCATTTCATGAAAGGATGGCTGCAGCCATTCCAGGGAACCTTCGAAGCCTGGTGACCTCCCATGTCCCTGCAGTGTCACACACCAAAGGCAAGGGCAAGTGACCAGTTCAGAAGAGGATAGTGCCCATCCCACCACCAGTGCTGCTGTAGCTCCTTCTTTCAAATAACTGCACAGATGAAGGAGAGCATTCTGCTTCACTCCTGTCATGGGCACTGGTTACAGAAACTTAATCACAGCTAAGCTGCTGTGAGAAGCATCTCAGGAACAGCAGTGGTTGGAGCAAGGCCACTGAATGCTGCAGTGTAATGGGAGACATCATGGGGAGAGAAAAGAGTGATGCTCCTGCCAGGAAAGGGTATGAACACAGTGTCAAATGAAAAATGTTTTTATGCAGCAAGCATACTGTCTCTTATTCAGACCTTCCCTGAGCAAGAGCTTGCAGGGAATGCCCAAAATTATCCCTATTTTCCAAGCCCTTTGGTGTGGTACCCATCAAAGCTACCTCTTTTTGAGCAGCTGTCCCTCTGCTTATGACACATCTCTGCCTTTCAGCAGGGTGGGTGAGTGGGGCGTGGAGCACATCTGACCTGGGCAATGAAGTCACCCACAGCTGTTTGTGCCCAGAGGCTGGCAAAGCTGCAGGCATTCAGGGAATTTTGTCGGCGGAAATACAGATTTCTGTATTTCTTTTTTTTTTTTTTTTTGGACTTCAGCATCCTGTGCATAGGCTCTCTATGCACCTACACTGCAAGCGGATGTCTTTATTTAGATGTGTACATGATAAGAATAACGTAAGGATAACATAGTGAGCGCTTCAAACCCAAGTATAAAATTACCTATAAACAGATGTGGTGGAAATACAACATGCACCTACAAATATCTGTGCTTTAACATAATGTCACACTGTTGCTCATCCCATCTAGAATGGCATATTAACAAAATAAAAGTATGGAGTCAGATCTTTGCCTGTCTGAGATCAGCTTGTTGTCTGATCTCTGGTGCATTTTCAGCACAATTACTGTAAATGGCATTTTCTCAGGCTGCCTGACTTTGATTTCTTTGCTGCTATGTCCCTGTGCCACAGCTCTTGCTGTGAAGACTGAGGGGCATTTCTCTGCTCTGCAGCAGAGCACAGTGCAACACCCAGTGCAAGAGCCCAGCCGGCATAGTGTGTCCTCAGAACAGCAAGACAGACCCATGCTGTCTACTATGAATAGGTTTAGAAACAGTAATTTATATAGTTACATGATTACTGGAATTGCGAAAATAATTATTTTCAAATAACTCTTAGTAGTACTGAATTTGCCACATGGGCACAGGTCTGGACTGGTTAGAATTTGAGCTCTCTGCACTCAGAGAATTTGAGCTCTCTGCAGAGTAACTATGATGCTCAGATCTGGCTCTGGCTCTATAGATCCATCTTGGGTGTTTCAGATCCCAGAAGGTGAATTCTACCTTCGCCTCGGGCTTTAAAAGTATCACTTATTAAAAAATAGTGAATAGTGAGAAATAAGATAAAGGATAACTGTTGTGGCTTAACCCAGCGAGAAGTTGAACACCACACAACCTTTTATCTCCCATCTCCAACCCTCCGCTCCTCCCAGTGGGATGGGGAAAGAATGACAAAATAAGGTAGAACTTGTAGCTTGAGATTAAAACTATTTACCAAAACAGAAAAAGAAGAAAAAAAGAAGAACAGTGATAATTAAATACTTGCTCATACATACACAAAGGTTGCACCAAAAGTAATGCCTCCTATTTTATTATATTATCCCACGCATCAGAAGTCGATATTGGTGGTATGGCGGTAGAGACTTAACCTTCCCAATAATATTCCGTTACACGTTGATGCCGTGTGACAGATGGCAGCAGAGGGGCAGTCCGACGGAATGGTGTCCGGCATGGAAGTACTCATGAAGCAAAGGTGTGGAAATGAATTCCTCCATGCACAAAAAATGGCACGCACTGACATTCATCTACATTTGCTGAATGGTTATGGAGACCAAATAGTGAATGTGAGCACAGTGAGGCAGTGGGTGGTGCGTTTCAGCAGTGGTGACAGCAACATGAAAGACAAGCTGCATTCCAGACGGCCATGCACATCTGTCACACCATGAAATGAAGAGTGCCTCGATCAGCTCAGCAACTCAAATTGGCATATTGCAACCAGGGAACTGTGTACAGAGATGAATATCAGCTTCAATGCATTGGAAATGATAGCGGCAATACTGGAATATTGCAACAAACACTGGATCAGTCATTTCACACATGCAGGATCATTTTACTGAAGCATCTGGTCAGATACTCTCAGGTTAAGCAAGGTTTTCCAGCTCTACTCATCCAGGTTAAGGTTTGCCCAAATAATATTGAGGAGGAAATAGAAATTGCAAGTATTATAGAGGTGCGTAAATACAAATAAATTCCAAAATGCTGTGCTTTGTGAGATCCTTTTTGCTCACACAGAGAAGGTAAATATAGTGATGACTTACTTGCAAGGTCCTGGATGTATTGCAATTGCACTGATACATTAAACAAGTGTGTGGTTTTGTTTGATGGTCTTGTTGATGGTCTTATATATACTAAGTTTGTACCTAAGCTGCCCTTTTATCCCTTTTGCAAGTGCTTTCTGGTTTCTGGCATTTTCAGCCATTGGGATATATTTTGGCACATCATGCCACTCTGTAGTTTGCAAAGTGCCAGAAGATAACACCTGAAGTACAGCAGAAGAGACTTGTGTGGGACGCTGTGTGGTTTTATTCAATTTCTTTAGATACTCTGTAAGCTAAATAATTTTCCCACAAGGTGAAACAGATGTAATGAATTATCAGCACTTGCCTTTATGAAGGATTTTCACTCTCAACATTCAGTACAGCATCAGGTCAAACATTCCCTGGAGAAACCAGGTCATAGATTACAATTAAGCCATGAACAGCACACACCAACCTACAGCTATACCTCCAGCATTCATCTAAAATGTGCAACACACTGAACTTCAAAGAAGAGATAATTGCAATGGATACAGGAATGAGCAGGGGAGGGGGCAGTGAAATGCAGCATTAACTTCTGCAGTTGTTAGGTACACAGCCAGCAGAGTTTTCCCACATGGTTAGAGAAACAAAGAAGTTTTTGTAAACGTAAAGGTAGTGGGGTAGCATAGTTGCATCTCATTAGATACTGAAGAATGGGAAGGATATATATTTTTTTCCCTTAGTTGTGAGATTTGTGTAGCAGAAATTGAGCTTTCCATTTCTTTCCCAGAAAGTGTTTGAGTGAACCAAATACAGATGTGTGTACATATAATGGTGTGTATATATATATATATGTGTGTGTATAAAATACCTAATTTAAAAGAAGCTACACTTTAGTGCTGTCACTGGGAAGCAGTCTGCAGTTTTACATTCAGAAAAGCTCTCCCTACATCTTCTCTTGTATTTTGACAGAGAGACCCAGTGCACATAAAGGTAACATGTTTGTAATCTCCATGCTGTGCTTCTCCCCCACCTGAACCTCTAGTGAAATATAAAGTTCTGCTCCAAAACAACTAGACCTTCCCAGTTCACTGATGTCTCCCATTCTTTAAAGAGCTGCTTAAACTCATGAATTCAAACAGAGATTAAGAAATGTTTTTAAGCATGTTTTTTTCAACTTTCGTGAGGTCCTAACACAAAGGTAGAAGAAGTGCATCTGCATCACTGGCAGAGCACTGCAGAAATGCCATGCTGTAAGTGTAGCCAAAAGTGACAAATAG
Source organism: Perdix hodgsoniae (assembly GCA_035772895.1). Classification (NCBI taxonomy): domain Eukaryota; kingdom Metazoa; phylum Chordata; class Aves; order Galliformes; family Phasianidae; genus Perdix; species Perdix hodgsoniae. The sequence goes on along the minus strand of JAPSGF010000004.1, from coordinate 14,207,022 downwards.
AACTGACATAATGTGACTGGCAACAGGGATATACAACATTGCGCTAGCCAGACAAAAGGGCCTTTAGGAGTGTATTTTAAGCCTCTAGGGTTGATTTAACAGAGACAAAATTTACTGTGGTTCGGCAAGCACTCAACGCAGGGAGGCACCAGGAAGCAGTCAGCTGGTCCCTGAGCTGAGCAAGGAGGTGGGAAGGGGAGGGGGGAAATGGCATCTGTGCATTTTCTGAAATGCCTTCTCTTTTCCCTTTTGGTCTTTAGCTAGTTTGTGAAGTTTGTGATCAGAAGAAAACAACTCAGAAGGACAAAAGTCTGCCCTAAGGCTGGTCTTGCCCGTGCCTCAGATAAACTGTGGGCAGCCATCCTGTAAACACATGGTAGCAACCAGGCTTGGAAGGGTCAGGGCTGCCTGAGCATCCCCAGTCTGCCTGTCATCAATAGTAGATGGCCAATGGGGTCTCATTCAGTTCTTAGAACCTAGAATATGAGTGTTGAGGTTTTGTTTTGTTTTGTTTTTTGCGAAACATACCAGGATTGGTACAAGATCAATACAGAAATGTGAGGAAATTCAGTGTTCCTCCTCTACGGACATATCCCATGTTCTCCCATGTAAGTACTCCAAGGCTATGGAAACAGATCTATAGGAGAGGATGAGGAATGCAATTATTAACGTAGGTAAAAACAACAAAACAAAACTACAACAATGACAAAGATTGAAATGCAACATATAAGCTAATCAGATTTCTCATTCATATTTCACATTTCTCTGGCAGGATTTCTTTAATTCCCTTCTTCTTAGTTGCAATGATTGTCCCACAGCCATACTGCATCTACTGCTTCTGAGAGAATACATCAACACAGAGCCCAAGTTTCTCTCAGCTGCAGTCTTGGAAATGCTGAAATCTCCAGGGTAACCGTGGGTAAATGACTTTTGCAAATGAAGCTCTGAATAACTTTACCCATTTATCAACTGATAGAGCTTCTGACCATTGGATGGCAGATAAGTCACTGACAGGAACGTTATAGCAATCTCTGACCCCATAATCTAAGGACGGGTGCTGAAGTTCCTCTCAAACCTGTAATGGTTACCTTACACTGCGCACTATGGCAATCCTTTCATTCCTGGCTAGGTTATGAGCCGTAATATTTCAGCAGACATGAGGATCACAAAACCAGAACTAAAGCCTGTATCACTGCAAAGAAGTTCAGGGTTCATATAAGCAGTTGGGTTGGCTCCGCCTTTCATAAAATAGCTCGTGGAGAATGGCCTAATTTCTCTATGATAGTGGCAGTGATATTTAAAAACACGTAGCAGCTATGTTGGGAGCCTGCAGAAAGAAGAATCACTGCAGCTTCCAGACTAAAAGGGAACTTTATTCCTATCCTTATCAACCAAAAATACATTCCTTTCTGCATTTAACCCTAGTAAGATGAAGGACAGGAAAAAATCATAACTGCTTGTTGCAGTTGTATAGCCTCACCTAATGCATCTCTAGAAGATACGTGGGTGTTTCCAACCATGAGTAACATGCAAAAATCTATGTCAAATCAATGAATGAGAGGACCCCTAGTCCAGGCAGCCAGAGACGCCTGCTTGCAGAACATCAGGAACCTCTGTCACCAAATTCCTAATTGAAAATATATTGGAGAGATCTTTTCATAGGACAGCTCCAGAAGCCAAGTAGTCTGCACAGCATTTCTAAACCAGCGGAATAAGTAAAAAGTTAGCTTCCTCAGTATTCATATCTTTCACATTATTTCTCAGTCACAAAATTTTGAAGACAGAAACTCAGTGGGTCTATCCTCATTAAAAGAAATTACCAGCAGGTATCCCCATGCAGCCATAAAAATGGAGTTCAGAATAGATTCCACCCTTAACTATGACTGAATGTTTTGTACATGCTTATCTGTGAGACAGTGAAACACATCTGCATTCCTGGTAATAAAACTGATGTTTCATTGCTTCACTGCTCACTCACACATACAGCAGTTCTCTTATGATACCATTTGAAATATGGGAGTGCTGAAGTCCATCCAAATTTGTTCTGACATTGTTTATCTGAGCACGGCCCAAATTTGGCATGACTCAAGTGAAGTTCAAGACATAGTGGTGTTGAACAACAATAAAGCATTATCCACATGCTTGCATTATGTAATTGTACATGATAAAGAGATTAAATTAGATACTGCAGGGATGGGTAAGGAAGATACATCCATAGCCAAAGTTTCAAACAACTGACAAAGACCATCAGAATTTTGTAGCTGAGAATTGCCACGTGTTTTTCAGTGATATCAAAGATGAAAGAGATTATTATAATTTTCAGCTGTTACTAGTGCAAGCCGTTTCACAAAATCATTTCAGCCAAGGAAGAGACCCAGAAATGTACCAAACAGCCCTATCCAAATGTTCCCATGTAGCTTGTGTATTTACACATGTATTTCAGAACATCAGACTATCATAACTGCATTTGCTGCAGAACACCAGACTGTACAAATACGTTGCATATTGTCCCAGTCAGCCAAAGAGTAGACTGTATTCTGAAGATTTTTCCATCGCTGACAGTAAGAAAATCAATGACGTACTGCTTGAAGATGGAAATGGGAGCAGCAAACTCACACCAAAAGAAACGTTTGCTAAACTTCAAACAGAAATAACTTTCCTGAACGGTAGTAGGGGAAAACACTAAAGTTACTAAGTGTCAGGTGAAATTCTTGCAAACTAACATTGCTGGTTCTTTAAAATCATTATTGTTACTGCTTTTTTTCATCTTTGTTAAAAATGTCCTTATCTTCTCACTCAAAGTCTCAGTAGCACTGTTGAATATTGATGGCTATTGCACAGCTGTTTTTGTCTTGATATCCCCAAGGTGACTCCTCTGCAGCAAGCTCCTTTCTCACTCCACTTTATCCACTGTTAATGGCAATCCAAACAACTTGTAGATTTCAAATGTTTCTGAAAAACTGGAAGAGCACCCATGGCTCCAATCTGCAGTGGGAATTGCTGCATCACAGAGAGACAAAATCAACCGTCTTGGCAGGAAGCCACTTGTAGAATACTTGCATTTGTTTGTTTTTCTCCCGCCTTTATATTCTAGATACTTTGATATTTTTTCTTTCTCATTCTTGCTGGTATTCTTTTCAATTTTTTTCTCTTTGCTTGTTTATTGAGATACATGTATTTTTAATTACTCCTCCCTGCAGGCTATGCCATATGAGGGAACTTTCCCCTGCCTGCACCAAGTCCCTACTGAAACATCCAGTAGGACCTGGATGAAGCATATCTTGGCATACTTTTGTCCCACTTATCTCCATCCTTTGGATGCTTTTATGCCTATTTCTGCCTATTTTGCACTAAACTTCCAACCCTCCCCCCATTCCCCAGCACTGTCTTTCTATTCTGTTTCTGTCTCTTTCTCCTTTTTTCCCACCAGCTGGACTTAAAGGGACCAGGATTTGAAACTCCAAACAATAGCTTTTCAGATCTTGGTATGTTTCCTAAGGACTTCACAGGACTGGAGTCTATGAGAGGGGGAGTAGCCTTTAAAATAATAAGTAGATGTTCCTAATCATTGCCAGGAGATGCACTAAGGGGAGCCTGAGAGGACTCGATCCCAAAAAGGGAGTGGTATTTTCCTTGCCGTGAGCCCAGGATTGCACTAGCCAGCATTCTGAGTCACTGGGGGAGCTTTGCTGTGAGAAGTTGTGCAGGATGTTCAGCTCAGGAAACCAATCTTAGAAAAGTCTTCATCCTGTTTTGTAGAGTATTGAGAATCAATACAAAGGTTGTTCAAGTTAATCTTCTTGTGAGGAGTAAAAAGCCCAAGCTATCTCCAAGCAGCACAGCACTCCTTTATGGTTTCTCTGACATCAACATGGTCACTGCGATCATCTGTTGAGTGAACACTGGTGGCATATGTTCAAAATGTTCCTATATTATTTTAAATAATTAAAGAGATATTTCCCGGGTGTCTAAGTACTTTGGAGATACAAGAGAAGAAGAAACAGAGCAGTATGGAAAATCATAGCAAACTGGCACAGATTAAGACAGAGATACAGACACACTCTTGTCTCAGAAAGTGTTGTGGATGTCAAATTAAGCATTACCTGTGGTCTATTTATATTGGAACAGATAACCAAAAGACATTTGAAACAGGTTTCTTATGGCAAGAAAAGCAGACAATAAGAGTAACTGAAACACTGAATTGTCCTTGTCTATCTTGCATAGGAAATGGAATAAATTGTTACAGACCACAATTTTTCACTGTCATTTTAAGTGCAATCTGAAAAGAAAGTCACAGAAGTGTGACAAAATTGTGACCTATATGATCTTGTCTTGTATTTCCTTAGACACATGATCTTCATTACCTTTACTGCTGAAGCATCACATTAGTTAGTCTATGTGGCATAACGAGAAACAGCACTGCAACCCAGGGCAGCTCTTCCTGTGCCCCTGTAATCATGGTAAGCCTTTCCATTTCTGAAATTCAGGAGTAGATTTCCATCTTGTTGTATGTATTCATGAAGAAAGAGGAGAACTTGTGCTTGGTCACACAACAGGAAAAAAATACTGACATCAATCAGGAGGTTGATGAGTAATTTGCAATCTGACTTTATTTCAGGATCTATGGATAAAGTTTTCTAAACTTTACTACCAGTCCTGTCCCAGTTTTGGACAAAATAATTGTTTTCTCCATGCTTTTGAGGTTTTTCCCTTAAAATTAATTTTGCAAGCCTAAACTACTGCAAGATGGATCAGTACTGCTCTCAGGTGAGATAGGACGAGGCTAGAGCCTGCTGTGGAACGAACTCCTTGGTTTAGGTCTGTGCCTGGGGCACATCCAAACTCCTCACTCACCAGCAGAAAAGACAAGACATGACCCAGACACACGGCCTTGCTCCCTCCTGCCCTCTGTCCTGAGGGAAAGAAAACAGATGTACATGCCGGAGGCAGCTCCAGTGTTATCCAGCAGATCCCAAGACTAAAGAAATAGGACAGTAAGGGGAGGAAGATGACTTTGTAGCCAGGCTTCTCTCCCTTCAACAGTAATGTAAAAGAAACCACAAAAACAGCCCCACAATAATGTGCAAAAAAGGCTCTGCAAACACACATATTTTAAGCTTAGTGGGAGCAGTATTTTTCAAGTAATTAATACTCATCTTCCCAGGAGTGTCTTACACTACAGGCATGTGAGGTTAACACAGCTGTTTCAGAATCTTAACAGAGAGACTGTGAAACAGCAAAGCTGATGTGACAAAATGTAGACTAACCAGAAAGTATGGCCCTGGACAGAAGAGAGGAAGGGATCTGAAAAAGTTGTATTTAAGGGGTGTTGTGTCCTTTTGAAATATCTCAAAGACAGCCTTGTGCAGGCTTCACAATTAGTGTGGAAAAGAGAGGATTGTGAAAAAAAAGAAATGACGGAAATGGAAGTAGAACACGAAGAGCATTTTAAGAGGTTGGAGGCAAAACCCCCACCACACAGAGTGGGCAAAAAAAGAATCTAAAAATAGGCAGCATGAGACAGGGCTCTCCAAAGAGAGTGGGAAGGACACTGTGTTCTGGAAACTGGTGCAACCAACCGCAGGCAAATGTGCCAAGGCTCTTGTACATTTTGTTGGCAGCTGCTCAAGGCTGGCACGTAATTCATACCAGAAAAGGTGTCACCAAGTAGGCAGTGCCCTTGGCAGAGACATGCATTACCAGTACAAGATCCTGAGGGGCCAGAGGAAAGTGGCTCATCAGTCGGTGATAGAAAATGAGAAAATGGAGATCTTCCTGGACTCTCCCTTGTTTTCAGATGAAGGACTCGAAGTTTTATGAACTGATGTAAGTCCATCAAAAATATTTTCTTCTACCTACTCAGTCAGTCAGTTTATAGCCATTTGTTGTAGTGCTTACACTGGCATTTTGTTTCTTTCTAAATTAGATTTAGTTAGCTTATCTTCTCCCCCTATATGTTAATAGAAAATAATCATGTCCCCTCCTCCCCCCACCACTAAACTAACATGCCAAACTCTGCAATTTTCCATTATAAACTGCATCTTTGATTTCTTGAACACTCTCCTTTCCCACCTCTGCACTACTCTGGTCCAAACTAGTTTCTCTTGGAGTGGGGAAAAAAATTCAAATACAAACTCACCAGCACCTGGCAAAACAGTGCTTCTCTACTCTAAGATGCCAGACCTGATAAAATATTTGAGGGTAAATAAGTCTTTTTCATTTCCAAATTGCACTACATTTTCTAAGTCCTTATTACATTTTACAGAGACCTAGTGTATAACAGATGTTTCAATCACCTTCTAAATGCAATAAGTTGTATTGTTATATCATAGAATTAAAGAATCATAGAATCATAGATTGGCTTGAGTTGAAAGGGACCTCAAAGATCATCTAGTTCCCATACCTCTGCCATAGGCAGGGCTGCCACCCATTGCATCAGACACCAGAGCAGGCTGTTCAGGGCCCCATCCTGCTTGGCCTTGAACACCTCTGGACATGTGGACTCCATGACTTCTCTGAGCAATCTGTTTCACTGTCCCCATTTCTGCTGAAGTTATTTTCAAAGTCATCAACTCTTTAAGTAATGGTCTGATCTTCATCTGTAATCTCTCTGTTTATCGGTTATGGTCTTCTTCATCTGATTCCTGCTTTCTATGCCAAGCTCATGAAACAAACACACTGGGTGTCAGCAGTACCAAGACTGGGTCTCAAGGCACATCCTTCAAGCCTGGAGGTTTCCTTTCATCATGACATATTGTCTGTTCCCTATTAAGTGCACCTGATGGATCTCATATTAGCCCCCTTCTCCAACCTGACTGTTTTTCAAGAGGCACAGTACTGAATATTTCACTAGACACTAAGAGTATAGGGCATACTCTACTTCCTTTGGCAAGAAGATCATTTATTCTTCTCAAAGGGATTTCATGTAAATCTGGATGGCTTATGTAGCAAAGGCAATGCTTTGCCCTCTTTTCTCTTCACCCCCATTTCCTTAATTATTTTGTATCTATCTCAGCCCTATTGCACCTGCAATATGCTTTCCTGGCTAGTGTGACGAATGGAGATTGCCCAATGCTCCAGCTGGAGTGCATAAAGAGGGCACAAGGAACACATGTTCACATGTTCCCCACTGTATCTTCCAACCTAAGAAGCAAGACACATGTTCAAAGCAAACAAAAAGAAGTATTCTTCAATTAAGCTGCAGACAACCTCTGGACTTTCTTTTCCTGAGGTGTTGTGAATGATTGAATTTAGAAACTGATGGGGGACTTAAAAGAGGAAGCAAGTGAAGACTACAACCTTCTCCACCCTTAACTTTGGTTGTGGAAATCTCTGGGCCACAAACTGCTGTAGGCTTGGAAACCAATCCTGAGTGGGAAGCATGTGAGATGAGATGAGATGGTCACTTGGTCCAACACAGTTAATTGATGCTTACATGTTTATATTTTTTCCATATCTTGTTTGAGCAACACATCTGAGTCTTGTTTCATCTCACACATGATAACATGCCTACTGTCATTTACTTTCCTTCTTTTTACCGCGGAGCCAGCATTTGATGATTTTCATCATTATCACTAGTGAAAGCTGAGGGAAAAAGATTGTTTATCTTTAGCACAATACATGGATTATCTTTAAACCCTTTAATACTATTATGACACAGCAGATACACTTATGCTTTTTCTCTTCCTTGACATAATTTACTTTACCTGTTGTTATTTGTTGTAATTTTTATTATTATTATTATTATTTTAATTAAGGGTTTGACTTTGGAAATTCTCACTTTCTTCCTGTGTTTTTTAATATTTAGTATGGTTTATCTGTTGATAAACCCTTTCTCTATTATTCCTTGTAGTCTATAAATTTAGTCCATAAGTTTTTGCTTGACATAATTACTCATTAGACTATGACTGGATCCATTTTTGCAAGTTCCTCCTTGTCAAAGATGAAATATCAAGGTAGATTTTGCACTTTTGATTTGAGAAATTCCATCCCTCTACTGCCTCCTAATTCTTGATGATCTATAAGTAACAGAAGTGAGGCCAAGAGCTCAGAGGTGTACTGAAAGTAGGTTTTTTTATTTGAAGCCCCTTCCAAGAGTCTAAGATACTTACCTTCAACAATTACAGCCATCTAGTGGGCAAATACAAGAATCAGTCACTAGTCAGTAAAAATGTGCTTTTTAACTTGCAGTTCACTTTCTGAGAAGACTGATATTTCACGTTCAAACTAAGCAAAATGTAAAAAAACATTTCACAGAATTTTTTTATCATAGGCTTTTAGTACAGTGCATCTGCCGAAGACGTTAGGAATGAGCACACCTTGCTACCAGTGAATATCATACCACATGGAATCAATTGGGTATACATAATTGGGTATATATCTTTTTCTCTACGCGTCAGAAATTGAACCAGAAATTGTTGCCATAGCAGTATTTACCTCTTTTAGCATCAGCTGTGGTGGTAACAAGGCAATCTGTGGCTGCAAAATGCTTTGTTAAAGGGTTATTGTTTTTTCTGATATATTACAATTTGTACATAATGGTAAAGAACGTTCTTCCGTAAGAGTGACCTTCAATTTCACTTTATTTTTTTAATGGCCATGTTACTATAGCGCATACAACATCCAAAATGTTCTTGTGTCAAAAAGCACACACTTGGCAACATCACCGTGTCAACCTGCTTCTTTGCCTGCCAAAGCCATCTTTCAAAATGCTGCTACTTGAGTGTGAGACATGATTTTCCATTTTGTCAGCTAGGAACTCACCACAGTTTTGTTGCTGTACTGCTGAAAAATGTTTCTTACTATGCTGAAGGAATGACGTGTTGGATGCATAGCCATTTCAGTTTTGTTTAAAGTAATACCACATAACTTAGTTAAACTTTAGTGGTTATTACAAGGATAAAAGACATATTCCCATGAAAGAATTTGTCAAAAAAAGAGTCCTAAGAAGCTAACTGATATACTAATCAGATACGATGCAGTAGCCTACCTGTTTGTATAGGTTTGTAGCCACATTTGTATGTAATCATACATACACATTTTTATACATATCTGTAGCCAACAACATAGCAAATACAGTCCCTTCTTCCATTCATAATTTTTTTTTTTTTTGAGGTCTGCACTTTATCTATTTGCTTTGAAGAAATTCACTGTAACTCTTTACTGAAGTACATGGTTTTTGTGTTACACCTATTTCACCTGACATTATTTCTGTCACCAGATCAGCTCCCTGAAACATTTCATCAGTAGGTACTGGAAATAAAACAGTCACTTCTAGTTGGATCTTTGAGCAAAGACAGACTTACGCATATATCCACAAAAAGGGAGCCAATGTTTGCTTGTGTACACAGCCTGGGGCAACAGTTTTCAGTACTGAAACCCAATGGTATAAAAGAGATAGAAAAACAGATGTGCTGTGAATTTCCCAGCATCAGCAGAGCATCGTTGTCAGTGTATCCCAGTGGTCAGCCCACCCCATCACTGACATCAAACAGGTGAGTATTTATGTCACGTTCCAGAATAGCAGCAATAATTCCGACTTACACAGGTCTGTGCTGGATGCTAGTGCCTGACAGTCATTTGTCATCTGCAGCCTTACTCCACATACACTGAGTCCCTGCAATATTTGCATACGTTGCCTTTTGGCAGGATTAGTGCACTGGACGTCCCCTGAGAAAGCTATAGGAAATACATACTGGCCTTGTGGTTAATTTAACAAAGCTCTTGATGTCTTTATTACTTAGTGGAAATGCAGTCAAACACTTACCGGGCCAAAATTTAAATAAAATCCCATGTTCTTAAGTGGTCATTTTGAATGTTTGACATAAAATGCACATCTCTGTTTAAGACACATGGCATACACGGATGAACTTACATGCCACTGTGGGTTTTAACATGCTGAAACAATTTGCAACCCTGTTTTAAAGTTGCTGCTTTCCAAAACCAGTGGTGATAAGTGAAGTGAGATCTGGAACAAATTAATATATTTCCCAATAACCTGCAGGTTTCTTTGGGACTGCTCATAGTACTTGAAGTGCGGTCAGAGCTTCTCATAACAATAACAAAACGTAAAGGAAGAAAAATCCCTATGGATATTGATAAGGTGCAAAGTCAGGCACTTAAAATTTAGGAAATGTAAAAATAAGGTTCAGCATAGTGTTGATTTGAGACCTTTGTACATATATCTTATGATACAAACCTGATATTCAGGTTGTTGGTTTTTTTTTCTACAGAGTTCTCCTACCAAGCAGACTCAGGCTGTGTTCCAAGTTGGATGCAGATGTCTGTCAGCAAATGCCCTGGCACAGCCAGCTTCTCTGCAGGCACCAGAGTATGACTGACCAGGGGGCAATGAGCTCTGCTTCCCCAGACACAAGGATACCTTATCGTGCCTGTGTTACTCTCCATGTGGTTGTTACGTGTTGGCCTTTTTTATTACAGCAATTCAAAATAGAGTGAAAAGACTTTACAATTTGCACTCATTTTATTCTGCTTCGTTTTTTCTTCTTTCCAGAAGAACAACAATGACCAGCTCTGCCATTCAGCTTGTCTAGTTGTGTGCTTGGGCACTACAATGGTGTGCATTAACGGCTGTAATATTTTTTATAGGAGGTAACTGGAAGTTCAGAGACACTGGGTGACCTCTCCAGGCAGGAAGAAACAAAAGCCTTTATTTCCAGCTTCCTCTTCCAACGACAAAACTTCTCTCCCACCCTCCCTACGGTTTACTGAAAATTGCTCCTCCTGTTTAAAATGTTTACTCCAAAATACCACAATTGTGTCTCAGATTCCCGCAAAGCTCAGAATAGAGATTCAACAGACCCTAAAATCTGCCAGCAGAGCTTCACCTCTGTGCTGCTTCTATGGCCAGGAAGACACACTGCCCTGTTCACCTATGGAGTAAACACAAAGAAAGAAAAAAAAACCCAACCTTTTAGAACTATCCCTGATCAAAAATTCCACAGCATTTCTTTCTAAGTCAGACAAAGAGTCTCATGCAAATACTACAGTTGCTTATGACTCAAATTTTCCTCAGCTTCCACATTCCTGAGTATTCATCTGACTTCATGACTTTTTTACATAAAGGCAGCTCACAACTTCTCAGCAGTGTAAGGAAAATGCAGTTCTGGAAATGATGGCAGAATGGGTTCGGGATGGGGAGGACAACAAATGAGTGGCTTTAGTAGACAGGCTCTCTCATCTTCAGGAATGGCTCACCAAGGCCATGTCTGTGAGACAGGCAACGCCATGGAGCACTTCTGAGCACTGCAATTTGGCTGGCTGTTATTTTCTTATTATTATTTTGGTGTTTTACAGCCAGAGAAGGACTGGTTGGTCCTCCTTCTCACAGTGGTTTTGAGTACTGGCCTGTGCATAGTCTCGGTGTTGGAGCTCCTCCACAGACTGCCCCAGCTGCTAGCACTGTGACATGGCACTCAGAAGGACATGGACGTGGCACTAAGTGCTCATTTGGGGCAGCCCTTTGAGCCCCATGCACCTCATGGCTTCTCACAGAGATGCTTTAGAAAAGAGCAAGTCCTGGCAGTCTTTTTGCAGAGGAGAGACATAATGGCTGATCTCCCTTATAAAGCGCCTTACTAGTTAACGCTTCAAGTAATAATTTCAGTGACAGACCTGGGAAAGCTCAGTGGCATTGCTGGGGACTGGAAATGCCTATGGCCACCTGATGAGCACCTGTCTGGAGTCCTAACCCAGTTTTCAAGAAGTCCTGCATGGACATATGAGCACAGGGCATTACAGACTGGAGGTACTCACAGTGTGGCTCTAAATTCAGGAAGAATGACAATGGGAACGTTAAAGTGTGCACGACCTGAATATGTGTCACACTGTTTTCCTACCCCCTCAAAAGCCGTTTAATCAGCCCATCTGGGCAGGTGGTTATCTACTCTCACTCACTGAAAGCTCCTACACAGGGACTGTCAGCTTCAGAGAGTGCTGGTTACTGGCAAGCAAGCTGTCTGCTGCCTTTTTTCCTTTCTCCATTCTGTGTTCTGTGAAACATTCAGACTAAAAATGTGTTAAGAGCTCTGGGATGGCTTAGCCAGCTCTTTCAATGGATCTGCAAACTGCATTGTTTCAGCACGCCTCAACTTTCCATCACAGTTTAGGATGAAATGAGTAAACACTCCATGAAAATGGCAATCCCAACCAACTTTATTTGTGGAGGATGCGACTTGCCTCTGTGTTGCCCGTCATTCCCCATCACGTGGAAAAGCAGAAAGATACCTTCATTCAGAAAATGATTGACAGTCGCTTCCTTGACACTGAGGGAGAATGCGATGTTCCCTAGGGGCATAGCAAGTAAAACTGGCCCATTTCTTTTGTCAAATGTGTCAGTGCTACTGCCACTGCACCAGGAAACTCAGGTATCCAGGATCACTGGAAATCACTCAGTGAGTCATCAGATATGTACAGATCTACAACTGCTTCTGAACAAAGATGCTCCTCATGCAGTGTTCATGGGGAACTTCTCTGAGAGGCTTAGGCAGGACTCCAGTTCAAGTTTTGCACAATGCTAATACAAGCAAATATTTATCATTTTGAGCTGAACTAGCATATAACTGTTACTGCTCCATGTCAACAAGCAATTAAATCTTCTGGCTGTTTAAAGCTTGCTTGCTTGCTGAATAAAAGTCAAAGGGAAGAGGCTCTGAAAAAAAGTTTAGGCATACATAGAATCATAGAATCATAGAATGGCTTAGGTTGTAGGGGAGGGGATCATAAAAATCACCTAATATCAACACCCCTGCCATGGGCAAAGTTGCCACCCACTAGATCAGGCTGCCCAGGGCACCATTCAACCTGGCCTTGATCACTTCCAGAAATGGGGCATCCACAACCTCTCTGGGCAACCTGTGCCAATGCCTCACCACATTCTGAATAAAAAGTTTCTTCCTAACAATTAACTTACATCTCTCCTCTTTTAGTTTAAAACCATTCCCCCTTCTCCTCTCAAAGTCATACCATGTTGGTCCCCCTCCTGCTTGTAAGCTCCCTTCAAGTACTGGAAGGCCACAATGAGATCTTCCTGGAGCCTTCCCTTCTCCGATCTGAATAAGCCCAGCTCCTTCAACCTTTCTTCATATGAGAGGGTCTGCAGCCCTCTGATCATCTTCACAGTCCTCCCCTGGACCCACTTCAACAGCTCTACATCTTTCCTGTATGGAGGGGTCCCAGGCTTGGACACCTTACTCCAGATGGAGCCTCACAAGGGCAGTGTAGAGGAGAACAATCACCTCTCATCCTGCTAGCCACCCTTTTTTGATGCAGCCAAGGATACTATTGCCATTCTGGGTTGCAAGAACATACTAGTGGCTCATGTCCAGCTTTTCATCCATCAGAACTAACAAGTCCTTCTCTGCAGGGCTGCTCTCAGTGAGTTATTTTCACAGTCTGTACTCATACCTGGGATTGTCTCCGTCCAAGTGCAATGCCTTGCACTTGGCCTTGCCATCATTTCCTTTTCATTTATCAGAGGGGGTACACTCTCCTTTGCCTGTCTCTTCTGCTCAGTGTACTTAAAGAATCCTTTCTTGTAGTTTTTTCATGTCCTTTTTCAGGTTCAATTCCACCTGCATCTTGGCTTTCCTGACTCTATTCATGCACATTCAGATAATATCCCTATATTCTTCCCAGGCCATCTATCCCTGTTTCCACTGCTTATACTTTCCACATTTTTCCTTCAGCCTGACCAGGAGATCCTTGCATAGTCGTGCTGGTTTCCTGCCTTGTCTGCCTGATTGCTTATTCTGGAGGATGGAGAGCTCTTGTGCTCTCAGAAAGGCATCCTTGAAGTACTGCCAGCTCTGATCTGTTCCTTTGTCCCTAAGGAGAGTTTCCCAGTGTGTCTCATCCAACAATTCATAAAAAAGCTTGAAGTTTGCTCTCCTTAAATTCAAGGTCCTGACTCCATCCTTTGCCAAGCCTGTGTTCCTCAAGATCATGAACTAGACCAGAGCATGGTCACTGCAGCCAAGACTGCCTCTAACCTTAACCTCTTTTATGATCTCCTCCATGTTGGTGAACAGCAAGTCCAGTAACACTTCACTTTTGGTGGGCCTGTCCAATACCTGAACCAGAAAGTTGTTGTCAATGGACTGCAGGAGGCTCCTGGACTGCTTACAGCTCATCATGTTGTTTTCCCAGGATACCTGAGTGGTTGAAATACCACACTAGGATGAGAACCTGTGAGTGCAATGTCTCTTGCACATAATGATTGCATATAACAATCAAACAAACTTTAAAATTATTTTCCCTTTAATTCTGATACCTTAACTTTTCTTAATTGGTATTACTTTCCCAGTGCAGCCCCCATATTTACATAGGAAGGAAAGAGAGCTGAATAGTGTTTGCAAGACAAAAGTTATAAGTGCCCATTTAATTAAGGACCATTTTTTAATGACTGGTGTCAGGTCCAATCAGAGAGTTTTTCAAACAGACACTGAGTTCTTTATTTGCATCTTTTGGAAGCTTTGAGCTCCTCATTTCATCTTATATTAATTAAATGAGAATAAATCATTTATATATAATTCTTATTTTACACAAAGCACAGAGGAGTCTTGTAAACACAGCAAAACACTACAACATCTGTTATCATTAATGCTCTTTACTTTCTGCCATGTTTATCCATGGTCCTGTCATCAAAGGAAATCCCTCCTTGCTGGTACAGGCACCAGATGATCAGAGCCCAGCTCACCAGGGAAGAGGAGACACAACATGTTCTTATGCATGTCAGCACCATTCTTTATACTCACTGAGAGCTGAAGGTGCTTTTGCCTCCAAATACAACTTAAAAGACTCAGTGCCATATGTACCACCTTTTTATGAAAGTGTTGTGATCTCCTGGAAAACCTTAATTTTGGTAAGCTACAGAGGGTGCAATGAAGAGTCATTGTTCACTTTCAATGACTTATAAGGAGCAGCACCATGTTTTCCATCACCCATGTTGTTTGTCCAACATGCTGCAATTACATGTATTTACCAGTGGTAGTAGTGTTCAAGTACACGCACAGTAGGCATGTTTCAGGCAAAGAAAAGTTTTTTGTTTTTTTTTAATAGTGAAAATCACTGAAAACTGACTAACAATAATTGTGTAAAGTAATGAGGGTGAAATGAGATTGGTATATTATTTGAAAGAAAGTATACACAGAAAGTTGGGCTGTAACTTGCTTTGCTAATGTCTGGCGAAACGAATTGCAAGGTTTTACTCTGTGCTTCTGAAGGCTAAAAAATATTTTCTGTGATTTTGATACAGACCATAAAAAAAAAATCTCCCCACTGAAATCTCTAGGAAAATACATTCAACATAAAAAATGATTTCCCGCAATCTAAATCAGTTCAGACTTATCCCAGAGGGAGCTGCTCATCTTTTCTGCTTATTTCCACCCTATTTCTTTTATGCCATCTCTTTCTAATACAACTGGGGAAACTGATCAAACACATTCTATACATACCACCCAGCCCACAGTCTCAGCATCCCAGCTGTATTCCTAACCTCACAAATTCACAGTGAAACCATCTCCAGGGTTTCAAAAGCATAACAGCTTTCATGAAGGAGGGCAGTGGGAGCTCTCTTAATTAACCCAGCTTCTTTGTGCATTTCTAGGCATGTCTCCGTCTTTGTTCACCTTCAAGAGTTTAATGTCAGCATAGAAAAAGATTTCTCTTCCATGAAGAAAAATCAGAGTATGCATTCTTATGGGTCTTCATTTTTTCCTAGCAAAGTTTTGGCACTTGGAAAAGCAGCTGGGGCCAAGAATATACACGGAAAAAGGTGAATTTTAAACAGCCTACAGGTTTGCTGAATACTTAGAGGAAAGTTTGGAAGTCCGGCCAGTTAGGTGAGCATCTCATTACCAGGAAGTCCTTCACTTGTCACCCTTACAACCCTGGCCAAGAAACTCAACCACAAAATCATCATTAATGTAACTCAAACCTTTCTGGAGGTACAGCAATATGAAACTCAATCTTGATAGCTTTGGTTTCAAAATTTTTCCTCTTGAGACGTAACTAACTGACCTGACAGACATTTTCTAGGAGAGGGTGGATACAGGGAAGGCAGAAAGACTGTGAATTTTTCACCACTTCTTTTAAGTGCAGGTCTATATAGAGCAGAAAGTTGTGGATAAAGTCATGGTAGGATGGATTCCAACTTCATTGTGTTCTGATTTCATTACCAAATGTGTACAGTTTTCAACAAGGAAATAATATGATTGTACAGCCCATTCAACCTGAGCTCAGAAGTCCTGAGACAACAAATCACCTAAGGGTTTGCCTAATTTACAGCAACAAGTTTTTCTAAGGAGATCCCATGTGGATCAAGTTAGAGAAAAACAGAAATGTCTCAACCATTTCTCTCTGGCTACCAATAATTAGGTTTGAAAACTGAGAATCACTGTTAAAATGTGTATGCTTTCCAAACTGAAGTAGTATGTGGCTGGATAAGAGGCAGCAGTCAACTTAAATTTGTAGCTTTTGAAGTTTTGGTTGACTGCAATATTTCTGTTACTGGAGAATTGAAACAAAAAGGCTACACTCTGGGTTTTGTTTAGTTTTTAAATGTTATGCAGTACCACAATGACTAAAAAGAAAGATGAAAACATAAATGAAAAAGAGAATTTTAAAGATCTCCAAAGTGGGTGTGTTTGTGAAGGTAAGGCAGCTGCATGCACCAGCCTCTCTAATCATTATGAAGAGGCTGTCTTCCTTAGTAAGTAAGCTAAGTAAGGGAAGATAATATGAAATGGTCAAGAGAAATATCTGCAGTCAAGTTTTGACATCAAATCTCTTCTGTTCGCCCTGGACCCTGCCATTCATGGCAACTTAGTGTATTCTCAAACCTCATCTCTTTAAGAACTGTTTTGTTGAACAAACATCATAGATTTTATGTTCACCATGGAAAATCAGTTGACTACTTTGGCTAGCTATTGATCTTTATTTCTTTCCAACGTAATACCTAACATGTTGATGCTATTTAATATAAATTGAATTCACACAATAGTCAATGTGATACAAATATTGTTTAGTAACTAACTCCTCATTCTGTTTCCCAGGCATAAAGTGATCAAATTAAAACTCAGATGTGTTTCTTCTTGCCGCTTTACTGTTCAGCTGTTGTTTGTTTGTTCTAATGATTTTCTGTAGATAATTTGGTAAAAAGAAATTCTTCTGCAAGCGTCTTATTGGAAGGACTTTTTACACATTCTTATTAGAGCATTTATATTCTTTGAAGAGATTGTGGCAGCTCCATCTATTGAAGCGTAATGCTCAAAGAAAACAATGGAAAACACAACTGGAAAACACAGTTCTACAAACACTACAAACTACAGAGACTTCTCCGTATTTATCTGAATAGGATATGGGCTACAAGATCCTGGAGGATAATTTTGTAACTTCTTGATGTAGCCTCAGCCTCCTGCCTAAGCACATCAAACTCTGCTTAACAGCTCGGTTACATCTGTGCTAGCAGACAAAGGCTCTCCTCCTGCTTCTGCCGTAGTCACTGAGAATTTTGCCGTGAATTCATTACTGTAATTCAGATGTGAAATAAATGTGATGTATATTTTCCATGATATGATTACTGGATTTGGTTCTGGTCAATTACAGCAGCATGCTCAGGGCTATGAACAGAGTAATGATTAATGTCAATAAGCAACACTTCCTGGCATCTGTTGGCTGCCTGTAAAAAAAAAAAAAAAAAAAAAAAGTGATGGTATCATCAATTTGCTGTCTGCAGCCACATGCAGACTAAGAATGCACAATTGCATGGAGGACTGAAGCTGTGTATTATGCCCAAAAGTAATGGGAGAGGAAACATGTTGCAAAGAGCATGCCAGACCAGCCATGAACATGGCTGTGCTTTAAGCTGCAGCATCTGCCTGTAGCACTGTGTGCATCACGTGTAGAAGACCATCCAGCAGCACTCTGCAAGCACCTCATAAGACAGTGAGTAAGACTCAAGCCTTGCAGCACAGCAGGAAAGAGCTTAAAGTGAAACAGGTATGAGTGATTGCGTGTGTGAGCAATTGATTTGGCACAGTGTGCTACTACAACAAAACAGTCCAAGCGTCAGGAGTTTAGAGTGCAGTGAGCAATGCGAGTGCGAGCCCTACTGAAGGAAGCACGAGAGCAGTCTGCAAGCAGCCAGCTGGGCCAAGGTCCTGCCATGGAAAGAGAACTTGAAAAGTGGGAAATTCCTCCCAGCACACCCACAATGACTCTCAGTGTTTTAGTGAAATACATTCTGCTTTTCCCCTTCTAGCTGGACCTTCCAAATCAAGCAAACGGTTACATATCCCAAGCAAAGATGCTTCCTTGCATATCAGCGAGACTGTTTTGGCTCCTTCTCCTCAGATTTCGATGCCACCCCAGACACTGAGATGAACACAGCCCTGCACCATAGGGCGTAACGATGGGTATCTCTCATCCTTCATTGTTTTGAAGCAGGAAATGGCTGCAGAAAACTTCACAAAGTGCCCAGGCTGATGACATGGGACTGGTGGGATCCCTTCTGGTCAGAACGTAACCCTCAGTGGAACAATCAGCAATTTGGACATCCGAAAATTATTTTATTAAACAGCAGTTGTTAATCAGTAGGAGGCCTTTTTCCACAACCATTCTTTAAAGCCCAAACATTTCCATGCTTCCTGTAATACTTGTGCTTAGTCACACATTGACAAATACAAGGGGAAAAAAAAAACCTCAGATCTGTGTGACAGATTTTTGGAACTGCCAAAATAATCTTTCTGAATTTTGCAGTCACTCAACAGCAGGAGTCCAGGAGGAGAGTGTTGAAAACAATCTTGTATTTATTCACTGGAGCTTTTACTCCATTTTTCCCCCAGAAAAGATTACCTATCTCATTCTGCTAAAGATGCTTTATCAAGCAGATTGAAGACCCCATTGCAGTTTAAAAGTAGCGAAGTCCACTTTCTGCTACCATGACTTTAAGACTGACAAAGTAAGGAAGATGCTTTGCAATTTAGTCAAAATTTAACATGCTTCAGGTATGGAGACCAAAGGCACTGTTGGAGAACATCCTTTGAAGAGCATCCTGCTGTTTTGCAACCCACACATTTGTATGAGTAGAAAGTCTCCAGCTGAGTCTGGCTTCCCCTGTTGTAATACATCACATGAACAGACATCACTAGGTCGGAATGCCCAAGAATCTAAGTATTTGAGAAGTATTAAGTATTGTAAGTAAAATTATTAGAATCATTCTCCAAATACTTGGAGAAGGCTGGTTGCACTCACTGGGCATGAGTTTGTATGTCATTAATCCAAAAATCTTTTTGTCTCCACATCAGGGTGCCAGGGGCTGGCAGCAGGTTTTGTTCAGGGTACTGGCCATTAAGAGTATTAAGATAAGAAACTGCAGGTCCACACTTTTTTTTTTCTTTCTTTTTTTTTTTTTTTCCTTATTGTCATCCCAAAAGACCATGAATTCAACAGAATCTGTTCATATCCATTACATTTTTGAGGCATGGAATAAACAAACAGTGCATCTCTAGGCAGATTTTGAAAGAAAGAGATAAGTCTCCCTATTTTTTCAAAGGTCTGGCTTAGCACAGGGCTGGGATTGGATGTCAACAGTTGGCAATAGCAGCCCTGTAGTCTGCTCCACTGGTGGCACAGGCTTGAGAAGCTGGGTTTGCTGCCTGACATCACTTGACCAGCTGCTGCTGGTGGGATCCTCCCTTTTTTCACCAGGTGAGCACCCGCCACCATGAGCAGAAGGCACAACTCTCCCCTCTCTCTCTTCCTCAAGTTTACCCTCTCCTTCTCCTCTTTCTCTCTCCAGGACAACTCCAGTCCCTCCACTCTTCATTTCAGACCGGGCTTAGCCCATCCCATGCCCATCAGAACAATACAAATAACATCATTAATCAGATAAAGCATTTTTGCAGCTCAAAGGAGTGCTGTGAATAAAAAACACATTGAAACCCATGAAGTGCTTAAAGAATTAATTATTTATGCCTTTGGGGTCATTTTGCTGTGATGGAGCAATAAGTACTATCGGGAAATGAATACTCATGCTCATTCCCTTCAAAGCATACTCTGAGGTAGCCTTTGTAAATAAAATGAAAAATAAAATTCTCCAACAAATA
Source organism: Perdix hodgsoniae (assembly GCA_035772895.1). Classification (NCBI taxonomy): domain Eukaryota; kingdom Metazoa; phylum Chordata; class Aves; order Galliformes; family Phasianidae; genus Perdix; species Perdix hodgsoniae. Next base: position 14,186,896 of record JAPSGF010000004.1, on the reverse strand, counting down.
TGGATTGAGGACTGAGTCTTAATAACATTTTCCCTCACAATAAAGATGGCATTTATTATAGAAACTGTTTTTAAATTTATTTGGCCAGGTCAACGCCGTGGTTACTGTTTTGGGGTAAAGCCACAGGGAGCAGTCTCCTGAAGGAGCAAGGAGAGTGCATGATGAACACCACCAAGACCCTAACCTCAGCAGGGTAAGTAGGCCTAGCATTTTCTACACAGCAGATAATTTTTTCACTTTGCACCTTTGTCCTGAGGCTCCCAACAGAGCAATGCTTCTTTTTTCAAGACCCTCCAGCTGCTGTAGAGCTTCCCCCCAAATCCCTGTAACTCCTGCCTTACTAATGCAAGATAGGCAGGAAATATGCTCAGAGTGACAGGCCCAACTGTTTTTCTCCTTGACCAAAGATGTGGGAAACCTGTGGTGGCAGGAGACAGAGGTGATGCACATCAGAGCAGTGAGGGGCCATGTCTTGGTGAGCCTGCTGCCTGTCTCTTCCCTTGCAGAGACACAACTGATCGTGAAACATAAACACAGGATCAACAGAAGTGGCTGGGCAGCCCTCTGGCTTCATTGTATCTTCTAGCAGCTCCTCTCCACACAGACTGAACAGTGATAAAGGGCAGATCATATCAGAGTTGATACAAAGCTTGTACCAAGCTTAGTTCCTGCCTGTCTGTGCCACGCGCCATGCCCGTGGGGCTACTGCGTCTGCACAGAGCAGCCATTGAGCTCTCATGATGCACAAAATCCATGCACTGAGTTTTCCTCCTTTCCCTCCAGCCATATGCATTCTGCTTCTTGCTAAGTCAAAGAATATCCACCATGCTAGCTGTAAATGGCCCTTGGGAAAAAGGAAACCAGGGAGTAGACTGGTTGTTCCCGATCTAGGCTCACCCTGTGCCAATACAGCATATTTTCTAGAGTGTTTTTTACAGTTCAGTTTAAATGACTCAACTGAGGGGTTTTGTATAACTTCTGACCACAGACTAACAGTTCTCACAGGAGGTAATATTTCCTAGTATTTGGCATGAGCTTTCCTCCTTTTCATCTTAGCACTTGAGCTCCTTCAGCAATCCTCATCCACTTTTTTTCCTTTCTTCATGCTTGCAGCCTACAACTTTGTAAGTGGTTACTGGATTCTCTCGGCTTCCACCAAGTCCTTCACCACACAGCATAAGGCATCACATCCATTACTGTTATGCAAGTACCTAGACAGACAGGCTTTATCTAGCTGTTTTAATCTTTCCCATAAACCAGTCCTTAAAGTCCAACAGTGGTTTGAGTTCTTTTATGTGAATTCCCCTCAGTTTGTCAACATCAATTTGCAATAGTCTGATCTTTGAATAACTAGATCATCACAGTGCTGACAAGGTATGACTATTTTCTTTTTGGTAAGTAACCAACTACTTATTTGTTGCATTTTACTGATTGTCCTTATTTCTATCTCTGTTTTTTTCACAGTTCCATTATGCTCCCAGTATTACATTTTTTTTTTGTGGTATGTTTACCAAACACACCAATCAGATTAGCACCAATTAGCACGAAACACAATCAGATTATTTAGTCTATAAGCAGTAAAGGTAATCATCATAAGTATTTAATACAGCAAACTGATATATATGAAACAACTAGAACACTTACAAAAGCATTCTCTCCCTACACAAGTCTCCAGGCAAACCGAGTGCAAGTGGTCAGCAAAGATGCCAAATCAAAACCTTATCTTTCATTTCTACCGATGTGAAATATTCTCCTGCTCTGCTCTATGCTCTCTCCTCGCAGAGTGAGTAGATGTTTGATTAGGTACAGATTTAAACACAAAAAGATTTTCCAGGCCTCAGTTCCAAGTTCCAAGCAATTACCCATTTGCTGGGTGTAACTCTCTGCGGGGTCGCCCGACTGGGGAGCAGAACAGAGGAGGCCCTTCACAAAGGAAAAAATATTCCAAGTGTTTCACCTCACAAGGAGTTCTTGAAAAATGTGCTTCCCCCCCAGGAGACCTGGAGTTGTTTGTCTCATTCAAGGGCTGAGTGTTTTCCTCTCACTGGCAAACTGGCAAAGTAGTTGCCTGCTCATGCAGCTGAGTGAGTGGAGCTGCTCTGAGCTGACGCCACATTTTCACAGGAGCTCCTCATGGTTCCTCTGTTGCCACCTGATAGTTCTGTCTACCACATACTGAACCCTAGGTTTTGACCTCAGATAGACTGAGCAAGATGTAGTCACCTTTTCTGCTCAACAGAGGTGCTGGCAGCAAAGTAACTGTACAATCAGGGCAAAAAAGACTCAAGCAGTACACTATGCTCTGCCCCCAAAGCAGCCTTCCTAAGAGAGACTGCAATTGTTAAGGTTGGTGGTCTTCCAATGACTCCACATTATAGCCTCTGAGGATCTCACCTAGAGAGAATAGGAGCTAATGCTGGGCCCTGAGGTGGTCTCAGATAATCAAGATTAAATGCTCTTTTCTTAACGCTAAAACCAAGCCTAGAACAAGAAGCTGACAAACTAGCTCTGACTAGATGACACCAAGTGGTCATTGCAAAATTTACATTTATTATTACTGGATCACTTTGGAAAAGTTTCACCCTTTGAACTGTAGTTTCACAGCTTTTGCAGCTTTGCCATTTGAATAATTTTTTATTATTATTATTCATTTATGTATTTTTAATGTGGGAGCCATTAAGTCTGAGTATTTTGAGTCTAGGAAGTGTGTTCACGCTCAAAAAATACAAGCAAAATATTTCAACATAAGTTGCTATTATATTCAAAAGCCGTACTATTGTATATTAGCAAGATGAAGACTTTAAACACTATGTATTAATTTAATTAATGATTAATGAAGTGACTAATAACAAGTATAATATACAGACGGATATACAGAGCTCAATGAAAAAAATCCTATTGGTAAAACATCATAGGGTTTTACATGAGACATTACAATGGATTAGTCAGTATCTTTTACAAAATATATTTGAACATATCTTTATTGGGCAATATACTTACCGATGTAGGAAAAGAGAAACCAGAAGCGGGTTTTCTGCTACAATTTTGTGTACAATGTAGAGTTATATACACAAATTTCAAAATGGATTTTTAAAAGTTAAGTCATCTGCTGGAATGCCTTCTGTTAGGATGTTTTCTTTTCTCCTTTAGATGACTCTGTGAAATACCTCTCTGGTCATTTTGCCAGTAACCATGAAACCCCAGCAAAACATCAGAAGTCCAGCCAACCCCAAACTGCAAAACTGACTACACTAAAAATTAACTCAGCAGGTTCTTCCAGTGATTTTGAAGGGCTTCAATTTATCTCAGCTACAGATCCTGAATCTGTTTGGGCACACATGTAAAAGCAAATGCTTTCTGTGCCCATTGGGAAGGGAAAACCAAGTGGAAGGTAATAAAATGGAATATGAACACACCCCCTTCATTCTACAACTGCTTACAGCTGTGAAACTCCACTTTCTTTCCACAGAGTTATCACATCAAAATATCTCTCATTTTGAATCTGATCCCTGTAAAAAAAAAAAAAAGCTTTGAATCAAAGAACTGTGATTTGAAGGAGAAAGGGAGAGCAATATGAAACACATAGCAGAAGGTAATCTGCACTTTCGTCTTTCTTCTTGATGTAGTAGTGACTGCAGGTACTGTGAGGATTTACTCCTGTGCTGTCTGTGCAGGCTTGCCCTGAGGTACAGGGCCATCTGACCAACTAACCTACACCAGCCACTTCATAGGTTTTCTGAATGAGAAATACACTGGGGTCATCTGTTTGCTGGAATGTGCTCCCACTTCCCATGTTTCACTTTATGCCTTAATCAGCGTTTTACTAGATGAACTGGTCTGTATTGTTTCCACATCTAATCTCCTTGCTGACCTTTCAAGGTTCCTTTCTGTCGCGTTCATTTCCTCACTGCTATTACAGGTCTTCTAAATTTTAAATAATCTTACATGCTCTGTTTAGCATCCCTGCAGTAGTCTGCTTACTTAACATTTATGATCAATATAGAAGAAATCAATGGCCCAACCAGCTCTGTCATTTTTTCTTTTGACTGTAATGCACTGCTAGCATTTCCTCTTTGTATCTGGTCTGTTAGCTGTTTTTCTCTTCTAAGTTCATTTTAACTAGCAGAAAGTTAAGATTTCTGGAGAACCCCTACTTGGAAGAGTGATGCTGAAAATCTAATTGTTGTGGTTTAATCTGGCAGGTGGCTTAGCACCACCACAAGCCATTTGCTCACTCCCACTCTTCCCAGTGAGATGAGGGAGAGAATCACTAACAAAGCAGAACTCATGGATTGAGCTAGAACTATTTACTAAGATAGAGAAAAGGGAAAAGATCATATAAATGTGTGTGTGTATATATGCATATATATATATATATGCATATATATATGTATATACACATATGAATGTATATAACAAGTGATGCACAAGCAATTGCTCACCACCCATGCCTAGCTAGCCCCCCAGGCAGCAGTGGGGGCCAGAGATGAACTCCCCCTTCATAACTCCTTCCACTTGATGTCATATGGTACAGGATATCTCTTTAGCCAGTTTAAGTCAGCGGTCCTAATTCTGTTTCCTCTCAGCTCCTTGGGCCCTTCATTGAGAATGAACTTGGGACTGTATAACACCGCTTAGCAGCAGCTATAAACATCACTGAATTATCAACATTGTTTTCCTTCTAGAATCAAAACATAGCATCATACCAGACACTCGGAAGAAAACAATTCAATCCCAGCTGAAACTAAGACATTACATCCAAATAATTTATGCTGTTTTATTTTCTGGTATATGAACAAATGAAGCATAGGTCTGTTAACAAAAAAAGTAATGATCTTCAGGTGGGCTACTCTAGGTGAACACATGAAGCACGTATTCTCTGGCAGTTCTGAAACCACAGGAAAAGCAGCACACTGGATGGAACCATACCCTGAGCACCGGAGCCCTGCTGGGAACCTGTCTTCAGAAGGGGAACATCCAACTGGTTTGTACCCATTGTGAAAGCACTGACTTACTTCACATTGGCACTGCACTTAATTCGAGTGATAATCCCATCTCTATGGAAACAGCAGCAAGATTTTTCTTTGTCCATGTTATTACTATTGAGGCTGCCTCTTAGAGAAGGAAAGTTTGTCAGCCCATTTCCTCAACAAAGAATCCATATAGGAAACACTCTACTTCTGTTCACTCTCTTCATCCCCACCCAAGGCTCATCCCTCTCACCTCTTTCCTCCCTGACAGACCTCAGGGCTGCAGCTGGTGCTTGGAATTCCCCTATCAGGAGCAAAATATCTCCACTGATTGTGTCAACCCAAGTCATCTACTGAGGTGGATGCCTGATCAAGTCCAAGTGCTGCTACTCTGAAAGGTCACCTTGCAACAAAACCACGTGTGAAGTACCTCAGTGTGGAGCATTCAGCCATCAGGATATCCAAGGATGAGGTGAAATTTCAGGGAGTTTATGGATATGGGCATATCTAGTAAATACCCAGGTTTGCAATGCCTGCGGTTAGACCCCTCAAAAATATGAAGGCATTACAGGAGATACACTAGCAGGAGAGAGGAAGGGCAGATACATCTGGCTTTAGTGGACAAGCAGGAGAAGGGAGGAGAGAGTGTGATAAGGCAGAAGGCAGAGATAAGGGAAGGGAAGGGCTGGGAAGGGCCAAGGAGGGAAGTTTTGGGAGGGAATGAAGGTGCCAGCACTGATGTGGTCAAAGCTGTTAACCAGAAAGGTGAGCTGAACAGCCCAGAAGCAGAGACAGGAGAACATATATGGGAAGCTGGAGGGAAGCCTTCACAAAGTCTTGTCTATCTAGCAGGAGAGTCAAAGTAGTTGTTGCTCTGGTAGGAAGACCTGCCAGCCAAACTAGGATGCAGTCTTCCTGACTATGCAAATGAAGGCAGAGAGGACACGTGCACTAAAATCCATCAACACTGAAAGAACTGATGCTGTCAGCCACCTCTGAGGAAGCTGGCGAGACAAAAGGTTTAGGGAAGGGGAAGAAAAGATCAACTGACTGTGGAAAGGCCAAAGACCAGAGAGGTAGTGAGGGAAGTGTGAGAGCCTACCAAAACAAGATGTAAAAGACCTCTACATGGCTGGGGAGAAGTTACTGCTTGAAAGCAAGTTCTGTGAGCTGCTGTTCTCAGCATGTCCTTGGGCCTGACCCAGAGATGGGTGCAGGAAGAAAGAAGGGAGCAAAGCTGGAATGTGCCCCTTCAACAGTAGCAGAAAATTAAGGGACAATCAAAAGCTGGAAAAAAAGGCTGAGGAGCAGGGCCTGCAGACATTCAGGGAGGCCAGTTTTCCACACAGGAGCGATGGTTTGGAAGAAGAAAAAAAGGAAAAAAAAAAAAAGCTTCAAAAAAGGAAGCTAAAAATCTTCAGTAAAAATACATTCCATGGTGACAAACAAAGCAACAGAGGAAACGTGGAACAGAGCGTCTACGACACCGCCAACACCAGGCCTCAGCAGCGTGGAGGCAGCAGGAGTGCTGACAGGCAGTGGGGCTGAGGAGGCAGCAGAGCAATGAAGGACCCCAAGCCCCACAGCTGACATGGCCCAAGTCCCAAAACAGAGCCTTGGCTTCTGTCAAAGGTGAGCACCAGCAGCCCTGTGAGCACCAAAAGCAGCGTGTTCTCTGGCAGGAATTTCACGTCCCTTGGTTAACATCTGCCATGGAAATAAAACACATGAAGAAACAACTTACCAAGCAAAAGAAAGCATTTAGCGTTTTGGAAAGCCTTCAGTCTACACAGAATTTTTCGTCTCTTGCACCACAAAGAGCAGTTTTAAAAGTCACCAACAATTAGCCTGACGTGTCCTCAGAACCCTGGCAAGAGCGTGCTTTCCTCCAAAAGAGAAAGTCTTATCTCTTTTCCTCTAAAATAAAGGACACATTTATTTTATTATTTTATCCTGCATTAACTGAAAAGGTACATAGAATAAAATCAATCAGAAAAGATGTTAAACTAAACTACTGCCAAAGCGATACAAGATTTTGAAGGAGAGAAACACATTTGCCCCCATAAATCACAAATACCTTGACAGCATCCTTTTATTTTAGAATTGTGAAGAAAATTGGAATTAGGCCCAGCTCTTCCAGAGAGCTCTTCAATTTCTTTATTCAAGCAAAAGCTATATTCAGTCAACACAAGATTTCCTAGTTAAGCTCAGCAGGATCAGATGCAATGTTAACTATAGGATCAGAGAAAGTCCTGCTTCAGAGCAGGCAATTCTAATACACAATGCTGAGGACAACCAAGACAACAGCATTTTCTTTCCCTCTGAAAAAGACTGATGGACAAAAGGAAACTTTCTGCCATTTAAGATGGCGGTTCTCTTTATGGACACACATTCATGCCAGCATTTGTAACTTTGAGTTCATGGAAAAACAGGTTACCTTTTTGTTTTAAGATCCTTAACTAAATTCTATGGTGGTGGAAGTCTCTGGCTCTGAACTGCATTTATGCTGGCTTATTTTGGGAACAGATTTTACCAAGGATTTATTTTGCCCCTGCATTCCTTATGGCAGAGATTGAGAAAATATTTTCATTAATAATTGTCAGACGTCATCGTTTCTTCAACTGACAAGCAAAAGTAGAGCGCGTCCCTTTATTTACCCAGCTTTACAGAGATCTGTATTTTCACAGTCATTTCCAGGTGCCAACAATGACTACTGTTACTGAGGAAGTGAAATAAAATACCACAGATCTTGCCAGAATATCTAGGGTTGCTTATTTTTGTTGTATGCACAGTCTATACACAGGGGTATTTTTAGAGCATTAGGTGATGTGCTTTATTATTAACAGCTAGATTTGAAGCCTAAAGATGATTTATACTTTTCTCTCATATAGAAAAACTCAGCTAAAGCCACTACTGCTTCCTTAGCACTTTCTGAGAACTGGTTCCTTCCTAACTCTCTGGAAAACATCTTGGTTTTTATTTAAAAAAAAACAACCAACAGCAACATTGAAATAATGACAATTCTCCAGTTTCTGGCAACTGAAAGACACAAAAGAAGTCCCACTTGGAGTGAAACCATTCAAGCAAGAAAGGAAAATGTTGAAGCAGACAGTAGGATGGGAGAGAGGAATGGGAAGAAATAAAAGAATCCCTCTAGTCCAAAACCCACCAAGCTTTGATTTAAAAATAATAATAATAATAATATCTCAGTGTTCCCATTTTTGACAGAAGATGTGCTGATGTGTTCATCCGGCCTTTCAGTAGTTACATACCATGATTAAGTCAAACCATGCTACATCACTGCAAAGATTTAAATAGCAGTGACTTCCAATAAGAAAGTTATGCTAGTGCATTTATTTTTACAATAAGCATTTCCATTATAAAAAGATAATTTTATACCTGCTACAGCTTCATCCGTTTTAGTAGAGCTTTCTCTGTAACAGATTTAAGTTCATAATTCATGAAGTGAAGAAAACAGCGAGAGGAGGTTATGTGCATTTCTGTTAGGCAATTAAGTGACCTGATTTCCATTAATAAAGAAAGTGCCCTAGTTCCCATTAACACCACTGAAGCCGTTCATTACGATGACAAAAGTTAGACAGTTCTTAAGTCTTGGCCCACAGTCTTTGAAGAAAACACGGAACCAAAGCCAAGGAGATGTTTGGTCAGAGTTCAAAATGCACAGCAAAGCCTTCATTCCCCACTGCTATCTGTCTTGTGTGACCATGTACGGCTGTGTACAGAGCCTGTCAAACACTGCCAGGCAAGAATTCTACACACATGTAGAAAATCAAGTCCTGGCTTTTGAAACACCTATGCACAGAGTGGAAGGCAAAATGCTGCAGTTACCAAGAGTATCCAACACAGCAATTTAAAAATGTTAGCAGGCTACTACTATCTCCATTTTACTGACAGGAGACTGAAAGAAAGAGACAAAGCAAGCTAACCTAGATGGAAAAGCCCATGAAAATTAATAAGAGTTAATTTTTGAAGTGAATTAGTTAAACCACAAACAATTCTATGCAGACAACCATTCAAAACTAAAGCTGCTTTTATTCTATTCAGTGTTATTTTATTCTGAAAGTGAATTAATTTAAATCAAATTGCATCCACTTTTGTTGTGAATAAGACCATGCAAATTGAGGCTCAATACAGTTCACAGACACTTCTAATTTACACCCTTTGTTAATGGAATTAATTGGTCTGAGTGCCCGAGCTCACGGAGGAAGCATGCAAAGGTGTGAGGAGGGAAGGATGAGGCTCATGCCTGCAGGGTTTGTGCCCCTGAACCCAGGGGTGCCGATCCTCCATCCTCATCATTACCATCCTGCACAGCCCTGAGCCAGAGGACATTCTGCCCTTCCCCATCACCTAGGAAGCAGTGACAGCTCAAACATTTCATGCATTTAATGGGAGGACGGCACAAACAAGTGGCACCTATTGACTAGGGGCCAGGAGGCAGCACTTGACCCGGGAGAGTGCATTCATTGATCTCTGTAGGCACCAAAAGGTGGGGAATGCAAACTGCAAGGCACGTGGAGCTGTGCTTTCAGTCGGCAGCCTGAAAAGCCAACAGCTGGCTTCACCGAGAGCACATCTGCAGAGGTGCAACTCAGTGATAACCACTGAAAGACGTCACTGCGAAGGATTTACAAGTACTCACTATATTTCCCTTCCTTTATATATATGTGTTTTTTTGTTTGTTTGTTTGTTTGTTTCAACTCATCATCAGCTTGACATTGTGTTTTCTTACAGCAGGTCTCCATGCAATTTTTATACTTCCCAGCACTGAAGTAAAATGAAACAATCTGCGGTTGTGAGCACAGCCCGCCGAGGCAGCACAGCCCCATCACCGCACACTCATGGCTGCAGCCCCACAGCAGCTACCGAAGGCTCAGCCCCATTAAGACCTGTTGGCAGGAGCCCTGCAGGCAGCTCACTGCCAGGCTGCTCGCTGTGAACCGGGACGAACGCTTGCACATCCACACACAGGGTCCCAGCAGTGCTGCATGTCTCTACTTTTATTTCCCTCACATTCGCAACACATGCTTTCCTCCCTTCTCTGCTCTTTCCTCAATCTGTCAGAACCACCTTGGTGTGACTGGCTAGAAATCACCTCAAACTTTTAGTTAGAATCAAATCAGTTGGGGGGGGGGGGGCACGGAAAAAAAAAAAACCAGTATTTTCAGTATTTTCCCTTGTTTTCCAGCTTTCAAAAGCAGTTACTGATGAGTCTATCAGTAAGAAGAAAATACAGATTCCTTGTTCTCAGCCACAGCTGTCTTCCTCTACTGATCTGAAAGCTTCCCCAGTAAGAGAAAATAAAAGCTGAGGAACAGTTACTCATATGGGGCTGCTCACAGTGTGTAGGAAATGAGATGCGTTTGTTTAGAAGTCAGATGGTAAAACACAAGAAACAACTCTAAGCTTGAAGTTTTAAGAGCCATAAAGAAGCTCTGAACAATCTTGAGTGCCGTGGCACAGAACTGCTGGGTGACAGCTGCTGCTCTGCCGGGACACCATGCCCAACTTACTGCACCTTACACATCCCCCGCTGTCCGAAAGGAACAATCCCAGAATCTCTAGAAGCACTCCCGGCCAGCGGGATCCGTGGTCCCGCGGCGGCCGCCTCGCCCCAGCCTTCATTCGCACCGCACTTCTGAAGAGGGAAAATTGGGGGATAAAAAAAAAAAAGAGAGAGAGAAGAAAAAAAAGGAGGGGGAAAAAGAAAAGAAAACAAAAAGCAGCAACCGCGGAGCACCGTTTCCCCGGCGTGGAGCGGCTCGGAGCGATGCCGGACGCCGGACCGGTGTGCAGCCTCCGCCCCGCTCCCCTCTGAGGCCGCCCGGGGGCTCCGCGGCTCCGAGCATAGCAGTGCCCTGCGGCTGTTACCTCCGGGGGAAAAGCGCTGGAGAACGGGAAGGGATACATTAACGCGAGGCTGTGAGTCCTACTTGCTCAGGAGCGGTAATTCCTCTGCAAGCAGACACCCAGAGACGCCCCGCTTTTCTGCAGCGGAGGGACGCGCCTCGCAGCACCTCTCTCCGCCCGGCAATGACGGAAAACGCAGACAGCGGCTGCAGCCCGCAGCTCCTGATGGCCCCCACCGCGCACCTGCTGCCGGCTCCGGGTGGCGACTGGAAGAGAGTGCGGCATGGGGGAGCCCAAAATGGCCCCCGGGGAACGGGGGGGGGATGGAAGCAAAGAAAAAAGGAGAAGGAAAAAAAAAAAAAAAAAAAGAGAGAGAGGGAGAAAAGAAAAGAAGAAAAAAAAGGGGAAAAAAATAATAAAAGAAAGGAAAAGAAATTGAAAAAGAATGAAAGAAAAGAGAGGGAAAAAAAGAGAAAGATTAAAAAGAAAAAAAGAATGAAGAAAAGAGAGAAAGAAAAAGAGCGAAATGAACCTGCCTAAGCTGCAGCAGGGGCCTCTTAGCGTTCGGGGTTTCCAGGAGACCCCAGCAGGGCTGTCGGGAGGATTTCGCAGCCTGTTCCACGACGCACAGCCCTGACATCAGCCTGGTCAGGGAAGTAAGCACGGAACAGCTCGGGTTTCTCTGCAAGAGAAAAGCACGGCAGAACTGCGCCCCAGGGAAAAAAAAAAAAAAAGAGGGGGAGAGAGAAAAATCGTAAGGCAGCGGTAACTGTGCTCAGAGTGAGCAGACATCACACAGCTGTAGCCCGTGCGGAGCCCCGAGAGCGGGCACCGTGCCGCACCGCGGGGCGACTGAAGGCAGCGCCACAGCGGGCACTGCGCGCCCGCCTCCCGCCCCGTCCCGGGAGCGCCGCACGGTCCTCTGCGGCAGCCGCAGCCCCAGGAGAAGGCACGGGTACGGCAGACGGCCGCCGCAGGCTGTTCCCGCTGCGGATCGTTTTCTCCCGAGCGGTCCCCGTCCTTATTTGTTTGGTTTGGTTTGGTTGATTTTTTTTTGCTCAGATACCATCGAAGGGGTCACTGTGGGGAACGCGTCCCGAGCCTCCTTGAGCCGCCTCGGTTCCGCTTCGGTTGCGTCCCAGCGACCGTTCATCTCCCGCTGACGGCACCGCGGGCGTGCGAAGGGCGACACAGCAGCGACAGCCACGTGAAGAGCCTGCGCCCGGCGTGCCGCCGATAATCGCCGCCTGCACGGAGGGAAACGGGGCTGCCGCTGGCTTCTCCTCCGGCACCGCGCAGAGCCGCCTGCACCCGAGCGCTGCGTCCCCCCTCCTCCCCCCCGGGCCCAGCGACGCTCCACAGGGGGGCACCGGGCAAAGTGCCGCCGCCCGCCGGCACCGCGGCTCGGCCCCCCCGGCGCCCACTCTCCCCGCTCCCGGCCGGCCGCCACCGCCGGGCCCCGCGGGACGGGGCGGGGGCACAGTCCGAGGGTCACCCCCTCGTCCCCTCCCAACGCCGGGAGCCTCGTTACCTCTCCTCGCGGATCCCGGCACCTTCGGCCGAGACTTTTTTCCGTCTCCCGGGTGGGCGGCCCCCGCCCTGCCTCCCTCCCTCCCGTCCTCCCGACGGGGCGGGCCTGGCCGGGGGCGGGCCGGCGCGCTTGAGGCTGTGCCGCGGCGTGGGAAAGCGTCTCAGAGACGGTTCGCTTTGCTGGCGGTGCGGTGCGTGCCGTGCCGAAGCCTCCGTCCGGATTTATTTCTCTCTGCCCCACGCCGGTTGCGGGCTGAGCCGCGATGAAGCGACCTTGCGAGGAAACTACCTCAGACAGCGACATGGACGAGACCATCGATGTGGGCAGCGAGAACAACTACTGCGGGTAAGCGGGACCCACCTCCTTGGCTCCCCCCCTCCCCCCCCCAGTCCCACCCGCGCGGGCGCCGAGGGCCGAAACCCCGGGTACCAAAACCCAGCACTCCATAGCGGCAGCATCCCGAAACTCGGGAGTGTGGGCTGCCCCGGGATCCCCGGCACCACTCGGAGCCCGCAGTTCTCTGGGAACCCCCGCCCCGCCTGGGGCTCGGGGCAGTGCCGGCCCGGGGAGGCGCGGGAGCCTCACGGCAGCTCCGCGTGATGCACTGCGTGCAGTCAGATCTGTTCGCGAAGTCACTCCCGATCGGGGCTGAGCAACCGAACTGAATTGGCACCAGGAGGAAATGACCTGCGGGTCCGGTGCTTGGATGGGAACCGCAGCAAACCCCGCTGTGAGCCGATGGAGATGGACTCGGGGGAGGGGGATGGTGGGGGAGGGGGAAAGTGTAGGGGGTGACTCTGCAGGGACAGCTCGAGTCTAAGAGCCAATGAGATCAATGCAGTGGTACGGCCACTGTGCCCCGGCTCGTGTCTATCACTGGGGACTGTATGTCAAACAGCAAGCGCTTGTTTCGCCTGTTCGTGATGAGGTTGAGACCCTTCCGTAGCTATGGGCAGCACAGTTTTAAAAGCAGATTGTAAATTAGAAGCTGATGGTGCTGGAGGAGGCAGCAGGTGTTGGCAGGTCGCTGCCCTCCTGCATGAGCGCCCACTGACCACAGAGGTGATGGGAATGACAAAACCTGGCCGGGCCTGTAACATAGTATGCATCTGCTGCTGGTAGCACAGAGGCATGGAATCGTTATGGTGGGAAAAGGCCTCTAAGATCACCTTTTCCAGGTATTATATAAAGGTGATCCATGTTTTTTCCTTGGAGTCGAGTCCAGTTCTACAGACTGTATTTGTTGGCATGATTTTAGATACAATGGAAACGAAACCTGTGCTGGACAATGAACCGACTCCAGAGAGGACCTTTCAGAGGGTTCTGGCAATTCACAGAGCGATCCGCTTGGCTGGACCAATCCAAAACAGAATGTCTCTTTGAAAACCCAGCAACATGGGTTTGAAAACTAAGCAACATGAGAGGGCACTATGGGTACTCAATAGGGCAACCTAAGGTGTCTTCAGAGAGCAGCGTGTCACATTGTACAACACCTGATGTACTTTTGTCATTTCCCAGGCAAAGCCATAGTTCTGTGCTTCGACCAAATTCCCCAACCACAACATCTCAGATTATGGCCAGAAAGAAAAGAAGAGGGGTACGTGTCCTTTCGTTCTTTACCCATGTGACAATTTGCGTGCGTGCTGTGATTTTGCCCTTCAACACTTCTGTAAACTTACCGTGTTTTGTTTTTGGGAATAGATTATAGAGAAAAGGCGCCGGGATCGTATAAATAACAGTTTATCTGAGCTGAGGCGGCTGGTGCCAACTGCTTTTGAAAAACAAGTAAGCCCTTTTTTTTTTTTTTTTTTTTTTTTTTTTTCATCCTGTATCTCATCTGGCAATGTCGGTTCTCTTGTAGAGCTTATTAAAATAATCCTGTATGTGTCCTGATCTGGCACAAAGCTGGCATCTCAGTGAAGCGCTTTGTTGTGGCAAAACTATTAGGAACATAATTCATCATAAAGCCGAAAAACATTTCCATTCTTCGGCTTGTTTTTCCCTTAAGGGTAACAGTGTTCGTGTTGCCTCTGTTCTTTCGATGAATTCCAGTGGTGGTTTTGTTAAAAATGTGCTTTACTCTGTAGTTAAAAAACAAAACAGAAGAAAAAAAACAAAACAACCCCCCAGACCTGTGTGTCAATTAGTCATCGGTATAAATCTTGGATCTTTTTTGCCCCTTCTTTAAGGAAACTTTCATTTTTATCTGTAGTCGCAGTTGCAGCGTAATCTGTATGATTTCCTAAGAAGCTAGCAAGCTGTCCGGATCAGTCAGGTTTTAAAGTGGCCGTGTAAAAGCAGTGCTCTGGGGCTAGGAAAAGGCCCAATGGTGAGATCCAGGTAAGGCAGTGGTACTTTCAAAGGCGTTCAATGAGCAGTGCTCAATGGGAAGGCTGTGAGAGTCCAGCTGACTGCAGGGAACCTGGGTTCAGCTCCTGCCTGGGAAATTGCGCAGCGAAGGCTTCAAGAACCGCCAGTGCTGCAAAAACTGTTTTATTTCTGCTGCTCAAATTATTTAATTACTTTCCCATATCTTGAATTTTTTTTTTTTGGTGTTGTTTCTTGATTTGATATTTAACAGCATTTATATTTTATCAAATGTATTTGAAGATGCGTGGTTATGTGCAGATGGCACTGGGTCTCGCTCAGAGGCACCAACTGAGCATACAGCTCCTGACTTCCTTGAAACTGAAAATAAAATACAGAAAGTAGACCCTGAGAGCAGCCTGTGGGTGCCGAACTGCTGGGGGGCAGCTGGGAGTGGCCAGAGCCCCGCCGTACGAGGCTCAATACATGAACAAGAGGCCAATGAAAAAGAAATTTAAAGTATTGCAGTCGCAGTAAGAGAGTCACTTGTGTCACTTGCGGTGTACTTCAGTACCTGCTGGCTTTAGCTGAACTGTTCCATAGACTGAGGCACAGTGGAGCGGCAAAGGTATTTTCAGCTAGATAAACGGGGACAAGAGACAACAGTTGTTTGTCCTATTTTATTGTTTACTTCTCGAAACCCACAAACATTATAAAACAAGTCCTACAGAGCCTTTGGAAGGGACCCAGCAGTGTGCAGTTTTTAGCTATTAGTCACTCACCCGGAGACGGCCTGTGCTGTTTCTACGGAAAAGCTGAAGTCTGAGCAAAACACAGGATGCAGTTGCATGTAAGATGTAGAATTTAATCAAAAGATCACCCTCATACCAAAACTTACACTAAGAAATGGTGAAAGCAATAATTGATTTAAAAAAAAAAAAAAAAAAGATCAGGGTAAGAATAAGCGTGTGATGTACTTTGTTCAGCCTTCCTAACGCTTTCCTGTAAGATGCCAAAGATGGCAAAGTCACCCATCCTTTCCCAGCTCCTTGGATTCCACTCACTGAAGTGTCTGTTCACTCCCACTGCCCTTCCTCCCACTCCTGGCCATATGCTGAGCTCCTGTGGCAGGGAGCTTCCCCTGGGGCTGAGCACTGGCATGCCCCCCGGACCTCTTCTGTTCACCGGCAGCCCAAATGAAGCAGCGGGGGCTGCAGAGAGTCTGGTGTCAGCAGGTGGCACGAGTAGGAACAGAGGGCAGATTTGGCTTGCAGGGTGCTGTCTGCCAGCAGCCAAAGTTTGTGTCGCTGATTTTAGTTGATGCTGAGGGATGCCTGAGATAACGTTCACATGGAAAACTCAGCTGTCTGGGTGTGTTCCAGGTGTGTTTGAGGGAAATGGTTTTATTTATAAATTAATATATTAATACTGCCTTTGGACTTGCATCTTACAACACCATGAGCCGTCCTCAGTGACAGGAAAGAGCCTCACTGCTGGAGGAGCTCTTTCTTTTTCACAGTGTTTGGCTGCTTGTCCCTGCAAATTCAGCCTCGCAGTAACTTAAAAAACTGTGGGCTGTGCGATTGTTTTTGCAGTGGAGGATGAGAATAGAATATTCAGCAGCCAAATGACATGTCAAAAATTAATAGGCTTCTAGGGAAGAAGGATACTTTTCGGTGTGTGTCCATAGGGACACCTACTGGTAAAAGCAGCAAAAAAGGCTGTAGCGGGATCTTCATCACCAGCTCTGCAGACCTGTCCCGGTGGGTTTTCAGTTGTTTTTTTGGGTCGGTTGCTTGAAAAAGATGTGCTGAAAGTGAGACCCTTCTTTTATTTCATGAAGGCGTCATCTCTGCACCAACCTCAAAGCTGGAGTTATTCTGAGCCATAGTCTTAATAAAGTCAGGTTGTGCTGCTAGTGCCTGTGTCACTGAGTGGGAGATGGTAGTAATCATTAGGCAGTGTCTGGGATGCAGATGCTCACAAAAGAATTAAGCTGAGAATGTTCCTATGATAGGAGAAATTGAAACCGTAAGGCTGGGCTCAGTTTTATTTACACGAATCTCTTATCTCGAAGGGATCTGCCAAATTAGAAAAAGCAGAAATACTGCAAATGACAGTGGATCATCTGAAGATGCTTCAAGCGACTGGAGGTAAAGGTAAGGAGAAGATGGTTTCTTTTTCTGCTACTTGAGGAAATCTCAGCAAAAAGTACTTTGACGGGCTGTGATAGGCGTTTCCAGATTAAAGGAGTGGAAATCAATGCTAATGGCAGGATTGAACTCGTGGGAAAGAACTACTGGGACAAAAGAAGCACTTGACCCTGGGCTTGTGTTTGCTTTCATAACACTGTGGGAGTAAAGGCTTCATTCACAGGCAGCCCAGTCAGAGATTTGTTTGGGGTTTCCAAAGAGCACTGAAATCGGCACAGGGAGACAAAACAAATAGGCAAACACCAAACATAAACAGGAGGTTTGTGGCAACAATTGTGTAGCACAAAACCAATGTTAAAACTCATTATACAGCAGCTATACCAAAGGAAGTGGATGGAGAGGAGCTTTCATTATTGTGGATGTATTTTCTTTGTTCTGGAAAGATTCATAAATGTGAGGTTAGACTGCCTCATCCACCAGAACAAAATCCAGCCAGCTATAGGCAGCTCTAGGTATCTGATAAGACTGCAGACTGATAGCAGCATAATCTGAGCTTCTATTTACATGCTGTATGTGTTTGTCAGAGGTCAGGGTGGTTCCTTGCATCCAGAGCCTACATGACACAGAGGCAGCGCGGTCGACCCGTTCGATCGCCTGCTGCTGTGAGCCAAGCGTGCCCTGCTTGTGCGAGCTGACAGCCCCGAGGCTGGAGGCCAAACGATGTCAGCCACCCACGAGCTGTTCTCTATAGTCACGAGGTTGCAGCTTATTTGGAGCAAAGAACTTGCTTGCCTTCCATAAGCACTGTCCCACGTCCCGTGCCCTTAACCGTGATTTATATTGAAACTGCTGTCATGTAGATCAGCCCATTTTTCGTTGACCCATTGTGATATAAAGGTGATATAAAGGCTAGAAAAGAGACTGCTGCTGGAAGTGTAATTTCTTTTTTATTAAACTCAAAAGTTTTTAGCCCGTGAGAGAATTGCTGCAGCTCTCTGTACCTTGCAGTGATTACAGGGCTCAATTTAAAATCAGCGCGTCCGTAACAACAAATGGCTGTGGGAAAGCTTGCTGTAGGCTGGTGTTCTGTGATTTGTTAAAATTCACACCAAGCTGACATACATATTTTATAGGTGTTAAGAGGCTTTTGCTAATAGTACCTCTAAGTTTAAGATTTACTGGTAGCTCATTTTGTCAGAAGTGAAAGGGATTTTATTGCCCTTCATATAGCAGATATGCCTCTTGGTATCTTGAGTAAATGTACAAAATTTAATCTATGGAAATGTTAATTTTATATAACTCTATGCAGGAAAAAATGTTCTGTAAAGATCTCTATTTAGCTGGGAAAGTGGTGCTCTTGAAAGTTATGAAACGCCCAAATTTTTTGTGCTTGTGCAACTTGAATTCAAATCGTCTCGTCTCTGCATGGTGGTGCAGTCTTTAATTGCGTAGTTGCTTACTGGTTTTCCACAAAGTCTGTTTCACTTGGTGCTCAGAGCAAGTAAGGCTAAGAAGCCAAGGGCAGTGGTTGCTGCTTCGTTGCGTCCTCCGTCTACAGTGCGTGGCCCAGCTATCCCAGCCTGTCTCCCTCATAAAAGCTGCGGCAGCTCCCACCTCTCCAAAATCTGTACCAATAGCGATATGGCCACTCTTTAGGGAGATTTAACAGGAATGCTCCTTCCCCTGCCTCCCTATCCTCAAACAAATGTTGTTGGGGATTATTTTTTTAAGTGGGTCAGATCGAGTGTCTGGCAGATGGGGCAGGGACGAGGACGAGGACGGGAACTGCCGAGCACAGAGCAAGGAGTGTCATGGTGTGGGGAGGTTGCCCACAGCCACCGGTGGCCAACCAGAGCTACCTTAGCGACCCTTAGGAGCCTTCCTTGCTACTCCAGGGCCAGAGATTTGTGGCACATCAGTATAATTCCCATCTATTTCACAAACACCGCGGCTCAATCTTCTCCTCCTGACCCAGAGATAAGAGTAATCTCACTGGATGGATTAACAAACTTTAAGAAAAGAGGTCTGTAAGTTAGTGCTGGGCAAAGTTTAAGCCTGTGTTTCCTTCTTACTTAATGTTTTACTTTGCAAAGTAAGTAATAGCTTTAAATATCATTTCCTAAGGTATTTTAAAGGCTGATATTTGTTTTATTTGCAAGTGTAGTTATTCCTACTTCATAACTAATTTTTGGAGCCAGAAACTTTGTTGATCAGCGAAAAGATTTGTCCCATCATTTCATCTATGGACAGAAGTTGTTATCGGATGAGAGAGAAGCGTGCCCTAGAACCCTTACACTGTGTTGTGAGCTGAGGATGGCTTGTTTTTCTCCTAGTGGCCCACCAACTGAGGATGTATGGGGTTGGAAAGGGTGGCATTGGTGGCTTCTCAGATTTAGTGGTGCGGTTAATCCAGTGTGGGTGCAGCAGGAAAAAGGCTGACATGGCTTCAGCTTTTTGGAGCCGCTCTGGCAGATAGGAAAGCGGGCAGGGAAGAAGCCAAAGCAGGGAGGCTACTGCTTTTCCAAACCTGCGTAAACTCCGTATTTCCTGATGCAGGTGTGGGCAATGGTCTCATTGTTGTGTGAAGTTATTGTCTGGCCTGGGGCCAGCGCTTTTTGCTGACAGGGCAAGCAAGCAAAAGGAAAGAGCTGTTAGCCAGCAGCAAGTAGCTGGCTGGGACCTTGGTGTGGTTTTATTGCAGCTTCAGTGCAAATTGAGCTCGGGTGACTGACACCTGGGTCGGTGTAGATAGAGCTGTTAGTGGCCATGCCCTGTCACACAAGCACCTGGAGCTCAGTTCCCACATGGGCTGGTGTCTTCATTTCTGTTTCTTGGCCACCTCTCAGGAGATTGACAGGGAGCCAGCACATACAGGGCTTTTGGACTGCTCATCCTAGAGCCAACTCAGGCACAGAGGGAGCCACGGACTGCCATGTCTTTCACATCTGCATTCCAGAGACATTGAAGGGAGGTCTTGAGGCTTCTGATGTGAAGACAGTCCTGCCAGTCATGCCAAGCCGTTGGCCACCTTTCAGGCGCACAGCTCTCTCACCACTGTCAGCCTGCCTGCCTGGTTTTAGTCAGAAGTTCCCTCAAAACACGGTGGTTTCACAAACAGTTCAGATGCGGCAGAGGGGTCTGTGCTTCCTGACAGAACTCCCCGACATGTACTCACCAAGCTGCTAGCTGGAGAGGGTTTCTCTGGGGTCTTGTACAGCATCAGGAGGGCAAGGTGGCTTGCATGACAAGCACTGTTGTAAATTGACAAGAGGTGTTATATAGCAGGCAGGGGATTTAGGGAGATGTGATCAATTGTATGTAAATGTAATTAATTAAGAATAAAATGGGCTGGGTTGAAAAGGACCACAATGATCATTGAGTTTCAAACAACCTGCTATGTGCAGGGTCACCGATCACCAGACCAGGCTTCCCAGAGCCACATCCAGCCCGGCCTTGAATGCCTCCAGGGGTGGGGCATCCACAGCCTCTTTGGGCAACCTGTTCCAGTGTGTCACCACCCTCTGTGTGAAAAACTTCCTCCTAATATCTAACCTAAACTTCCCCTGTCTCAGTTTAAAACCATTCCCCCTTGTTCAATCACTATCCACCCTCGTGAACAGCCGTTCCCCCTCCTGTTTATATGCTCCCTTCAACTACGGGAGGGCCACAATCTTCCTGGAGCCTTCTCTTCTCCGAGCTAAACAAGCCCAGTTCCCTCAACCTTTCTTCATAGAGCCTAAGTTCATTCTATGATGTGGACGTGCAGCATTAGAAAGTGAAAGCAGCCTTCTAAGCTGCTTGATTTTTTCAAGAAGACCTCAGTTATTTCATGCCAAACTGTGCAAGGTCTGGTGTAGACGTTGCTGCCAAAATCCACTATGATAAGGGCACTTGATCCATCTGTACTAATGCACATTATAGTCATAAATACCATTTAAAAGTTTTGAAGAAAGCAGAAGAAATACCACTATGCCCACTCGAGAGTAACAGGACATCGTTCTCCCAAGACTACCTCTAAACTAAAGTGGAATTGATTTTTGTAGCTGAAGAACAGCAACTTAACCACTAGATTTGATACTAAACCCTTTTAGAAAGGGAATATCTTTTCATGTGTGTTTAATAAAACTGTTTTGTTTTTTTTCCAAATGTTTTTTGTCCCAAGCCTATGGAGCTCCAGCTGCTATTTGCTGAAATGCCTCATGGGCTATGTGACTGTCAGTCTTCCATCTCCAAATTAGCAATGGCATTGCATAAAACGTTTTCTCAGTAAAGCTTTTTATTGTGTGTGTGCAGAGTCATGACAAGATGTTTTTAGTTTGTAGTTAAATAGCACCGTATGCCACATTGTCCTAATGACTCTGGGAAGGAGATGAGCCCTCAGCAGCAGTTGCAACAACTGTCTCACAGTGTCAAGCAATAGCTTCAGTGCATTGCTGTGAATGCTAGCATGGGGAAAGCAGAGGCAGCGGAGTGCGTGCAAGCTGCCTGGTCCCCCGCCGTCTCTTTGTGCGTAGAAATGTGTCCCTCACACACGCACAGGGGTAACGCCATAACATCACACTGCAGAGTCTTCCTGAGGTGTTGCAGGAGCGGCATCGTGTATCTCTTCAAGAGTCACCAGTACTTATGGTCTTAATTCTTCTCATTTATATAGTGTGCAAAAGCAACTGTAGCCTATTGCGTTACAGGGATGGTCACACAAATCACTTACAGACTGGAGAACATACTTTTCTTGTTGCAAATCTTAACCTGTAAGTGGCAGACCAGTGGCTGAGGGAGGGTGGGGTTGGCCGTGTTCCCTGACGTCGGCCGGGAGGTTGGCCTAGCGCTCAGCATGCCTTTTGTCCACCTCTTGCAGGTTATTTTGATGCTCACTCACTGGCCATGGATTTCATGAGTATTGGCTTCCGGGAGTGCTTGACTGAAGTTGCGAGGTACCTGACGTCTGTGGAAGGCCTCGACACCTCTGACCCGCTGCGTGTCAGACTGGTGTCCCATCTCAGCACCTGCGCCTCTCAGCGGGAAGCGGCTGCCATGACCTCCTCCATGGCCCACCACCACCACCCGCTGCACCCGCACCACTGGGCAGCCGCCTTCCACCACCTCCCGGCCGCCCTGCTGCAACCCAATGGACTCCACACCCCCGAGGCCACTCCATGCAGACTCTCCTCAGAAGTGCCTCCCCACGGCTCCGCACTGCTCACCGCTACCTTCGCCCACACCGACGCCGCCCTCAGGGTCCCCTCGGCGGGCAGTGTTGCTCCCTGTGTCCCCCCGCTCTCTACCTCCCTCCTCTCCCTCTCGGCCACCGTTCATGCTGCAGCTGCCGCCGCCACGGCAGCCGCCCAGAGCTTCCCCCTCTCCTTCACCAGCACCTTCCCCATGCTCCCCCCAAGCGCAGCTGCCGCTGCGGTGGCAGCAGCTACAGCCATCACCCCACCATTGGCCATGTCAGCCTCATCCAGCCCACAGCAGGCTGGCAGTGGGGCAAGCGGCAAGCCTTACCGGCCTTGGGGGACGGAGGTCGGAGCCTTCTAAGTGCCCCGTCTTCTTCCTTACACAACTCCCTCTTCTCCCTCCACGCATGCACACACACACACACACAGACACACACAGACACACACAGCTCCTGTGACCTTGCTGAGGGCCAAGGGCCACTGTCACCCATGGCCAGCCCAGGCACTGCCCTCGCTGCAGGCACTGGAGGGGACGCAGGCAACTTGCTCCTCCTGGCACGTGTTCTGAGGGCGCCTTGAGGCAGTGACTTTCAGAAGCATCACCACTGCGTTGGCATGTGGATGTTCCCCAGGACATACATAGGCACTAGGGCTAACAGTTCTCTGGCTGTACATCTACACTTGGCGGAGAGGTGAGGAATCATCCCCATCAGGTCTCCTGGGGCTCAAAAAAGAATTTGACTTTCCTAAGTGCCTGACATTTAAACAATAATAATAATAATAATAATAATAATAAAAAGAAAACTTATATATACATATGTTCTGCTAAAACCAATAACATTGCACAGGTATGGGAGTGATCTGGGAGAGAGAGGTTCTGAGTGCAGCTTCAGGACAGCGATACTCTTCCAGGAAAGAGTGTGCTCTTTAAGCAGACAGGTTCATTTAGCCAAAAGGCTGCTGAGAAACAACATCCAATTTGACAGGCCTGGAACTTGCTTACTTAGTCTCCTTCCTTTGTACAGACTTGCCAAATTGTGACATCTAGCACAGCCCTGGTAAAAACGACTATCTTATCAGTGCTTGGATTAATGAACGTTTCAGCAGTACCTGTGAGCCTTGAGGCACCCTTTTTTATGGCTTAACTATGGTGCTAGCTTGTATCTGCACAAACAGTAGGTTGTCATGCACCCAGAAGTAACCACCTGCTGACAGCATGCGCAGTTCTGTGGGGTTGGCTCATGCCAATACAAGAGACCTGGTGTTGTGAGAGTTCCGTTTAACTTATTTAGCTGCGTTCAGACGTTTACTTTTAGCCAACTCTGTGCAAAATCCCTCTTCTTTTTGCTATCAACTTCTGGGATAACAATCACTCTGGGTATGAATGAAGTGATGGTAGGGACAATTTTAAATTGGCTATTAGCATGCCAACATTGTAATGTGGGTTTGATTCCAAACCAAAATGAATGTATTAAGGGGGATGGCAGTAAGTTATTTTGTCAATACCCAGACAACTAGTGCTGCATAAAATGTTTTGCTTTCATTTTTTTATTACGGTGACTTAAAATAACCTAAGTATTTTAATACATCAAGTCAAAAACTAGAGATTTTATGTAAAAAAAATAAAAAGTAAAAATAAAACACAGCATGTATTATTATGCACTTGATTTCTCTGCTGTGTGGAGAAAGCAGTAAGCATTGAGAATGTTAAACATTACGCAAAATATACTTTAAAATATTTGTTTTAAAAATACTGTACCTAGTTGGTCTTTTATGCATTACTTTGTTAACCTTTTTTTCTATGCAAAAGTCTTTACATATCACTAATTAAATGAAGTCCTTTTTGACTGCGTTTTATGGATGATTTGTTGCAGTTTTTATTTGCTCTTGAGAAATACTCATGGACTCTGTGGCCGAAAACACACCCATCAGCCTCTCTCCGGCTTGTGTTCTATCAGAAGCCTGTCTCCTCCAGGGTGCATTTAAACAGGCAGGAGAACAGTAAAACAGCATTGTTTTTTGGTTCTGCAGTGGTGGGGCACTTAATGAAACAGATCCATCTGTCCTCCCAGAGAGCACCCTAAAGCACTGGGGTTTCTTGATCCAGCATTCATTCACCCTCACTAAGGCGTCTGTGTGTAGAAGAGAAAAATGTAACCAAATGGCATTCAATATTGAGAATGAGAGAGGGCAGTTTCCATCTCTGGTTCTAGATTCCTAACTTCAGTTCTCACTGAGGCAAGAGTCCGTTTCATGTTAGGTCTGCAGAGAACGTTAGTATAAGGTGTGTAATTCTCTAGCTATAGGGTAAACACAGATTCTTGCAAGTCTGAAAGGTGCTAGAAGATCTATTAGACTTACCTAACAGGTGCCAGGACTGAGGCACAGAAATGAGGTGACAACTCCGAAGACTCCCAGAGACAGCATCCATTGCCAAAATGCAGCCGCAGATAAATGACCCATCACCCCCGCCTCCCAAGTGTTAGAGATGCAGCTGATCCACACCTGCATAAACTGGACCTCGGTGTTCAAGCAGTGAGGAGCTTCGAATTGCATGAACAGCATGCTGTCCCATGGTTAAAAGAGGAAAGAATAAATAAATAAATAAATAAATCTGGAAATCTACTCCTGTGCCATAAATCATACATGGTATTCTGTGAAGTTTTGTAGTTTGTAGGAGATTCAGACATTTCTTTGTCTCCAGATCTAAGTGCCCAATGGCTCTGCTGGTATGTTCAGCAGCATACAGTTAAGGTATCATTCATTTCCTCTCTGGACAGTTTCAAGAAAAAAGGTTGCATGAGTAAAAAAAGTGGGATTTATTTGCATGAAAAAGCAAATTTCAACCCTACTTGACTTTACGCTGTTAACTATTAACCTGCCATCTAAGAGCCTGATAGGAGGTCTCCTAACATCATACTGTGGTAAGAACAGGCAACCACTGACTTGGATCCAGCTAAGGGCTTCAAACTATTTGGTGTGCCTGAAATCATTACAATCTGTCTCCCTAAAGGCAACACTCTGCCTTGTCATAAAGAAAGGTATCTTGAAAAAATATTTTTCAGAAACCGATTAGACAGAACTGTGGTTATTTTGGCATCCTGAAGCAAAGCATCATGGGTGGATTTGTGCAGCCTTTGTATTTGGGCCTGTCATACTCTCCTCTTCAAGTTTGTGTATGCTGAGTGGCTGATGTCTCCTCTATTTTCTTTTTCTGTTTTGTGTTGGCTTTTGATCTGGTTTCAATTTGTTTTTTGAGACCAGCACCGGGCAAGGCAAGAGCTCAGCTGACATGCCTGTTTAATCCTGAGCCCCCCAATAGGATGTTGCCTCTGTGATGTCCGATGAAGACTTCCCGAGTGAGAAATGAGAGGAGAAGCAGTTTATCATACATCATAGCATGTAGCCCAAGAAAGCGAATCAGACTGTTTACTCAACAGTGTATCTGACTAACTTTTAGCTTTGAGTAACTTTTCCTTGTGTGAGTTAGAACCTCGAATTTCAGGAGTCATACGCTGGCAGTAGCTAGGGAGGTGGGGGGGTGGAGAGGGGAGGGTGGCAGGTCTGCTGCTGCCTCCTTGATGCCATCCTTCAACATGTTTGTTTGCAGTGACTCTGAAAGATGGGCCCTCAGTCAGGCAGTCTCAAGGCATGTAAAGGGCATTGGCCAACGCTCAGGACATGGGTGTTGGCAAATTCCTGGGACTACTATCAGTGATAAAATTCTTCACATTAATAGAAAAAGTTCACAAACCTCTTTTCACCAGACGATCTTACATAAGAAATTACTAGTGAGCTTAAACTGGGTTCCTGTTGGCTCCGTAATCACTAGGATCCTTGGCCATTTGCTTCTGTGGGCATAGATAGCCTGAGATCACACAAATGAGGATTTAAGAGATTCAGTAGTTACAGATGGTTTTGTCTGACTTCAAGAAAAGATGAAGGTGTGTGTTTCTTTGCAGGCTTCCTGTGCCTGAACCCGGGTGTAGTTTTACTCAAAGCTGAAAGTTTATACGTGCTCTTTCCCCTGCTTCACCATTTCACACTGGCAAAGACCACTGTTTTGGAAACTGATGCGTGAAGGTCTCAAAAGGAGTGACATCAGGAGCCCACTTGCCCGTGAAAACACATGACAAGAACAGAACACTAGGCAGGTGCCAGAAATGCCACAGTCTCAGCCTGATCCTATGCCCAACCTTTCCTGATTTACAGATTAAACAAATGTTTGACAAGCAATTAACTGAAAAGAGGTGAGATTTGTGTTTTTGTTTTGTTTGTTTGTTGTTAGTTTGGGGCTTTTTGTTGTTTACTGTTAGTTTTTGCCTCTGGCAACTGCTACTACTGGAAGTGGTAAAGTGCCACCTGTATTAATGCATATTTAGTCTGTATTCAGTTGCCTGTCCTCAGCAGGGATCCATCCTGCCCCCTGGCAGG